>VZSE01002737.1:792480-901113 GCA_013398275.1 Promerops cafer
CGCGCTGGGCGCGGCTCGGCCCCGGCGCTGGGGACGCGGCGGAGGCGCTACAGGTCCGCGGAGCCGACGCCAGCCCGGCCGTGCCCATGGCCGGCCGCGGGCCCGAGCAGGGCTACATCCGCACCGTGCTGGGCCAGCAGATCCTGGGCGAGCTGGACAGCTCCAGCCTGGCGCTGCCCTCCGAGGACCGGCTCAAGCTGTCGGGAGATCGCGCCGGGGAAGAGAAGGCGCTGCGGATCCAGCGGCAGGTCCAGCAGACGCTGGCCAGGAAGAGCCGGGGCTCGCTGTACAATGGTGAGTGCCCGCCGCGGCCCGCGATGCTCTCCGGTGGCGGCGGGAGCGCGGGCAGGGACCCGGGACACGGCTCCGGGACGGGACCCCAGCTGGGCCCGGGTCCGCGGCTTCCCGGCCCTGGGCGTGCGGGCTGCGCGGGCACAAAATCAAAATCGTGGCTCTGTCGCCTCTTCTTTTATTCTTTTCCCACCGCCGCGAGTCAGAAGTTTCTCCCTCCCAAGCTCCGTAACTCGGTGCGTGGCGGGGCCGCTCCAGGCTCTCCGCTGCCCGAGGGGGAAACCGAGCCGAAGTTCCCCTAATCCAACAGCCGCTTCGTGTCCTTATTTTAATGCCTTTAGCTTTACCCACTGCTCCTGTTTGCGAAGTAAAAAGAAAAGAACCGTAAGAAAAGTTTTGCCTTGTTTAACCGTGAAATTTAAAAAAAAAAAAAAATCCCAAACTAAAAGTTTGGAAAAGTAACTCTAGGAAGGGTATGAATGGGAAGCACAGAACGATAATGCTATCAGACATTATTTACCCAGTTCTTTGACATGCGTGGTGCAAATTGACGTCAATCATCCTTGGATTCCCAGATCTTGTAGCCAGAAGGCCAGACCCGTCGGGAAATGTGCAGCCACACCTTGTGCTCCAAGCAGAGCCCGACCGCAGCATCAGGCACCCACAGGGTGACTGCCAGGTGCTGAGGGTTAGAGGCAAGATGCTCGAGGGGTTTAGTCTTAACTGTTCATGAAAACTTTATATACCACGAAACTTTAATTTTGTTTATAAATGGGAAGATATGACTGACTTGCAGGCTACGTGTTGCTCCATTGTCCTTAAAGAAGCTGTCACCTTTCATTTGCTAAAAGCTGTGAGACAAAAGTCTTTATAACTATATTTCACTCATCTATCTTAAGAGTCAGTCAGACAAATATTTTCTTGTTCTTTGTCTGGCGTCTATTTAAAAAAACAGCTCATGGCAATAATGGACATATTCTGCTTGTAGAAATCAGTTGTACAAATCACATAAACGGGTGTGCAGTGTGCAGATAAACGTGCAAGTCCTTAGCTTTGCTGCTGTCATTTAAATACAGTTTCTAAACACTTTCAGAGTAACTTAAAATCTTTTTTCACTCAGCAGAGAGCCTCCAAAAAGCTTTTTAAGCAGTAGTTTATAAATGATACGGTGTCATGAACCTGAGCTCACATCTCTAAACCATGCATAAAACACTATGAAAACATGGTTCCTGTGCTCTCAAGTCATCCTGGCTTCTCTGGAATACATTAACAGACCTGATGTATTTGGGGATAGTTATCTTGGTTTGCTTTGTTTCTCTAAAGGTCAAGTATTTGATGCCCTTGCATTTCTGAGACACCAGAACTTTTAAACTTCAGGATAAGGGCTGGAAAATGACATGTCTGTAACGTGTCTTGTTCATGCAAAAAATGAACTTTGCTTCTTTCAAACATATTTTTATGGGAAAGTTGCTGTGCAATTTTTAGCCCCACTGTAAAACTCAGAAAAAAATAATGAACACTGAAATGCATTCCATTAATTTATACATATGTATAATACATGTGTATTTGTCTAGATCTTAAATATATATAATGTGAATCATTGCCAGTTTGCATTTAACATGTTTACTTTCCTGAAAAATATACATCTATTTGTATGTGTGTCCCAATGTGCTTTCTATATAGACTTGCTCAAAAAATGGACCATGCTTTGAGAAACATTTGGATTCTGATGTGTAGGGAACTTGTAAAAATATGCCCTTTTTTACATGAAAAAGCATCCCTTTCTATGAATTACAGCCCTTTTCTGGCAGCGTTCATCAAGGTTCTTACACTGTTTGCAGTTTCAGGAGAGGATTATAAAGATTTAGAGGGAGCAGGAGCAGTCCCGTGGTGTAACTGTCCTGTCTGTAGGAGTATTTCAGACTCTGCTCAGCAAGGTACTTAGTGCATACCTAACCAGAGTGTTCACATGCACGCCTAAAATTAGCCAGGCACATAACCACTGGATATGAAAAGTCAGTGGTGGGAAAGGTCTTGCCCAGTGTCATCAGAGCACACCCATCTTCTACTGACTCTGCTGGAAACTTGGAAGCCGCAAGAAGCAATTTGTCAGCCAGCATAATTTCTGCTTAGAGTTTCAAATTAGAGGTGTCTGCTTAGCCTTCAGCACTACTTTTATATGCAAAAACTTATTTTTTCCTCCTACCCCCATACTGTTTCTTGTTTCATGCTCTTTTCCCCCTTTTGGAGGGTGTGTTTCTTTCTGATAATAGAAATTCAGTAATCTTCAGATTTGAGGATTCCACCTGCTGCCGAAGGATTGAAGTTAGGTATGTCCTCAACTCTTTTCAAGATGTTGTCAAGCACTGTTAATAGCTTTTCAAGCATCCCAACAATAGCTGCACCTTGTCCACTTTATCCACTGCTGAGCCTTTATAAATAAAAGATTGTGCTGCCCCTAAAATTTTGAACAACTAAAGCAGTCATATCAAATTTCTGGATGCTATTTAAGGATGGAAGTACAATGATAGGTAGTTCCACCTTGATAGGTAGTTCCACCTCATCAAAGTGGCATTTGGAATCATACATTTTAATGACTGGCGTTTCGTCGCACATGCTGTTTTTATTTTACGTACATTTTAGGAATCTTTTAAACTTTATTCTGTGTAGGAGTCCACTTGCCTGTGATCTGGTTCCTTTTGGATTTTGATTGGCTTTTTAAGGCATCCTTATCAGATCCTCACTGTTAAAATGAAGGCAGAATTGAGTAATGTATCATACAAAACCAAATGGCCTGGTGAACTGCTGCCTGTGTACTGATCCTTTTTCTAGAAAGTTTTATAAACACAGTGTGTTTATTAAAAAAACCAAACAAAAAAATAAAAGCAGAATTCAATCTTACGTTATTTCCGAGTAAACAGCATCAGATATAAGATAGTGGGAATCAGAGACTTATTTATTCCTCACATTTATTAATTTCTAAAATTCTTAGTATTTTCTTGTTAAAATTGCTTTTAGGGACTCAGGGCACTTTTCTGTCCTTAGCTTTCTATTTTGCAGAATGCTGGCGTGTTAACCGTTTGTAGTCATTTTCTGTTTCTATCTTTCTGGGATAAGGAAGTAAAAAATACCCATGTTGACTTTCAATATTTGTTGGTTTTGTTACATTCCTCGCCTCTGCTTCCTGAGCCAGAAGAAATCTTTTCCTTAAATTTGAGCCCTTGTGTAAATGTCCTAACCAACACAAAATGTTAGAAAAGCTCCTCTGGGACCAGGCATGTGCTGGCAGAGTGATGAAGGAGCATAGTCAAAAGGAAGGCTCTTTGATCTCGAGATGAAGGGATTCAGTGATGGTTTTGATGTGCCACTATTAAATGTCACCATCTCAGTCCATCCTGAGTGCTGAAGTATAAAAAAGGGTGGAAGGGTGCCAGTGCAGGAGCGCTGAGGAGTCCCCACCCAGGTGCCCCAAGCAGGAGAGGACAGTGAGCACTGGCCAGGGGCACTCCGGGTGTGTGACAGTCCCTCAGTTCCTCTTACACTGATGTGTACAGGTACAGCTGCTCTGCTGACTGCACTGAGCCAAAATTTGGCTTTCGTGGTGTCCATTCAAATACAAAAGCGCTGAAAAAGACTCACAACAGAGTTACCGCTGCACGTGATTTAAGGGGGTTTGATACACCCAGCTCCTTGGTAGAGATAATTGGCTTTTTCATCTGCCAGATATCTTAGAGGTGCCTCTTGTCATTGTTGTTTTTGAAAGCAAAGCAAACATTAGGTTGGTCTGTCTGCAGCCTTAGGCAGTGAGTGCTGGGGAGAAATTTCCAAGGCCTTGGGAGGTGTTGGGCTTGTCACCTCCAGGGGGACAAAGGGGCCTTGACAAGAACCTCTGTGGGGACAGATGGGATTTCTGCTCAGTCATCTGTACAGCCTGCTGCCTCCTGGTACTGTAATTCTTTTTTCTGGTCTCAGAATTTTCTTGTAAGTGTTGCAATACCAGGTGACTCGTGCACAGCTTTTATTTTAGGCGTGGGGAAGAGCAGAGGGGTCCAGCTTGCCACTGACCACATCCAAGGTGTTCCTCAGCTGTTTCAGTTCATAGTGACAGCAGAGAGGGAACTGATAAGCAGTTCCACTCAGCTGCCCACACATGGGTGTCTGGTGCTGTCTGAGATGCCTGAGTTGTCCAAAATACCCTTATGGGTTGACAGACATGATGCAGGGCCTGCAGCAAATCCTTTTTTTTCCTACTGGCTGCTGGAAATCAAGTGTGGTGTCCTATGGCCTCTCAAATAGTGTTTGTCCCCTGTGGATGAGTAACTGAATCACGTGCTTATTTCCTGACGAGAGAGTTCTTGTGAGACTTAAAACACTGAGAATATTAGTCCTAACAATAAATGAGAACATAATATAAGTTTAAAAAACAATCCTTCATGGCTTTTTAAAATCAAACAACCAAACAGTGCTCTGGGTGTGTAAGGTTTTTGTAGTATGGTGAAAGTAAACTGAAGGAAGCCTCGCTGGCACAGGCAAGTTCTGGTCAGGTCACCAATTCTGCATCTCAGAACTGTTGGAAAGGCACAGCATTTCAGTTCCCACTTTTTCCTTTACCCCACTGACTTTTGGCACAAGTAACCAGCACACAGTAAAAAGGCATGCCTTTTATGTCTGCCTAATAAATCTACAGGTAAAAGGCCAGCAACATAATTTGCTGATGTGATAAGAGCAAGCGAGAGATAACTGCAAAGTGAAATTCCATAGGTTGACATATACATGTTTGTGTCTGAAAGAGAAAAATTTTTACTGATGGGTAATTTCACAGGGAGACTGAAGGTGAAAAAAGGGGACTGCTTGAAAGATAACTGCATGGTACAATTTTTGATTGACTGTATTTTGTTTTTGCAGGGAGGGAACTGTTAGATATGTAGTTTATCCTCAACCAGTTAATGGATGGCCTTCTTATTTTTAACTTATCCTCTTTTTTGTATTTTTATTTTTAATAAAGACAAGCTTAGGGTTACCTAAAATATACAAAAATTACCTAAGGGTAAAGGCTGAAAGGGCCTTTATGCCCTAAGTAGATAACTGAGAATACTTTCTAAGTACAGTAAACAGGAAAAAAAAAATACAAACTGTAAAGAAACAGAAATTTATGGGTTATATTCAAGATTATATTATTGGTAATATTTCAAGATTTATTGTGTGAAAGTCCTTTAATATGCAGCAATGAAGAAAGTGAATCTTTAAGAAGCCAGCACTTAGCTGACATGGACTCCTACTGGGCACCTGAAATAGTACACTGCTATGGGAATTACATGACACAAATGAGACATCCATATGCATTTGTAGATCTGGGATGTTGGTGCACATTTGTGGGACTTTTTTGCAGTATAAGAGAACAATTTCCTCTCACCTCTTCCTCATGCACTCAGGTAACCCTTGGGCTATGGTAACCTTGTATTGTCAGGAAGGAATTACTACAATCCAAATCTTGAGTTTGACCAAGCTGCACCATTCCACTCTCATGACACGAAGTTGCTGGGAATGTGTCCTAACAAATCACCTCATACGTGTTTAAATCTGCCAAAATGAGAGAATTGGAAAGTATGATTATACAAGCAAAATAATTGCAATTTATGATTGAATTAGGCCTCAAATTATCACAGCCTGCCATTATATTGTATTATGGGATATGAAAATTTGGTCTTCAGCAAGTCAGTGATTGGTTCTTTAGATTTTTTTCTGTAGTGTCTCAGTAATATTTGCTATTTTGAAAATTGGTGGCCAGTTAACTTCTTTATTGACCACTGTTTCCTGTTCAGCCTAGTAGGCTCATTTATTACTGATTTTAGGTCTTGCTTTCAACTTCTATTTCACCTCTTTGAACGTGTGTTAATTATATTGCTATTGATCCTCTGTTAATTATATTCCAATATGCAGATTCTTGTAATAACATGGGAATCTCGTAAATAATTATTTCATTAATATCTGTTGCTTTTAAAAGTTTCGTTAATAGAAGCACTCACTCTTTGAAAAGGCATTCTATCAGTGAATAAAAGGAAGAGCCTGAAGGTTTTAATGGAGGAAATAATCACAACGCGCTGCTCCATTTTCAGAGCTGGGTCATGGAAAAAAAGAGCAGATAAACTGTGGATCTTTGACATTATTTGTAGGATTAGTGAACCTTTCAGGTGCAGATTTGAAGTGGACAAGACAACATTACAGCACCATGAGCCATAGAGTTTGTTCTCAGACTCTTTGTGCTGTTTGGGGGGAGCACCAAGAAGATCAGTGAAGCATTATTTGCTGCAACACGTTGTCATTAAATTAGCACCTGAGGGAGAAGAAACAGCAGCAGCTGAGGTAGACAGCTGTGAAATAAAGTCTATACTCAATGTGTGCTGTTTGTTTACAACTGTACATGGTGAAATCTGCATCTCTGGGGTGCACAGTGACAGATACGGACATGAACCTGTTTTTTCTCAGCTCCAATCTACAGCTGCAATATTTTCATCTCTTGTGTACTTGGCGTGTCAGCCAGTGTAAACCATGCATTTATATATTTGCATGTACATTCAAAGTGGCTGCAGTGAAAAATAAGTGTTCTTAGTTCACTGTTTCTCAGCACTTAATCAGCTCGTTATCTGGGATATCTAAAATATCAGCTTGCTTTGCTAAAACATTTTTCATGGCTGCACGAGTCACTGGACTCCTAAAAGCTAAAAATAACTCTTAAGTAAAGTATATAGGGAACTGAACAAAATGGCTTGTATCCTCAGGAAAATGCAAATGTCCCTCCATCATTTCCCTGTTCCATTTTCAGCTTCCAGAAATGTCAGTGCTGACTGCTACCTTTGCTAGTACCGTGTATCATCCTCTGTAACAATGCCATGTTTTGGTAAGACCTTACTAATATCAGTCTTTGGTTCCAGGCAGCCTGCACCGTGCTTCCAGTGTACCAGAGCGTGTCTATAACATGGGGATCACTGAGAATGATTTTGCACCAAGGTTTCCCTACAGTTTCTCATATTACCAGGCAAACCAGGTGAGGAAAGGAAGACAATGAGTAGAAATAAAAAATAGTATCACACACATAGTTTGTTCATTTTGTTGCCACAAATAATAGCGTTTAGATGGTGTTACAAGGTTTGTTTGCTTGTTTGTTTTCTTCTTGAAACCTGATTTTTAGAAAATGAGGGTTTTACAATGAAATCTCTTCATGTTCTCCCTTCCTTTCAATGACTTCAGAGCCCAGTAGCCAAATTCAAGTCAGTCATACAGGTGGGCTGTTTGCAGTCCTGTTGGGTTTGTGAGAATTGGCATCAGGGTAGAAAATCAAAAATCATATTTACACTCCACTAAGTTGAAGGCTGTGACAAGTCAGATCTTCATCCCTTCCACCAGACAGCAGCTCAGTCAGCACATCTGTACCTCAGGGTGGCCAGAGGCCATGCAGCCCAGGCAAACAGAATTAAGCATCCAAAACCAAAGGAAAACAGATTGCTTTAGTTTCACAAATACTTCAGTTTTCACAAGGTAGAGTGGTTCCTTATCATTTAAAATACTCCTGCTGTAACCTGCTTTATTATTACAAGAATTCCAGCAGTACAGTCCTTGCAACAAAATGGTGTTTCTAAACCATCTAATCATAAATTCTCTTGTTATTTTGACCAGCTTTTCTTGGGGCCATGGCTTGAATGCTGAGATAAATAATTGGTTTTCTGCAGGGTTTTTGACACAGCTCATAACTGGTTTTGGACCTATTTGAAGGAGTGACTGGGAAATCAACACAGCTCAATAGCAATGCTCCTGCACGATCAGTTTAGTAAACTGAAAGCATTTTGGCTTGAGAACAGAAACATTTATTTGGTAAATAACTGTGTATGAAGGGGGCAATTCTTCCCTCATTTTAGATTCCTCAAGAATGGTGTTTTGTCATTAAAAGGAATAGCCCAGCTTTTGAACAGTCAGTGAAGCTGCTCTGGCTCTGTATGGGGAGAGACAGAAGCATTTACCTAAACACATTTCATTCACTGTCCTCCCGTCCTCTATCCTCGCCTATCCTGCAGTCCATAATATTTGACCTGAATCCATTTCTTCCAGAAGAGAGCAGCAAGAGGAAAACTGGAGGTGACATAGGAATCACAAGAAAATAATACAGTTTACCAGGCAGGGGGTGGGGAGAAAAGAGAAAGAAGTGTAAAAGCTGGGACTAGTACGTCACAAAAACATGAATTATCCCCAAACAACAGATAAAGATATCCTTGCATAACTTCTGTAGAATAAACAGATAAATCCAATGATCTTTGCTTGAGTCTGCTAGTTTCTATAACCTTTACTCCTTTTGTGAGTCAGCTATCACCCTCAGGATCTCCTCAACAGTGAGATTAAGGGAATTCAGTCTGGCATCTATCTGCTAAGCAATGTTTCTTCAATTAAAAGCTTGCGTAAACTTCTCAGTTTACCTTAAAAAATGCCTTTAATATTTCTAAGCTTTACCACAATGTGGAAATGGAAAATACAGAACTTTCTTTTATGGTTGTATTCTCCTGTGCTTACTGATTTTTTAAAAAATTGGTTCCATGACTCCTCTATTTCAAAGGCCAGATAGTGTCCCCAGCTGATTTAGTTCTGGAAGGTTTTGAATAGAGTATGCAGTCCAATAAAGAGTACAAGAAAAAAGTATAAGAATCAAGAGGCCTCAAACGGCACCTAAAAGTAAGAATCTTGAAGATACATTCTACAAAGAAAGGTTGATGTCAGTGGATTTGTTTGGTTTGGAAAAGAGAAAATTATAAAGCAAGGTGATGATCCAGTACAGTCTTTCCCCATTAGGTATAGGAAGAAAAAATAATCTAAAATTGCAACTGTAGAATTAGGGAAGTCATTGAGATGGTGAAATGGTCATTTTAATTTTCTTGGAATGTTGTACAATCTCTGTAATTTTTAAGAGGCTAGAAAAACAGGGAAGGGACTATCTCTTTTTACTAGATCCTACCAGAAATGAGCACGAGTGCTAAATAACTTTATATTAATAAGGTTATTATCAATATGCAGACAGTTCAGTATAATACTTTTTATATCTGATGGATTAATTTTCTTCTGTCTGTTAGACAGCCTTGAATTTAGCTTTAGTACCAGATGTTGGTGTTAATCCCCAAGGAGTTTCAACAGAAGAATCTCCTTTAATAATCAATCTGTTCATTACCTGGCTTAATTGATTTATGCAACTGTTTTGGGTTCATGACAGAAGACTGGATGCTTAGACTTTATGGATAAACTAAGCATCTAAACTGGATCTAAATATCTAAACTGGATGTTTAGACTGTACTTCTTCCTGCCTTCATAAAGGAGGTGTGGCAGAATCCCATTTGATGCACAGCTTTGGCGATGTTCACATATTGTTTTGTGATTCTGAGAGCAGACTGTAGAATTTTTGTCTCTTCTTGGTTTGGTTTGGTTTTTCTGCTGCTAATCCTAAGCGCTGTGACCTTACTGTGGCTCCTGTTGTTTCGTGCCCCCCTGGAGCAGGTTGCCTCCCCGTCCTCCTACACGAATGGCTGGGGGACACGGATTGCCTACCGGACGATGGAGGAGAGAGCTCAAAGGCAGCCTCTGAAGAGGCTGGAGGTCTCGCCCCAACGACATCCGGAGGGATGGGCGCACGCGTGCGGCGGTCTTCACTGCGATGGAGGGGTTTCAGCGGGGCTCCCCTCAAGGCAGGCAGATAGCCCGAGGTGCGGTGGGGCTGTGCCGCCGCGATACGCCCGCTCCGACATTGTGGGTTACGCCCTCCGCGACTCCGTGCACAGGGGACGCTCCTTCAAGAGACGGTCGCGCATGGGGGCTGTCAGTGATGCTGTCCTTGATGGTGGCTACCCCAGCGTCCCTCTGTGCCACCAGCCTGGCAGCAGCCGCAGCATGACCAACCTTCTGGAGAAGGAAAACTACCTGGCCTCGGAGAGCGCCGTGGGACAGGTGAGGTCCCCGACTGCCTCCCGTTTGTCCCAGAACAGGCAATCTGTGCGGTCCAGCTTCTACCAAACAGCCTTCAGAAGCACACAGAGCAGGAGGGAAGCTTCCCAGCCAGCTTCCATAGCCAGTGTCACTGCAGAGACGGATGGGAAGAGGATGCCAGTGACAGCTGCTGTGGCTGCAGCGGGGAGAAATGGTTTCCTGCAGAGCGAGCAGGTGACCCTCAATGGATCTCAGCTCGGGTAAGCACAGTGCAGGACCTGCTTTGGCTCTGGGCTGTCACAGCTGACAGGAATGTGTTTGTTAGGAGATAAACTGATAGCTTGCGGTTCAGCAGCCAGCACCAAGTATGAAATACCAGTGCAGAGGAGGCAGAAAATAGATCGGCTTTTAAAAATCTACATCCAGTGCAACCGAGGAAAGGGGAGAAAAAATGTAAGTGTATGTACAGTGCAAGGTCTACACCTCCTGCTGAAGAGGACCCCCTTTTGCCAGGAGATAAATTTATCAGGAGATAGGAAGTAGTCACTGAGTAATTTACAACCTAAGTCACAATATACAAAATTGTATTGGCAAATTTTGTACTCACAAGAGTCTATATGATACCAGCACTGGTTCTCACAAGAGCAGGTCAGAAATGTACCAGTGGAACAGCTTTTGGCAGATTGACAATTTCCAGTTAAAAATCCTTCATGGTTTCAAGGACACCTCTTAGTTTTTATAAACTTTGGGTAAAACACGGGCAGAAATTTTTCTTAGTTCTGTAGTACCATCCATCCCTAGAACAAATATGAACTGCTCTGAATCCCAAGACCCCAGAGCTTCTCACTACCATGAGATCCTACATCTCTGAGGGAGTTATCTTAATTTGAAACTCTATTTATTCCATGCCAAAATAGTGCCAAATCTGTCCCCAGACTTCATGAAAATTGTTTAAAATACTGGAAAAACTTGTTCAGGTTTTTTCCCCAAATTACTTCCCCACCAAAAATTCCTTTCCAGAGAAGATTTCAGAATGTTTAAAGTCTGTTCCATTTTCAAAAGAGAAATTTTATTATTTCTGAATTTCCCCTCAGGAGTGAATATCTTTTCATTTTAGAATAATTCTGAATGTTTCCACAGCTGTTAAATTTCAGTGGACAAACAAGCCACTTGGTATATAGGAGATGGTTACTTGCATCTTTATTCTGGTTTTTGTTGTTGTTTCGTAATTCAAATAAGGATCCTAAAATTTCTGTTTAAGTTAATCATAGTGTAATTTACACCAGTGTTATTAAGAAATGCCTTTTTTTTCCCATGACTGTGTGGCTGTTAAGTTCATTTTTCCAAAGACCTATCTTTCTTTTTCTGAGTTTCTTGCTGTGTGAGAAAAGGCATCACCTGATATCACTGCTATGTGCAGATCAGGTATTTTTTGTTGTCAGCTACATGTTGTGTGTTACGATTGTATTTGCAAACATAAATGGTATTATGCTCACTTCTGGTCTGGATTTAAATTTTCATCTCTGGGTGAGGCAAGGCTTAAGAAATTTGACATTAATTATATTGACTTATAAGTATTCAGACTTTGCAGCTAGTAAGTAAAAAAAAAAAAAAAAACAGCTGAGAGCTCACAACAGCTAAAGATTTTGGAGCAGTAATACTGAAAATAGGTACCTGACTTTGTTTTTCAGTAGGGAGGATTTTGTTTTTCAGTAAGACAATTTACAAACACGTATCCCATTGATTTAATAATCTGCTTAACTTTTGGCACATTCTTGAATGCATTTCTGAGCCACAACCAACAATTTTTATCTTTAATTACACATAGGAGCAATTTTGGCTTTTCTTTTGCAGGTGCAGACACTGGAGTCTGAATGTTTGTCTGTACAAGCATCAACCAAAGTATTTTAATACCTGCAAATGTAAAAATCAGACTTGAATCATTGTGCAAGTGGCCTTAATGTGACCATGTTAACTGAGGTGGAAGATCTGTGATCTATTGGAAATCTTTGTGATGACATAATTCCTTAAGTGCCAGTTTTTAGGTTCAGCACTTGCCAGAAGTCTTCTCAGTTCAAGGAATTTGTAGACACACACAGTTTTCTTGTTATTTCTCATTCTCTTATTTTAAGGTTGCATTTATCTGACATATTGCTACCTTACTTGTTGCTCCCTTAGTAATGTAAAGGGGGAAAAAAAAGATAAGCTTGTTTTTGGAGTAATTTATTTTTACCAGAAACCTGTACTTTTTTTTTTTTTAATGCAGGTCACAATTTAAGTCTTTCCAAGTGAATTAGGAGAATGTAAAATAGTTGTGTAAGGTTAAAGTGGACCAGCTGTGTACAGCATTTGAAACGTATCACAAAAACATTTCCGAACTTCCTGTAAAAGAATTAGCTCATGCTATGAAAGCAAAGTAGAAAAAATCAAATACAGAGATGCTATCTGTGTATTTTCTGGTGAAGTGAATCAGTTAAGAGCATCCTTATGATTAAGAGCTTAGAAAAGAGAGAGGCTCAACCTGAAGCTGTCTGAGAAAGGGCTGCTTGCAGAATCTGACCTCTAAATGTGCTGAGAGCTGCCATAAAATGTATTTGTCTCAAAACTGGTATATTTTGGCAATTAAGCCGAAGTCAGAATCTGTCAGATCATTGTTCTGTTTGACAACCTTTGCCTGGGTGACCATTTGTTTGGTGTCACTTCATGTGCCACTCAGCCACAGAGCTAATTAAGTTTGCTTGTAAATACTTTGAGGGTGGGAACAGAATCTTTGCATCACATTCTATTTTGACAAGAGTTAGGGTGCTGCAGCTTTGTGAACACCATTGAGGGCCAGAGATGGTATTGCATCCCTTATTGCTGCCAGATAAAACATTAGGGAATGTTATTTTTATCCGATGGAGAGCAATCCAAGTATGGCAGTGCCTACAGGAGAGAAATCCTCTGCTTGCTGCATGAAGGGATGACAGCATGACTGGGGAGCTGCTGTCACTCTCAGGGCACAGCTACACCCCCAGCACCTAGAAATGGACTGTCTGCCTGTCCGTGTGTCCATCTCAGCCTGGCAGGGGCTCCTGATGGACTTCTACTCCTCTGGGACACCCCTGGCATCCTGAGGTTGAGTTCCCACATAAATTCTCTGTTGTGCCCAGAGGGGTCAGCTCGTGCATCCACCTTGACCTTGGGAAGCCCATGGTCATAGTTCTCTTCAGCTGCTGGTCAGTGAAATGACATGATTTAGTACATCAGAAATGTCTGCTGCTCACAGAAGGTGACTGAATTTGGTCAAAAGGCTCCAAAATTATTGCTGTGTCCAACAGGTAGACACTGGTCACACGTGCAGGTTTATAACATGGTCTCAAAACCTTTGCTGATTTAAGAAATGTAACTAAAACCAAAGTTTGAAAAGCCTGTTTTCAGTTCCACTACAGAGTAAAAAGAAGAAATATGATCTGACTAATTTTCCATATTCCACTTTCCTGAGCATTGTAAATTATTATTTAATATTTCTGCTTAGTTTAAAGAAAATTTCAACTTTAGTTAATATTTTTCAGGTACTCATTTTAATGTAAAAGGCAATTGGGTTAAAATGTCTAACTACAGATTCATTTACTGAGATGATTATCAAGTAAACCATTCTGATTCTGGTAGCTCTGCAGTAGGGAGTTATTGCCAATTATTGCTTGTTTCACTGTGGGTCACAGACTGCCCTCTCATCCCTTTCTGGCCAGTGGCACATGTGCTACTACAAAAATATCTGGATTAAAAACAAAACAGAATGCTCACATTCTTGTCAACTTTTCTCTCCCCATTTTTTTATCTGGGTGCAGCATATTTGAAACCAAAAGTAAATAAAAAGTTTAGGGAGCATAACCAACCTGTCCCAGAGCTAGTGCACCTGATTGTTTTATGTTCCATTAATTGTTTTATGTTCCATTTACTGGGGAAAAAAATGTGTTTGGTGACCTCTCTTGCCATTTTTTAATATGGTTGTGTAACACAATCATCATTTAAGCAAACATGCTGGAAGTTGGAAGGGAAGTGGTGGCCCATATTTTGATACTCTCTACATTGGCTTTCTACCACAGGATCTCTACATAATTTAATGAGTGGTATTCTTATTTTTTCCCACCTGAAAAAGGGCTTTGCCTATCTATTTCAAACAAGAACAACTTCCTTTTTTGAAAAAAGGAGGTTCTGAATCCTGCATAGATGTAGTCTGGGAACTAAGACACTGGTGAAAGGCATAAGGACAAATATAAAAAAAACAATCATCACACTATTGAGGAAAACATCAAGGTGTCCTCATGGCCAGTAATAGTCACTCTGACATGGTTATGGCCTTCTTTTGATCCTCATCCACTTCTTCATCCTTCCTTTCACATTCTTCATTCATCCACTGGATGGAAACACTGATAGAAACATCTACTGACATTTCCATTTTGTTATTATACGTTAAAGCATGACTTGCTTTCTCTAGAACCACACTTCTATTTATGACTTTCTCTTCCCCCCTCGTCATAAATGTCATAAAGCCATTATGACATTTTCTGTTATTGGAAAGTGAAAAAAAATTCTAAGAAAAGCTAGAGTTATATGAAAAACACAAAAATCCTGATTTTACAAGTCTGATAATTTTCCTGCAGTCTTTCTTCACTACATCTCTCTGTCTATGCTTTTAAGGAGCCCAGAAGTGGAGATGACCCTGGAACGTGCAGTGAACATCCTGAAGAGTGAAAATACTCAGTCCACCCCCAGGATCCTTGCTGCAGTGACTTTCATACAGCATGAGTGCTTCCAAAAAGCAGATGCCAGGAGAAAAGTAAGTAATTATTTTTTTGCCAGTTACAATCAGGTAGAGAAAATAAGATTCTACTTTATGGCACCGTGTGCCACCATGAAAAGAAAGAAGGCAGTCCGAGTAACCTTATAACCCAAGTGACCAAGTAACATCTTAACTGATGTTAGATATTTTCCCTAAAATGCATTTGTGTGTTTTTCTGCAGATTCTTTTGAACCCACTCAGTGTATACCCACTCAGTTTGCTCTTTTTCAGGCCAAGCAAACTTTCAGCCTTTATAAATCATGGAGTCTGAACTTTTTGTCACTATAGTTGCTCCTGTCTGTCATTTTTGACTTGTGTGCAGAACTATCCCAAAAAAGAAAATTCTGAGTACAGTGCAACTTATCCAAGCTTCAGGGCTTGTTAGGACTGCACAAATGTTAGACTGGATTAGCAAAAATGTTAATGGCTTCCTGGAACTGTGCACATGCATTAGTACATCGTTTAGATTAACCAAATTTTCAAGTCTCTTTCAAGAAACTTGGTAAGTCTCTTACAAGTTTTTCGAAAGGGTAGGTATATTAAAAATATTCTCTCTTCCTTTTCTTTAAATGTCACTGCTGAACACAAATACGTGTCTCCTGCTGAACAGTTCTGTACAATAAAGTGTAAGGCGATCGTTTATTTTAACCATTAAAAAAACATCATTACCCTGCTTTGGTTTGTAATATGCTCAGTAATCCCAGCCTTACCTCCATAGTCATGTGCATGCAGTCCAGCTCAGTGACAGGCAATCATTCCTCAGTCCTTTTGGCTTGCTTTTGGGTACATCAGAGTCAGTTTTGGGAGAAAATAACAGTACAGGTGGCAACCTTAACTTCA
The DNA here is from genome assembly GCA_013398275.1 of Promerops cafer. Lineage (NCBI taxonomy): Eukaryota > Metazoa > Chordata > Aves > Passeriformes > Nectariniidae > Promerops > Promerops cafer. The sequence goes on from VZSE01002737.1 coordinate 808,394, forward strand.
AACTGAGGACGGAGCTTCAGAATTGAATGTTTGAACGTGGGTTATTATACAGACCTCTCTCAGACAGCTTCCCACAAAAACAAGTGGCTGAGTAGTGTTCAGGTTGGAGCAGTCAGCCTGAAGCTACCTTCTATTTTCCTGTTTATCTCTCACAGCCTATAATGAGCTTTTCTGTTTGGTGCCCATCAGGCTTGTTCGCGTTGGCATCGTCTTGTGTCCCCTTTTTAGCCTTTCAGCCTGCATTCTTTGTCTGTTGTTCCCTGATATTTGAGAGTTTGTGGGTCTAGTGATTTTTCTGTTTCTGTGAACTTCTCTGTATTTTGGTGAATTTTGTCTAGTAATGAAAATTTAAAAGGACCAGTCAATAGCTGTCATAAATTCTCGGCAAATTAGGTTGAAATAGCCCTCCTTTTACAAGAGCTATAAATGCCTAAAAATTACTGACATAAATATTTTTATAAATAATAAATATTTTTAAAAACCAAACAACTGCAGTATTGGTGTCAAAGGGGCTGATCTATTGCAATAAAACAGGTTGGTGTGCCTTCAGCATGCTCTATGCACCACTGCCCTCACGATACATGTTCCTGTATTCCATTCTGCTGGCATTTAGGTGATTGCTGAGTGATTTCAGGGGGAATCAGCACTATAACTCAGGATAAAGAAACTGTGCCTTTTGTGCAGGTGGATCAGAGGAGAGGCTGCCAGGCTGTGTAGTTTACTCCACGAAGGACAAAAGGCTTTGTTACCTTCCATTTCTTCGTGTTGCCAACACCTGCCACTTGTATTGAATTTTTATCGTTAAACTCTGGGCTGTTTAAGACACTGATCAGATTTCTGAGTCTTTCACGTGCTGTGGATTCTGCACAAGGGTGGGTTTGTCCACAAAACCATATGGCATTTTGAGATGTTGGAGGAGACCACTGGCAATCATACATTAATGTAAGGTACTTTCCACAGTAATTTCATTCCTGAGTCAGCTCAGGCGTGCTTGTGCCGTATCACAGTTCGTGTGGGATTGCTCATTCACCACAACAGACTATTTGTTTCCATACAGCTACTGTAAAATAACATCTTTTAAATCCTTCATTCATTTGGGGCCGAAACCTCGTTTTCTGAAGATTTAAACACTGAAAAGTACTCTGTGCTAAATGTGGATAGTTCAGTGGAGAGCTGGCTAACAGTGGTTAATGCTCTACATTTTGATGCTTACTTTTACTATTTTTCTTCTGTTTGGCATAGTTAAGAAGTATTAAGTATAATGTATTAGGTTTTAATACACTTTCAATACATGCATTGGGAAGAACACTGTCTTTTCATCAGGCTGGTTGGTGAGGAAAAAAAAAAACTGTTTATAAATGTTCCAGAATTAAATCACAAATACTCATTTCACCAACATGGAAGCTAAAAAGCAGAGTGATTAAATGTCTTGTCAGAGAGAGTACAAATCTGTGGCAAAGCTGGAAGAGATTTAGTATCGTTCTCTGATATTAATTATGAAAACATGTTGCCTCCCCTAGTTGTGGAGTTTAAGTATTAGTCATACAAAAGCCCAGAAGTTAATAGTCATGTCCAAATGATTAACGATCTGTGCTTCCAGTCTCTCAAACAGGAGCAAATCAAAGGAGTCCCTATAACTATTTAAACGTTTGCTGGGGCTGGGGGAGAGCGGAGTTTGTCATTTACAGCATCTGACTATTCTCTGCTGTGTTTTCTTTTCCTCACAGGTTTTCTCACTTGGTGGTATCCCCAGACTTTTACAGCTCCTTGAGGTTCAGAATGAGGACATTCAGCGGGCAGCGTGTGGTGCTCTGAGAAACTTGGTGTTTGAGGACAATGACAACAAACTGGAAGTGTCAGAGCAGAAAGGGATCCCACTCCTGCTCCGCCTGCTCCGGCACACCCGGGATATAGAGACCAAGAAGCAAATCACAGGTAGTGTTTTCTCTGCAGCCAAGCATGAAGTGCTTTAAGTAGTGCAAAAGCTTTCAGGGAGAGGTACATGATTGTTTACTTAAGCCCGTGTTTAGTGACTAAATACAAAAACATTGTCACCTACTCTAAGGAATTCCCGTAGGGTAAAATTCCAAGGTCCTTACTCAAGACCAGTCTTTCAGTCAATAACAAGAGATTAGGAATTGCAACTTGCCCTCTTAAAGCTTCTTTAGAAATTACATGAGTGTGCTTGCAGGAAGCCTTAAGTCCTTGATATTCCAGAAAAGAAAGTCAGGCTCCCTAGGGGTGCCTGGGACCATAATTAATGCCTGCTGCTTACACAGCAGCTCAGCCTTCATTTCTTGACTCTGTGCTGACAGCGCCTACTGGAAGTTCCTTGTTGAAGACTGTCACCCAGAACTGTCATGTGCCATGGACAGAAAGTGATTGTTCTATTCCCCACAAACTCCACTGCCCCAGATTCCTGCTTCATGCCTGCAGTGCTGTGTGTCCATAGCGTGTGTCTCTTGGAATTCCACTGCTTGTGACCCACATTCGTTCCAATTAGCATGCAAAGGAAGAGCAGGCTTATGTTTTATAAATGGAAAACATGAAAAAGTGCATGGGGATTTATTTCAAGTGATCTTTAAAGACACCAGGAACAAAATCTATTAAGAGAACAGTGTGTGAATGAAGTTGTCAAGCAGCCCTGTCCTGAAGCAAAGACATGTTGAGACCTCCTGTAATTCTGCATTCTTTAAAGTATTTGAAATAGTCTGCTCCCTAAGCTGGAGAACAAAGCTTTGTATTATTGGCTCTTTTTTAGCTCAGTTCTGCAGCTCTGCAACATTAAAATGTTTTAAAGTTTTTCACACTCATCAACTGCAGATTTGGGTCACATAGTAATTTACTGTATAGTGCCTTAACTCTCAGTGCTGTTACAGACCAGTGAGGGAAGCAGTGAAAATGGTGGTAGAGTGGCCAGAAAGCCAATGCTCTTTCCTTGCTACCAGTTTCATAGTTTCTGATAAAAATGTTGACTGTGCCTGATAACTCAGATGTATATTGTGAATATTACTGTCTTCCCCCTTCACCAGCGTGGAGAGGGATAAAGGAACATCTTCTTTCAGCAATTACTGCTGTCACTGAACGTGAATATTTGCTCACAAAACAAAGAAGACACCAAAAAAATATTTATGCCAAGCAGGATGATGTAGCTTGTGTAAAGCAAAATATTATGATGTGCTTTCATGCCTATCAGTTGCAAAGGATAGCTTTAAAAATACACCACGAGAGAAGTATTTCTTGCTTTGTTCAAGACCAAATGTGCAGCCAGGAGGAGATGCACTGGGTACCTTAGTGAAAATGCCACTAGGGCACACTTTTTGCCATCGCTTGAACAATTCTTCCAGCTCCCTAGCAAGCTGCAAGGAGCCTGCAAGAGCAAAGGGCAGTCTGGATGAATGAATTTCACCTCTTGCATTGCCTTTGACTTCATACAGGACTAGTGGAATATCACATCCATGCATGCAATCCCTCTGAAGTGTGCACTTCCAGGAAAAGGTTAATGTGAAAGATCTGGTCTTACACAGGAGTCCATTTGCCTTTCCACATCATACATATTACTTGCCTACTTTGACTGTAAATTAGGGACTTCCAAATGTATGGCATCATATTCAGCTAAATGTCTTTCCCCATAAAAGATTAGTAAAATCATCTTGGTACCTGATAATACCTCATTGAATTCCTGGCCAAGGATTGAAAGCAAGCAGTATTAATTAATAAAGATGTCTAAGCTCAGCAGAGGGAAGTTTTTTGTTTCTACTGCTGTATGGGAAGCATGGTGCCAAAGCACTCCACCTGAAAAAAGTATATGAAGATAAGGAAGTTTTAGGAGAGAAGGAAGTTAAAACTCTGAGAGTGAAGTTTTCTGACACTGTACTTCATTATCTGTCAGAAATACAGTACTTGTGCACATGAGATAAGTAAATCTCAGCCTTAGAAGCTTATCTTTAAAGGTCACTGGTTTATTAGGACCATCGGTGTTAATACAGACAAGCACTTGCCTAACATTAATCCATATTTTATCATGTGTTCTCCAAGAATACTTTGATGGCCTGTATTTTCTTCAAGACCCAGGCTTAGGAATACAGAGTGAGCCCAGTCATGCACTGTGACTTGTACTGTGCTGTGAAAAGACAGAGCAGCCAAGGTGTGTGGAGATAAATGCTGATTACAGCACCTGCTGTGGCTGCCTCACAGTCTGGGAACCCACAAAAAACACCAAACCACTGCCCCCACCAAAGCAGCTTTGTGCTGATGACAGGGGTTTGAAAGCTGCTGTGGACCAGTCTGCCTAATGCCCCCCTGCAGAAAAGAGCTGCCCAGTTTCTCTGCAATTTCTGTGCTCATGTGATCTCTTCACAGGGGGAATCAGACTTGCCCAAGATCACTGAATCTGACTGAATTTGCTAGCTTCACAAAAGCATTGGTACAGATAAAGTAAACAGAGGCTTTGTCCTTTCTTTGGCATACAAGCTACTTAGAAATCTCTTAGGGAAGGAGTGAGGTTTCTCCTAAATTGTAGGAGAGGATGTCGTGTAGAGACAGCGCAGGACCTAAGACAGGATTGGAGTTTCATAGTATTTGGAGAGTATACTGAGGAACAGAAAATGAAATGGCTGTGGCATGAAAGAACCAAAAGATTTTAGCTTTTAAAGGTAAGCCAGATGAGCCTCCAGGGAGTAGCTAACCTCCTGATCTTGTTATCATGCAGCATAAATATAAGAAATGAAAGAAAATTTTTCCTGCGGGGAAGATTACAGCACAAGCAGAACTGTCATTAAAAGAAATGTAAATTTAAAAGCAGACCCCACCCATTTTTCCAAATAACCATCTAAGGGAAAACTATGCTCCTAAGAATACAGCATAGGTGCAAGGAAACAATCCACTCCTAAAGACATTTTCTAATGTGCACAAATTCATCCACACCCAGAATACCACTGAGAAAATCCTCCTGAGCCCAGAGAGGCAGTGCCTGTGGGCAAACGTAGGGTTTTTGTTGGAATATTTATAGTGACAGCAATATCTCAAATTCTCTTCTGACAATTGTAAGCATCTGCCTGTAATTCAAAATGTTTTTTTCTTTCTAAAAGTATATTCTGTCCTTGTGCCATTCCTTGCATTTGTGCCCTTCTATCCCAACCTGCTTCGCTTACCAACGCCCTTTGGACTGCTTGTCTGATTTCCTGTAAGCCTTACCTATCCTTCAGGAAAGTACATTCTTCCTTTTATCCCCTGATTCAGAGGCTGAAGAGCTGATCCCAGAAGAAGGAATGGGCTGCTTCTGGCTGGCTTTTGTTTTGATTTTACTGTTGCTCACAGTACCTGAAATTAAATTCAAAGTGTAAGGAGATACAAAAGAAACATTTTTTTGTTGTTCTTGTTGTGAGCTGATGAAAGGAATATTCACTAATACTCTGCCAGTGTGTGGAGGAGGAGGTCTGTGAAACTTAGAGCAGCAAGCTGGAGGAACAATGAACGTCTTTGTAGTGAAAAGCAGAAATACGTGTCGTTTTCCAAGGGAAGAGTACTTTAAAAAGAATTGTTGTCTGTTGGAATAGAACATAATGGAACCTGATAAGTTCTACAAGGTTATATTTGAAAATTGTTTTGGAGATTGTGAATAGACAAGGTTTGTAGCATTACATAATGATTTGCTCAGTGACTAACATCTGGACAGTAGCAGCTTTCCCTCTTGTGAGAAATTTTGCTATCAAGTGTTGGAGAAGCTTGGTAACGGGCTCCTCCTGTCTTCCAGCAGATTTCCTGTAAACTCTGCAGCTCCCATCTATCCCTTTTGTGAGCTGGCTTCCCCTTGGCTTGTGCTGCCGTGGTAGCGGGGCCGGCGATTGCGGCAGACGGACAGTGCAGAGCCGTGGAAAGCCGCCCTTCCTGGCTGGGCGTGAGACTGACTCTGAGGAGATTTTACTTCATTCCCATGCATAACTGTGCCCCCTTTTTTGCCCTGTTTCCGTGCCCCTGGATCAGGGCTGGCGAACACTCACCAATCCCTTCTTCTTCTCTTCAGATTATCAGTGCCAGGCAGGCTCTTCACTCATTAGCATCAAGGGGTATGAGATGAAGTCTTTCCAAGTGCAGAGGAGTCTTTCTGCCTCTCTGATTTTATTGTGGATATTACAGGTTTGTTGTGGAATCTGTCCTCCAATGACCAGCTGAAGCACCTGTTGGTTAGGGAAGCCCTGCAGACGCTGACTGAAGCTGTCCTCATCCCCTACTCAGGCTGGCCAGACAGAGATTACCCAAAATCAAGTGTTCTGCCCGACCCCGATATCTTCTACAATGCCACGGGATGCCTGAGGTGAGTGCTCCGTCTGCAACTCCCCAAAGCAGTAGTGGTGACAAAACAGGTCTGCACAATTATTTTTGGATAAACACACAGAGTTCATCTCAAGCCACAATCACTTCTCATGCAAATAGATGACTTAGAAAGAGGACATGGTACCTGCAAGCACAAAGAAGTGTTCTCTTTCCAGCTGCTACCAGAGATGCTTATTTGAACATGTCATAATCTGTGCCTAAACTGATTAGAAAGTGATTCAATTTAAATTAGGGAAAACCCATATTTCAAACCAGAGTTAGCCCTGTCCAGCCTTTTGCACGAGTTTAGGCAAGTTGCAGCCATGGGGTGGAGGAATAAATTTATAGTTGTGTATTTGGTACTGCAGTCTGCTAATAGACTCGTGGGCACAGTAGCAGTTACTGTAGACAAACACCAAAGGCCTCAGTGAACACAGCCCTAAATGGCTGAGCTGTAAAAGTCACATCTTCAATAAAAACACCTTTAACAGTCTATAAATTGGGGGCCCTTTGTGAGTTCAAAGTTATTGCACATTAAGTAAGTTTACACATTTAAAAATGCACAAAAGGACATAGTTTGAACTGCCTAAGGAGTAATGTACGACTGCAAAGGCATGACCTGAGGTTTGAACTCTTTCTAGTAGAGTACAAGGAATTCAGTTTGGAATTTGGAGGCTAGAAAGGTGCCCATTTTGCCTCACACATGCCTGCTAGGCTGACATGTCCTGTAGCAGAGTAGTTGTATGTGTATGGCATTGATTTTTCCTGTACAAACAGCTCTGTGTCTGACGTGTGTGGTTTCAGAAGACAAATGAATAGTAAGCTATTACAAAATACTCAACAATAATACACCTTTTTCTGCAGGAACTCCTGTCAACCCACTAACATTGTCTCTAAGTAATAATTAACTTTTATTTACTCTGATGACTCAAAAACAAATACAAAGAAACATTAACCACCCATAATAAAACCTCTCTAGCTAACGCTTATTGCTGTTGTCTAGGAAATGAAGGAGGTTGTCTTTTTTCATATTAATTAGCCCAAGCTGCATTTGTGCAGAAACCAGTCTGGCTGCTCCTCTCTTGGTGTTTGGACTCTGGAACTGTCTCTTCCCTATGAGGCAGCTGATGGGGGCACAGATCATTCTCAGGTTTAGTTTGGTGTTGCTTTTCCTGAGCTTGTTTCAGCAGTGAGTGACACAACTTGTTCTGTGACAAATAAGGTATAACAGTACCTGAGCTCTTTTAAATGAAAGTGGGTTGCTGTGAGCTCTCCGCCCTTAATTAAAAGTCTCTAAAACTGCCCTTATGTAGGTGCTTAAGGATACATTACCTATTTTAAAAATATGATATCCATATTCTAGTCCTTCTCATTTTTAAGAGCTTCAACACTGAAAATCAGAAATAGAAAAAGAAGGGTTTGAAAACTCACAGGCAAAGATGATCTGCAGGATTGACACATACTTTCTAGCACAGAATAGTTTTTAATCAAGCATACCTATTTGTACAGACTAAATAGCTGAGATTTTTAAGATTAATCAGTTTACATCCCTTCTCTGGAAATTGACTCACCCCCCAGATTAGGTCACTAGAAGTATTCCTTCCTTATGCAACAAAAAAGTCCTTGCATCAATAAAAAGAAGAGCACACCATGGAGTAATAAAAGTGTGCACTGAGGGAATGATGTTACTTACGAATATGTATAAAGAGTCTACTTATTTGCCAGAATATAAATCTGTAATTAGTCTTCCCTTTTGTAATGCTAACATGTTTGTTGGGCGTGTTGATAAAGTCTGTAGCCTGCAGCTTCTATTAGAGGGTAAAAATAGTACTTTGAAGTGCAATACATTATGCACAGTGCTGTACTTAGTTACAGGAGAATGCCAGAACTTCTTTTCAAAAATTGCCATACAGCTCTTGGCTGAAAGGGACAACCACAGCCCCAACCCAACACTAGCATCTGGTGGGGGCATATGCACTGCACCACAGCAGTACTAAATTATAAATTAAAGCTTCCTTCATCCTCTTCGAGAAAACAGCAGCAGGAGAAGTGAATCCACATCTAGCAGATAATACTGCAGGTACTTCCAAGCACAGGAATGAGTGCATGACCAGACCAGTCCCCAGTTACTGCCAGAAGTATTGCGGGGTCCTGAATCTCGGCGCCTGTGTCGGTGTATGCAGTCACTGATAAGGAAGTCTGACAGTAGAAGGATTTGTTAATCCCATTCTCTAGGTCTGTATTTTGTCTTAAGGCCTTGTGAGAAGCAAAGCTTTACAGAAACCACAGGTCACAAACTTTATGTAATCAAACGAAGCTGTATACACCACGGAATTCTGCATTGGCAGTTAAAATAAGTAATGGTGTTGCTTAGTTGTGAAATATGATAAAAAGCAATCTGCCTGGACCCACAGAGTAAGCCAAGTCAACAGACTTCACTGGTTGCCTGACAATAAGCTGAACAAGTAAAATGGGTGTATGAAACTATCTAGAGAAGTGTTACAGACATTTGTAGACAAGTCCTGTAGGATTTTAAAGGTAAAGTCACTTTTTCTTGGTCTGAGAGTCCTACACATAAAAGTTCTGTGTCCAGTTCCAATGCAGGGGACAAAAATCTTCAAGATATTTCCCCATACTCCTTTGAGTCTGAAAGGATAAGATCCCAGCAGCATGAAGAATGCATGGTTTTAAATATCATTTATATATATAAGTATATAAATGGCATGACCTTTCCTCTGAAAGGAAGGTTTAGTGGAAGGCTGTTTCCGTCACACCTTGAAAGCTGATAATGAACTGGTCCCATTTTTATCTTGAAATACCTTTTCCCAGAACTTCTGCAGTGCTGAACTTTCCCAAATTTATACACAGTTATCACATTTTCCCCTGCAAAACATTTAATTTAAGTGCTGAAGCTGCTGTACTTCACTACAGAGCCTTCCTTTTTAGCTGCCCTGAAACTAAAGCATCCTGTGCCCCTAAGTATTCTACTTTTTCAAAACTTTCCAGACAACTATTTCCAGGATAGTCAGCTAACCTCTCTCTTCTCACCCAGTAAAATAGAAGTCATCCTTCCTTTCTCATTATTATTTTTCACAGTTTATCTGTCCCAGCTCCTGTCTGAGCTTCTTGTGAATTACACAGTGACCCACAAGGACAGTAGAAAGCTGTATTTGGAGGAAGTTGTATCATTGCACTTCAGCCCAGGAGGCTGCACAAACATCTGCTTCCATTTACTCTGGAGAGAAGTGAAGCCACAGCTCTCCCCATGTGTTGAAAAGCTTGGACTTGTAATGGCAGCTTCTAAGAGAGAATGTAAAACAAATGACTGATGATAAGTCTTTGAACCAAGGCCTCTTGCATAGCATTCCATTCCTTTAAGTTTATTTCCATCCATTCTTATCTCCTCTTGCCTCCTCTTCAGTTTATCTGCTCCCCAATTCCTGAAAGGAATTTTGTTACTTCCAGCAAGCAGCTTGAAGCCTGGCACATCTGGTTACTAAGTAGAGCCCAGATACCTTTCCCTCCTTGGTGCTTTTTTGAACTGTGCAAGGCATGAAGGGAATAGAATTTCCCAAAATGTTGTCTGGTAATTGAATTAAATTCACATTACCAGTTTTAGCTGAATGAGTCCCAGGAGCAAAATCCTTCTTCTTATCAGTTCCGTGGACCATTCACAGCAGTTCAAGAACAGTCAGTGTATGACTCAGTGTTGGCTTAGAGGGAGTATCCCTTTCATTTGGTGCCATTTATCAGCTAATTGAACATTTATTATCATCATTCTGTTTCCTTCAAAGTCACGATTGGTTTTACTGTGTCGAATTTCTTTGTATTTACCTCTCAACTCTGGATCAAAATCACATTTCCCAGCAGGAAATTAGCTGATCCACATGCCACAGGATGGTGGCAAAGAGCTGCTTTGATTACAGCTAATACAGTTATATGTAGTGATATAGTTGCACCCTGCATGTGTGCAGGAGGGGACAGAAGCAGAAGAATGCAGGATGAGATAAATGAGGCGTGCAGACAGATCTGGCACATCCACATCAGCAAACGGCAGCCTGAGCATGTCACCAGGGTTAGCACGGCCAAGCATGCCCAAAGCCAGGGATTTTTCATAGGTGGGTGCTGCCAGATTGTAAATTCTGAGTCATTTAGAGGAGAGCATCCCCACAATCTCCCTAAGGCTGCGTTCTCCTTGTTTTGCAAGCACTGAGAGTCTCAGGTGTCTCAGGGCCTCCACTACAATAAAGCCCAGCTCCCGAGCTCAGAGGCTGCCATTGCAGTTGTCAGGAACCTCAAATCTTAGGAAGCCAAGATGAAGTCAGTTTTGAAATTCTCTAAGCAAAATGTCTCCATTGTTTCAAAAAAATACATATTTAAATATACATTTCTGTGACACTTCTCAGAAATATTTTTGAGTGGGAGAGCAGGAGCTCTTCCCTTCCCAGTCCGTGTTGTCACGCTAAGGAGCCAGGGAAAGGTGGAGAGAGGAGTAACCATGTGTGTACAAGGGTGCACACAGACACACACTGATAACTGTCTCTGGGTGAGCATCAACTTCTTCATGAAACAGAGCCCAGGAATTAATTTCCCTTGCAGAACAGGACAGTGCCCCTAATTCAGGCTCTTCTCTGCCTCCTGAGCTAGAAAAGCTCTTTACTCTACTCTGCTTATGCTCACAGCAAGGCCAGGGCATGGCCTCTCCTTGCACAAGCATTCAGCAGGATCAGTGGTAAAAAGTTGAGATTTTAGAGTATGTGGGACAAATCAAAACTCTGCATCAGCTGAAGTGTCTTTGGTGAGGGAAATTCCACACTTATCTTTAACAGTATTTTTAGTCTGTGTGCCCCAGAAAGTATTTTTGCTATGCACCAGGAGGTCTATAATGTGTACACTTCTCTCAGCATAAACTTAGGAAAGGGTGACATGCCTTGAATGTGACATATATAGGTAAAATTAAATTCCAAAGGGATTTCTATGGTAGGCCATGTTGTGGGATCTGAATATTAATTCTGTGATGTATAATTCCATGAGAGAATAAATGAACTCATAAATAGAGACATCATTAACATCATGATTAAAAGTAAAATTATAATTGCAGTGCTGAGTATTTAACCTGAATATGTACTTCCCAGAGGAAAAAAAAATAGTAGAAGTGAAATGGCAGTGTATAAAATGCTACATTCATTTTATAGTCATAAGCCAAAGGAAAGTTTAAACCTTACTGGCTTTGTCATTAATAAAAATGTAAACATTGTAATTTTTAGTGGGCAAAGTAAGCATGCAAAATAAGCAAACTGAAACTATCTGAAGGAACATGTCCCTCTGTATTTTGGTGGATGCTAAGATTGGGTTGTATTTAATGTTACTTCAAACAAAGAAGCTTGAATGTGCAGTCTTTTGTCCAGCAGAGCTGCAGAAGTGAAAAAAAATATAAGGCCTGGATTTATAATTCCGATATTCGATAATTCAGACTTTGCTGAGTTGTAAAAATAATTATACCCCAAAACTGTAAGTGTTGTTTCTTCCATGGAAATCAGTGGCTTGTTTAGAGCCAAGCAGCTTCAAGCAGCAAGTGTGTGTTTGGTATTTCAAGAGTTTTTAGATCAGTTTTGTGATTCATTTGTAAGTTGTACTTGGTTTACTGCAAAGCACAGCAAATGTTACTTGTTAGGCAAAGTGTGGGCTTTTGCTTGTGAATGTAGAGATGCTGCTTAAACTCTCAGATCATGTGCCTGTTGGTGGTCATCCTGGATCAGGAACCAGCTCGGTGTAAGTAAATTAATTCTAAAGGACATCTGTGTGCATGGAAATTTTTACAGGTATCTCTCCTCTGATATTTTCACCATCCTAAATGTTAAAACTATAACTGAAAATGAAATAGGGGGAAAAAAAGTCCAAGGTTTTACTTTTTGAGTGCTTAAAAGGGATTAATTCAACTTTGAGACGAAAATTTGAGTCAGGTCTTACCTTACCCATCCAAACACAGCAGTTTGTTTCCCTGGAGTATTTGTTTTTGCCTGGGACTGAAAGTTTTATCAAGAAGAGGCTCAGATTGTCTTACACCTCGGAAGAAAAGAAGCAGCCAGCCTGAACTTCAGTACCTTTAAGATTTATCTGGAAAAGTTTGTCAGAGGAGCACAAGAAAATACCTTTGACTAAATCTCTTCTCCCCAACATATTCTTTCCTGCACAGAAACATGAGCTCTGCCGGCCCAGAAGGAAGGAAGAAGATGAGAGAATGTGAGGGCTTGATTGATTCTCTTGTGTATTATATCCAAGGAGCTATTGCAGACCATGAGCCCAATGACAAGGTACTCTTTGAGATGAAAAGTGTTTTCCTAGGGGAGATTGCCAAGTGAACTTTTTTCTGCTGTTGTTTAGAAACCAGTGTTCAGAAACAGCTGTGATGTAATTGCAAAACTTATTTCCAGGGCTTTTAAAGCTGCCACCAAAGGTGAAAGTCCAGTAAGAAGCTTTTTGAAGTATTTTTATCCTGCAATCTAAAAGAATATAATAACTTAGCACTGGGAAAACAGTTTCAGAATCTCTAGAGATAAAGGTAGAAACCTCTGTCTTTTTTAAAAAAAAAAAGTGAGATAAAATCACAGCTTTCAGAAATGCTGAAATACAAAAGAGTCAGATGTTGCCTTGTTGGTTGTCTCAGGGTGCTAGCTAGCTAGAAGCTTAAAAAATTAATCTGGTTACTCTCCTATATATTTAATGCTACATACCCCTTAGGAAATGAAGAACCTAAATCCCTTTGGGTGGCGGTGTGATTAGGGAGCTCGCATCATTTAGGATAGAACTAATTTTCCTAGGTTTTTTAGGAAAAAATCTGCATTTTTTTTCCTTGCTGCCTAAGCCAGTAACTACAAGGACATGGACACCTCCAGATGCCAGTCATCTCACTCATCCTCCCCCCACTGAGTGCAGGCAAACCCTGAGCACAGACTCTTGGAGCAGAGGCTTGTCTTTCAGCTGGGTGAAGTTGGGTGAGAAGAGCAGCTGTCACTGACGTTAGCTGCAGCCTGTGAGGCACTTCTGGTGGGCCTGCTAAAACCTGTGCTGTGTAGTGGTAATTACTGCACATTTATAGCTCTGTTCTGGGATTAGTTACTTGAGCTTCCCCATCTCCCTGTATCCAGTGCCATTAGCTTCAGGGGGAATCCAGCACATTACATGTGTGCCAGTAGCTCCCTGCTGCGTTTTGTCTTAAAACCACTCATTCCTTTTTGACTTCCAAAACAGGAGCAACTGGTCATAAAGCTGTTTGCCACTAGACTCATCACTCAGAAATTGTAGACCTGACCTTAGCCACGCTCAGGAAGGAATGTCTTATTTTAAAAAGCATTCCACCACAGAAAAATGCTTCCTCCTTGGGGAAGATAAAAAGCTTTCCTCTTGCTGATGCTATGGTGAGGTGTGTACATGATCATCTTTACTCCTAAGCCCTTAAACATTTCTTGGCACACTTCTGGCCTGTGTCGAGCACCCGCCCAAACAATTCCCAGGCACAGTTGAGGAATTACAGTGTCCCAGGACCGTTTCCAACCAGCACGCACAGCTGGCTGCTGTGCTCAGGAACATCCCAGGGCATGTTGCATTCATCAGAGTAAAGGCAGTCTGGTGGGTCACTGGCATGAATTCTGGCTCTTCCGTGAGGCATCAGAAACTCTGCAGTCAGTTACTGAAGATCCAAAAATGAAATCTCTTCCCGTGTCTATACACGTCCCTTCAACACATGCCAAAGCTTTCAATTTCTATTCTTTTGTTATTTTAGGCCACAGAGAACTGTGTGTGCATTCTTCACAATCTTTCCTACCAGCTAGAGATAGAGCTCCCTGAGAGCTATGCCCAGAGCATATATATGCAAAGAAGAAATATTTCTAACAATGATAAAACACCAGGCTGTTTTGGAACACGGAGCAGAAAAGTAAAAGAGGTAAAGTACATGATTAGTTACATCTCATTTGGTTAATAACTTGTAGCAACTTCTGGAGAATAAGGCTGTAATCTCTAATTAACAGTCTGTTATTGATTTATCTGGTAGGGTTACACTTCCTTGCCCCAAAAATGCAGATTTATTGGTAACCCTTCTCGACACCAATTCTGCCATTCAGGTGCTGCTGATGACAATGACAGCAAATGTTTTATTAGTTGAGGAATACTCCACTGGATGGACTGCCCACTATCATTAAATACTGACATTTTGCACATTATTATTTGAGCTCAGAACTTGACGGTCTCCAAATAACCTGGTCATAGAGTGTTACAAAATGGCCAGTTCAGCTTGTGGTGCATTAAGCTATAGAGGTCACTGTTTCTAAAGGCTTGATCTGTTTACATGTTTAGAAGCAGCAGGACACCCCGCTTCCTGAGGAAAAGAGCAGTCCCAAAGGTGTTGAATCCCTCTGGCATTCTACACTGATTAGGATATACCTCTCCTTAATAGCAAAGAGTACCAGAAACTACACCCAGGAAGCATCCCTGGGAGCTCTTCAGAACCTCACAGCTGGCACTGGACCAGTAAGTCAGCTTTTTTCCTTTTCTTTTCATGTAGTTGTTGATGTGAATGCGTAGAGTCCAGGGCTCAGATAACCACTGGCAAGTCACTGGCTCACTGACATGGTGAAAGAAAATAGAGAACATTGAAGGGAAAGTTAGAACCAGCTGTGCAGCTTTTCCTTGCTTGGCAGATAATGGAGTCTGCTGCTTCTCCCTCTGTGTACATCTCCATGGGTGGAGTTTGCTAATTCAGTACACAGTAAGGGATGAGCAGATGTTAAAAGCACTAAAAAGTCATTTTGTGGAAGATAGTCCTGTGGAGGGAGGAGGGCTCTGGCACAACAGCAGATCACTTTTGCTTTGAAGAAACTAATGATATCTGTCTGAGGAACTAGCCAAAGAGCACCTGGGAGAAGGAGGGCTTGAAACTTCTTTTCCATCACCTTCCTTTGCTGTTGCAACTCAAATGTAGCTCTGGCTTAAAACTCTTTAAAACACGCTCAAACTGCTGCAGAGAACTGTCTGTGTGTGGCTCTCTCTGAGGCTCTGCATGCAGGGCAGTGACGCAGAGCTGCCTTTCCCAGATGCCATTCGCAGTGGCCCGCACTGTCGTCCAGAGGGCACATGGCCTCCCAGGCATCCGAGCTATGCTGCACGCCGGCCACCCCGCGGTGAGGAAGACAGCGGTCTCACTGCTCAGGAACCTGTCTCGAAACGCCTCCCTGCAGGATGACATAGGTGAGCAAAGACTGGGAGCTTGCTCTGCTCTCCTCGCGTTAAAAGTTTCCCGCTTTGAAAGAAAAAGAAATTCGCAAAAAAAAAAAAAAAAACCCTCATCTGTGAGTTCGGTAGATTTTTCGCAGGATGCTTGCAGTCACTGTACGGGGCTTAAAATAAAGAGTTTAGCCTCAACAGAGTTTTCACTGAATTGGGTATTCCTCTTCAGATACTTCCGTTGGTGTTATTTTCAAAAATATATAATTGAAGTAAAGTCCACACAGATTCGGAGAGGGAGTTTTTCAAATTCTGCTTAAACTAGGGTAAGGGAAGGTGAGTGCCGAGTTCTGTGCTGGCACAGCTGCATAATGCTTTGCAAGAAATCACAGAACATCTCTAATTCTTCTAGCAAAGATCAGACTCTCTTTTCTTAGACACAAAGCTTTAGAAGTTTGCAGGCCACACAGTTTTCCTGCAAAATCTTTTTTTGACAATGGAAGCTATAAGATGCTATAGAAAAAATAGTTCATTCTTTTTAAATTATCTCATTTCTAAATAAAAGCCATTTCTATTCTGAGTATTCTCATTTCAATTTATTGTGTATTTAAGACTTTTTCCTACTGACAGGATAAAATGTATCCATTTAATTTGTTGTCCTTTTTTGTGCTCCCAAGAAGGGAGAAAGGGGAAATTCCAGGTATACAGATGGCTCATGGGGCAGATTAGCCTCCAGAATTCTGCAGAACAGTCTCCTGGGCTTTGTTTGAGCCTTAGAGAACATTTTCTAAAAATGAAAATACTTTAACAGGTTGTTGGGCTGATTTCAAAGGGATAATGCATATGGTATTAACAATTACAGGTGGTGAATCCCCCTGAAAGAGAAGAAATTAAACTGATAAGAAGTTGGGATTTCATCAGGAAGAAATAATTTATGAACAGTGTGGGAAAGACAGAATAGCACAAAGCTTTGGGGGCAGGTGCTTCATCTTGCACATTCACAGTGTTTCCTTGCTTTACCCATAATAGAGAGGACTGGGGGAATTTCAGGTGAACCTTTTCTCTATCAAAAGATGTTCTTTTTGATCGAGTGAAAGCATGTGTGAATTCAGGTCAAATTCCAAAAAGAAAAGCTTTGGCCAAAGGAAAACATTTGAGAGGGCACACTGTTTTCTAGATTATAAGGGTCTAAATTTATCAAGCAAGGTGAACCTGCATTTATCCAAATTTATCGAGCAAGGTGAACCTCCATATGAAATGGAGATAAATTTAATATAAAACATCTCTGAAAGGGAAGTGGCAGCCTGCAGCTGGCACATGCCTGGTGAGTTCAGTCCAGCACATGAGGTGTTAATGGACTGTGCACGAGGCAAGTTACAGGCTGTCCAGTGAAGTGTGGATGCAGCTTCACCTGAATTGTGGGGATGCAACGCAGGTAGGAAGCCATGAGTGCGTGGTGGGAGCACAGAGCTCCCTGATGGCAGGAACGAGGTAAATGTGCACCCGTTGGCGGTGGAATTGCTTGTCTCTCTCGCAACTTGCAGCCAGAGAAGTTCTGCCTGATTTGGTGTCCATCCTGCCCGAGCGTGTGGCGGGGTGTGACGCGGCCTGTGAAACCACGGCGTCCGTCTGCTACACCCTGTTCAACCTGACCCAGAGCAGCTCGCACAACGCCCGCCTGCTGCTCAGCGCCCACGGCCTGCCCAAGGTCATTGCCGTCAGCATGAGTGACAGGTAGGAGGCCCCACAAGCCTCACTCTTCCCCCAGGCAGAAAAGAAACTGCAGCCTCTGCCACTCGGGGAGAAAAAAGGCTTCATGTCAAGGTACAGGGCAGCCCAAGCACAGTGAATAGAATTGCACTGATGGGGAAATACAGAAAGATCTCTTACCACAGCTCTCCCATCCATAGCTAAACACGCCAGGTTCCTGCATTTTAAATAACTCCTCTGAAGATAACGGCACAACATTATCTGTATTCTGATATATATGTGGTGACTGATCATCAGATCTCATCTGTACCCAACATGTCTTTCCTGTTCATTATGAGACAGCCCTGATAAACTCTAGCAATAAAGTGCAGGGATACATTTTACAGAACTTACAGATCTGTACTTAAAAATAATATATTGGCATTTTAGAGAACACATCCAAAATCTGATTGTTCTTTAATATGTAAACACGTGCAATCAATATTTACTCAAAAGATATTTAATGCTTTATAAATACGAATAATTATTCCATTTGCCTTGCTCTCTCTTTGCAAAATGAAAGAGGAAATCAGTCTCAGTAAAGGAGGCCTCATGAGGCCCTGAATAGTTTAAATCCTGTCTAACTAACCAGAGCTTTTACCTACTGGAAAGATTCTTTTAAATGCTTGTTGTGCTGAGGGTATTTTCCTCAGCTGAAAATGCTCAATATGATAGCTGCTCTAAGATGAATGCTACAGAGCACTTGACTTCTCCCTAAATTTAAAGAATGAGTGAAGCAGGGAGGCATGTTTCATTTGTATCAGTAATAAGGACAGCCTGAAACATGCTCCAATACCTACAGGGTGGCAAACCAGCACACAGGAGTAAAGAGAGAGAAAACAAATGCTATGAGGTTATGTTTGCTGAAGTCTGTACATGCACCATGATTATGATGTGGGAATTGAATGTGTTTTATCATTCTTTTTGCAAAATGGCAGCAATATGTTCAGCAAAGCCAGCAGGGCTGCTTCAGTCCTCCTCTACTCGCTGTGGTCACACACCGATCTCCACAGTGCTTACAAAAGGGTAAGCATAAAGAAAAATAATCTCTTCTTCCAGACCTAGAACCCTTTCATTTGTCCTCTGGGGCCCTTAGCACTCCTGCACATTTAAAAATCAACCCGTGACAGGATTCAAGTGGTCCCTGAATTTGGTTTTCTTATTTACTTGTATATAAGCCTGCATAAGTAATGCATGGCCTTAATTTTTGCTCATCTGTGTTCTTGTTCTCTCCCTCTGTGGTTTTATATCCACTGGCAAGGCTTATGAGAAGAGTTGCTGCTGCCTGGCAGAAGTGTCAGGTGGTGAGAAGTGATGCAGAGCAGGTGCCCATCCACTCTGGCTGAGCCAGCCTGGCACAGAGGAACCACGGTGGCAGCAAAAGCAAGGGCGGGGCGAGGCAGCTTCCTGCTTTAAAACCAGAGCAGCTTTGTTCTCCTTGTTTGCACGGCTGCTAGCCCAGCTGTCACTCGTAGTCAGGCAAAACCTAGGGCCTGGCAGAGGTCTTGGCAAACATTTACTGCCATAGTCAGATCAAGCAAAAAATGACCAGCGTGAGTCTGCCACAAACCAGTCTGGTTTTCTTGAAGCTCTGTGGCTGCTTTTTCAACACAGAGCTGAGTTAGCTTCCACCTACCTACCTTCACCCTGCATTTCAAGCTGTTTTCCCTCCTGGTGTGTTTGCTGTTCAGAATTTGTCAATTCAAATTCCCTATAACCTAAAACTGTTCCAAGTTCTCAAGCAAGCTGTTAGCATTTATTATTCAGCTGTTTCTCTTTGTAAATTTTTTTTGGTTGAAATTTGCTCCAAAAAACTTTCTTAGCATAAACTTTAAGAGTGTTGCATCACACTCAGCAGGTACGGCCCCACAAACCAGAAATATGAGTTCAAGAATAAGGCTGTTGTGCCATATAAATTCTTAACTAGCTTTTGTTGTCTCTGGTTTTTTACAACTGCATTCCTGACTTTACCATACAGCAGTATCCCTGATGGCATGAATTTTATGAATTTACTGGTAATTTAGGAAAGCCTGTAGGACACGTTTGTCAGAGCTGATTTTCAAAAATGCTGATAATTTGCTCTTCCTATGCAAATCAGGTCCCCTAGAGACACCAGGTGTGGTGCTGAAAACCTCAGAACCATCTAATGCCTAGGTATTTTTGAAACTTTAGTCTAATAAGCCACAGGAATCACTTGATCAGATAAAATTGATAAAATCCTGAGTCATTTCGGCATTGCCCTGTGTTCTTTGTTCTGACAGGGTTAATCTCAGCTGGGTTAATCTCAGCTAGGTTAATCTCAGCTATTAGTCACCTAAAAGTTAGGAGGCTGTGGAGCTGAGCTGGAAGAACAGGCTCCTGGTAGTCCCTGGAGAGAGTTCAGCCATCCCAGTTGTCCTCTCATCTATCTTGGACTAACCGAGCACTGCCTGTTCTGGCTCTGTGACTGCACAGGACTCTGCCTAGACCCCTACCATGGCTCTTTATTCAGTTTTTAGGCAGCTGGACCCACCCTTCCCTTGCAGAATCAGCACTGAAGGTAATGAATTGTTCTGTTTCTTCCCTTCCAAAGGCCGACTTCAAGAAGGCGGATTTCATCAACAGCCGGACCACAAAAGCCTATAACTCACTAAAAGATTGAATCAGAGCACAGCCCCACGGAAGACAGACATCACACAGCAGCTGATGTAACCATCTTCACACGGCTGTGAGGCCATCATGAGCCACAGAGCCTCTCAGAAAAAAAGGGGCTGATTTTCTATAAAGACTTGAGTGGCCAGAGAGTAGCTTTTTTGAGTTTTTAGTCCTAATCACCTTGTTGTCACTGTATATATCAATACAAGAATAACCAAAGATGGGTTCTCCAGGATGTCTGGGGTGAAGTTTCATCCAGGTTTACCACTAGTCAGAGCTCCAGATGACTGCCTTTGTTCTCTACAGAGGAGTTTGAAGCGCTGGTTGGCAGCAAATTCTTTTCAGACTGTTTTATACCAAAAGTTTTCTACAGTGGATAAGCATCAAGTGCACTGCTCAGAATTTGGTAGTTTTTCACTCTTTTGTTTCTTCACTCAGCTAAATAAGAATCTCCAGACTCTATGAGTGTGCACAAGAAGCTGTTTCACTACCTGCATTATAAAAGCACCAATGAAGTTAAAATTGCTATTTTTGTATTGCTTGTTTTCATGGGCTCACTGGTTCTTAAGCCTCTTTCCTTTGAGATTTCATCAGCAACAGCAGCAAAACTGATTTTACATAGATCTTACCATCCCTTGCTCCTCTCATCCTCCCTCACGTGGCTGTTGCATTTTACAGCTGTGTCCAGAAAGGATTTTAGCTAGAACCACTAGGTTTAAGGCACTATGTTTCAGACACTTTGGGCTGAACTTAAGCTCATCATTCTTTGCTAGTTGGTGGAGAAATTATTTGTGGGTGATGCAGTGATTATTTTAAGAAAATTGCAATCTCAAAACAATTCTGTTGATAATCTATATATAATAAAGGGAGTGGAGTCTTGCCTTTATTTTTGAAGTAATAGACACACACAAGAGGCTGGGCTCTGTGCTGATTAAGGAATTCATCTGATCCTGCTTCATATTATCTTACTTGAAATGATCTGCAATTGCATGCAATGTGATAACTTTAGGACTATGCCTGCACATGTGGGATTAGATAACAGGAGGGAAAAAAAGTCCTGGGGACCTGAAGGCTCAGGTTTTCGTGATATGATGCTCAAGATGGTAAAGAAGCAGTAAAAAAAACCCCATCTGCTACATTTAGTAAGCAGGGTTTTTCTCAAAAAGAAAAAAACCCAGGGGTTAGATTGTCCATTAAACCAGTAGGAAATTCTTATATAAATATTGGGTTATCAGCAGATGTGATCTGGCTGCTGAAATCAGGGGAGGTGAGCTACCTTTATGGCAATGGCTATTTTGTCATGTGTATTTACAAGCCCTGCTGCTCCAACAGAGCCCATCCTGCACCCTCACTGCTGAACAGCTGCTCTGGTCCAGGAGGAGATGCAAAATCCTTGGAGTAGGGACCTCACAGGGGAGGTCACCAGGCCTCTTCATTTCAACACTCCTGGCTAAAGGTCTGGCTCCTGCCAGAAATTCAGAACCACGGCACCGTGCCCAAACACATTTCTGGCTGTGTGGGAGCTAAATTCTGCTGGCAGATGCACGTGGTTCTCCGAGGAGTCCCAGAAAGTGCCACACGTGCACAGGGAACAGAACGTGCCCGGGGAGGGAAGCAAACAGCCCTGCTTTCCTGTCACTGATCATTTCCAGAGGGCTGTTAGTCCTCCACATTTGCTCTGAATAACTCAAATCAAATGCGCTCCAGTAGGAGGTTTTAAAAATACTATCATTTTTTGTAAGATGTCATATTCAAAATACTGCAGGTCCAAAAACAACACGGGGAAAGGGAACTTACAGCACCGCATGTTGAGGGAATTGTTTTTATGACTTTTTCAAATATGATAGAAAACAGACAATTAAAATCCAGCTTTCTCTTCTAACTCGTAAACCCAAGTAACTCTGCTTGTGCCATGGAAGAATGAGTACCAGGAAACCTGGACAAGTCTACTTTTACTGCCCAAAAGAAGTGGTAGGCAAAATTAATATAGAAGGAGTAAACCTGAATACAGAGTAGCATAGGAATGAAGAATTGCAGTCTAAGAGATCAAGAAGAGAGCTTTTAGAAATACTCATGCATTTGGTTTTATTAAACTCACATGCTATTTAAGAAACAAAACAAACAACAGTGCTGGGTACTTTTAAATATATGTGTACTTCTCAGTAAGATGTCCTTAAAAAGGAAATGCAGAGTTTTTGGGTTGTTTCCATTGATGCAGTGATTTTAAAGGTCTTTTTCAACCAAAATGAATCTATCATTGTGCCCCTTTAAAATCACAGCAGTGTTCAAAAGTCACAAAGTATCTCAGACCTGACAGCAACAGGAGAAACATGAGACACGCCTTATTACAACTGATCTCCTACTTGTATGCAATCAAAAACATTTCAGCAGGACTCCAAAGAAAACAAAGCAGAGAAATAATAAAGTGGTCTCTCTAATGCAAAAAATCTGTCTTTGGTCTTTTTGTTATTAGTGAACCTACTTGGCTGGGATGCAGCAAATGTATTTTTAAGCCTTAGCCCTTCCTTCAAAAGGGCAAACTCATTTTAAAACTAAATCTAGGTATGGAGACTTAGACTTTTCTACAGCAGGACAGTTACTGAAGGCAAGATGTGTAATGCCCCAGAGACTCTGTTGGCATCAGAGTCCTCCTGCAAATAATTTCTTTGTCCAGTTTTGCTGACCTGTCAAACTACCCAGAATCTGCAGTTTTCACCTCTCTTTAATTGGTATTTGCCAGTAAACTTCACCATGGGCCACAGGAGATCTCAAAAATAATTAGAATCATCCTCACAATAGTCTTGGACCTGGAAAATAGAACATTCCCACTTGCTTTATTCCTGAGAGGAGATTTGAAACCTTGAATTTAAATATGCTGAGCAGTGCCCAAAGAGTTTTTGGCTGAACAAGGAACTGACCCCAGGTCCTCTTGTCTTGTGTCTTAACCACAACCCAGTACAACCACCTTTCACAGAATTGCTTTAGTAGAAACTCTTAAATAGTACAGATAATTTTGTAGTAGATTATAGAATTAGTCATTCCTTTCCTCATTTCAACCTCCTACCTTATTTTCTGCTGTCACTGCTCCTAAACATTAGTGCTTTTTCTTCTCCCTCTTTTCCTAAATAGAATTAAACTATCTAAAACATTGCATTATATTGTGCATGGGCACGGGGTTTGGGTTACTTGTCTTTTTTGGGGGGTTTTTCTTTTGAGAAAGAACACGCTGTCTATCAAGAGGGGTTCAACCTCCCCTTCTGGGCCCAGAAAAGAACTGGAGGTGAAATCATCTGGCACCATCAGAGGCCACACACAAGAGCCCCAGCCCTCCCCTGGCTCCTGTTCAGCCTGGCAGTGCGTGCTCCAAAGGCAGCCCGTGGCAGCTGAGGGCAGTCAGGCTGCCTGTTTGGTTGGCTTTCTCTTTGTTCCCATGCTTAGCCCCTAGGTTCCAGCCTGACAGAAGCATCAACGTTTTCCTGCCTTTAATTTCCAGGGCCAAAAAGCCCAAGAGTGTCTCTTCACAGCCCTCTTGGGGCATGCTTCATGAGCTAGCCTGATGAGCAGTCCCACACTGAATCATGCACAAGCTGTGCAAGGTGCTGAGAGCTGGTGCTCCCCAAGCTATTCCAACTCCAGCAGCTGCTCTTCCATTCCTTTACTTGAACTGCTGCTGCTGAAAACCTCAGTTTACATTCCTGACTCGTATGCCAGACCCATCCCATGGGGAAGATAACATGACCTTAAGGCATCCTCTGACAGAGACAAAGATCTGGGAACAGAAAGAGGACTGGAGGAAATGCATATTTGAGCTCAACATCACAGCACACCAAGGACAAGTCCTGGAACATCAGCCACTGGTGCAACCATGTGAGTTATGCCTGGCATCTTGGTTTAGATGTGGCACAGCCCATTGCAAACCCAGCAGAGAGAATTGCTCAAATACACCAAAGTCAAAAAGGGCTTTTAGTGCAGACACTGTACACAGATCAGGGGTTTGCCTTTCTCTACAAGCTTACTTTGGATATATTAATTGGTTTGCATATGAAGGGGAAATAAACTAATTTTGTCTTATTTCACATGTTCAGAGCTAAAAGCATCCTAAACTACACATTAGAGGCATTCTGGGCTTAGGGTCAGAAATTAGAATTTCCCTGCATCCTTCCTTCAGCTGTATCTTCCAGTGCTGTACCCAGTGTGACTGTAAATAATTCAAGTTTAAGAACTTAGCATTTCTTTAACGATTTTCCAATTATTCAACCTAAGCTCCCATTCTCTTATTTGTATCTTGTTTTTCTTAGTCCTCTCTCAGACCAGCCTAAATATGCACAGATACAGAAAAGAGGAGGCAGGCATGTCCTCAGCAGCTACAGAGCAACACAGAGAAACAGGGACACACGGCACATCCAGTGCTCACCATCAGGCATTTTTTTTTTCCAGTGCTGACCACATATTCCCTCCAAATCTGCACAAGGCCCTCTCCTACCTATGCCTGTGTTTTGCATGCTCTAATTTGCAATCAGCTATAGGACTGTGAGTCAAACTATCACCACTCACACCTTGAAAGGAGCTGGGTCCCCAAATCCCCACCCTGCTCTTCTTCACACCACTACCACCTCGACTGTACTTAAACATCTGGGTCCTCCTGCAACTTCAGTAAGAGACTTGAGGTCTTCCTCAGTTCTGGAGAAATCTAAAGGCATTTTTTGACTCTCAAAAATACACCTTTACTGTGTTTTCACCAGAAAAGGGAATAGCGATGTCTGAGCCACAGGAAAATAATAGTGATAGGCCAAGGAGGGTGAGATCTTTCAGAAAGTTCAGAAACTTTCTGAAGCCCATGAAGGCCATAAGAAAATGGGTTCCAGCCAGAATAGCTGTGTTTGGCTTGGAATAACAACAAAATAAATCAGTAATGTTGTAGCATCAGTGTTGAACTCTGCCTGCAAAGCACACTGTGCCTTAGCATACGTGAGCACGCTTGAGTTTTAACTAAAACTCTGGACACTGGGCTTAGCCCCATTACAAACTGGGTATGAGTTTAAACCCACAAATTCTTAAAGACTGGAGAACCTCAGCAACCTTTGCATTGCAGTTACAACACAGCAGCACACAGGGTGCTGCAGTGAGAGCAGTGGAGGTATTACATCTTTCTGAAAATTAAAATAGAGATTCTTAAGGAGTTTTTTTCTTTCCTGATGCTGGGAAAAGGAAGTGCTCTAAACATATGATACACATACCCTTGAAAAACTATTTTTATACTAGGATAATATTTGTTATTTTAAAAGTATATGGACAAAAGGTAAGAGTTTTTAACATAAAGGGAGGGATGAGAAGCTCAGCTCTGATGATATATATACTTGGTGACAAAAAGGAGAATCTACAAATCAATATTTGCAGCAGCATTGTAGGGAGGTTTTGTGTTTTGTTTTGTTTTAGTGGTACTATTACTCGACCTGAAATTCAAAAGTCAAAAACTGGTGCCTTGGATAGCAGTAATATTCTTGCAGAAGTGTTATTGCAGAAGATTTGGAACAGTTTAAATGACACAAAGAGATGGAGGGAAAATTATCTTCTGGTGTGAAAGATGGGAGCAGAGGCCTTTGAAAGAATTCCTCCTGAGTACACAGCAAGAATTACCCATCCTCCAAGGACAGGTTTCCTCATCACATCAGTTATTTTCTGCTGTTTTGCAGAGAGGTGGACAAATATTACCTCAGGGTTGTAATTAGCTTATTGTGAGGGTTATTATGGATAATAAATAGGCCACAATGAATTCTACAGTCTCTCTAATATGCTCACCTATAAAAGAAGAGCTATTTTGTGCATCTGAAAGGCATGGACCTGTGCTTTACAAAGCAACCTCATGTTCTTCACATCCACTGTAGTGGCTACAGATACAGATTTGTTAAACAGGCTTTTAAAAAAAAAAGAGGGGGAAAAAAGCCATTAAAGTCAGCAAACAACAGTGAGCTGATTCCCAGCAGGAAAGAAAGCCAAGGTAATGAAGGTGTAGCCCTGGACAGTGGTCCCTGATCTCTCACGTGTTCATACCAACCACCTGTGGTAGATGCATATTTTGCTCTGTCACAGTTTCCACTCCTGCAGTCAGGCAGTAGGACCTTGGCTAGAATTTTTTTTCTCAGTAGACACAAAGCAAAAATAAAATTAAAAACCAGTGTAACATCTCAAGCCTGAAAAATATTTTAACCACAATTCTAGTAAAACATGAAATTCTTGTTAAATGCCCACGACCCTGTGGTTTGGGCAAGACACCCTCCTGACTGCTGGCAGCATCACCAAAAGGACAGCAAATAGCCTATAGTTTACACTGGCTTATGCTGTTGTCCTTTAAGCAGAGGCACCTTTTTGGAAGGGGACAGTTTAATTTTTACATGCATGCCATTTAACAATTGCTTTTTCAGGGTAAGAAGGAGGAAAAGAAGAGGAGAGTCTCTGTGAAGATCTTGCCAACATTCTTTCTCTTTCTGGGCTGTAACAATAACTCTGCTCCTAAACTAAGAAAAATACCATTCTTCCCCAGCCTCTTCCAAGATAAAGCAATTACTGTTTTTTTGGGATGCCCTGTGTACAACAGGCATGCTGAAATGTGCATGCATGCTATAAAGTACAAACTGTTTTTGCTCTGCCTTAGGAGACAATCTCTGAAGCTGACAAAGTTGAGACCAGAAATAATCCAGCAGTCCCATCTCTGCTCCCACATCAAAGTCAGTTCCATCTCCTGTAAATTCAGCAGTGAAGTCAGGGTGACACGTTGCTTACCTCCATAAAACCCAAAACCTCAGACACAGGAAATTTGCCACAGGGTTGAGCGAAAGGAAGGTCTCAAAACAAGGATGCTTCTTGTGTGGCTTGAGGATTTTCCTGC
Organism: Promerops cafer; assembly: GCA_013398275.1. NCBI lineage: Eukaryota > Metazoa > Chordata > Aves > Passeriformes > Nectariniidae > Promerops > Promerops cafer. The sequence goes on from VZSE01002737.1 coordinate 835,200, forward strand.
CAAAACAAAGTGAGATACATCTGTTTGGGTCCTTTTTCATTTCAGCAGTAGCTGTGTTGATAGAGTGGTGGCTCCCAGGGCTACAAGGGACACATCAGGAGATTCATGCTCACTGAAATTTCATCCACACGAAGGTAAGTTCTGAAGGGACAAGAGAGCCGTGGCTAAGTCTTGTGCTTATTTATTACTCATTGTTCCCTGGAGAGCTCTGATGGGAAGCATCTTCAGTAATATTATTCCAGTTGTTGGAGTCCTCTAATTGCCCAAACATACTTCTCAGAAACTGTACCCCAGTGGCTGGTGGAAGCAGCCTGGCTCCAGCATTTCTGAGTAAACTGGTATTTGACAGCCCTGCATGCTCCTATTTCCTCCTGACAACAGGTCACTCACCTGCCACTGGCTTTCACCCATGGCTGAATTTAGCAGACTGTTCCCACACTGCATCATTTGCCATCTGCTCCTTCCTGCTGTGACTTTTTCAAACCTGTGTATCTCTGACCCTTGTAATTTGCAGATAAGGAGACAAGCTTTCTCACACCTGTGCTGGGCAGTTCTTTGCATTTGTCTGGTTACTGCATGCACTATAAAGTCTGTTTGGAGTATTTTTTTAAAGCCTGCTGATATCAGACATCTGTCCCCATAAACAGCTCTTTACTCTGAGGGCTTTTGATGGTGAGGAGGATGATTTGGTGGTGGGCAAGATGGATATTTTCTGTGAAAGCTGAGATTTTTTTTTTGGTATAAAAAATGATGTGGTAAAACTTCAAGTTGTAAAAAAAATATATTAAATCACCACACCTTGGATTTTCAAATTCTGTTAAAGGATTTCCATGACTGAAGCTGTAACTCATTCTTCCCCAGAAATAAAGTAGCATAGCATTTAGACTGTTTAAAAATTCTTCATGCTCATTGGACTGTACTTTTTAAGTGCTTGGCAGGGATGTAAAGCAACCTACAAATACTTGCAACTAAGCCCCAGAGATCACAGAACCAAACATGTTCCAGTAGTGAAAGGTGGTGAAGTAAGGGGCAACAGGGCAACAGCACCATGCTGAGGTGTGGGAGATTCAGCTTGGGCATCAGGAAAAAACTTCCTACCAGCACAGTGATGCCATGCTAGAAACAGCTATCCAGAGAGGTCAGAGATGCTCCATTCCTACCACTTTGGAAGATTTGGCAAGAAAAAAGCAGCCTGGCAACTCAGTGTTTCCTATTCTGTGCACAGTGCAAGTGGTTACAGCTCCCATTGCTCCCCTTTAGTGCAATTTCTTTAGGATTTTAAAACTTCTTGTCATAAAGTGGAAACCATTTTAGGCTTATGGGGATAGAAGAAACAATCTCTGAGGTAACTTTAACTGGAGCCTGGTAAATATTTTCCCTTTGAAGGTGAACTCATTCCTCATTCCAATCAATTCCTGACTGGGAATTCACACTCCAAGAGGCCCTGCCCAGCTACACGAAGCAGACAGAACAACATCAGTTCCAACTAACATTAGCATTAACTGGGTTTGGCCAGTCACTCCAGAACAAGATGTTTGCTTCATCCCTTGCTCCTTCCCCAGCACAAAGCTTCGTTTCGCAGCAAAGCAGATAGATTTTTCACAAGTTTTGAGTGCTTCTGTACCTCTATGTTGTTGCTGTTGCTCTAATCAAGCCAACAGTTCTGCCTCCAAAAAATTTCACATAAACCACACCTGAAAGGAAAAACACAAGTTTGAGAGAAAAAACAGTTGCTTACAGACTTTCTTGAAGTGGGTCTCAAAATCACCACCCTAAGAGAGCTCCCCCATATCTGTTTTCAGAATCTACTGTACTTTTGCTTGAGCTTTGATTTTCCCTAATGGTGACAGCTTCCTTCACCATACTTTTTATCCTTTCATGCTCTCCTTTCAGTAGAGCTCTCACATTACAGCTGTAATAGTCACCATCAGCCAGACCAGGCCAGCTCTGGGAATTCCTTTAATCAGCTCCCTGATCAGGAGCTTATGTGTGAGCCCCACATAAAGCAGCAGGCACACCCCCTTAAGAGATAACTTAAAGGGTGTTGGGTCTTGGCCACCTGATGAGTGAGCAGCCCAGTCAGCTGTGAAAAAGGTCTGAGACACAAGGAGGAAACCTGACCTTGTTTTTTAGCTGTTTCCACCAGCTATAATCTAGATGAATTCAAATCTTGGCCCGCCAGTGCAAATATTTGCATAATGTGGAACTCATTTTTCTCATTAAAGTTACCACGCTAGTTTTAATTGAACATTTGAAGTAGTAAGTATTAGACGTCATCATTAAAGTCTCCAATTACAGATTCATTTTGGTATATGGGTCTCCATTCTTTTTTTTTTCCCCCCTTTTCTTAAAGAGGGACTAAATTAGGGGTAAAGGAGAGAAGATTAAAAATGTACTGTTTGAAATTTTGGAGCTTCTTTTGTAAGGAATATAACTTAGAAATTGGTTTTATTCTCCTGGTTTTTTTTTGGTTTTTTTTCCAACAGCCTGAGTTAAAGGTCCTAGTTCACCTGGGAACCTAGATAAAAACAAGCAATGTGTTAAAGTGCCCAGGGAGACTGAGAGCATATATTTAGACCTATTTAGAGCATATTTTTAAACCTTGTTCTTACTTAAGTAAGGAGAATGGAGAAAGACCTGGGACACACCAGTGGATAGCACTTAATGGGTGTGTAAAGTTTGTACTGTATCTGTCATTTAGTGAATGCTGAACAAAAAGAAAGGAAAAGAGATCATAACTTAGGAGGGAAGAGCCCAAAATTGCATGAAAGAACTTCATACTGAAATAATTTACTTGTTATGCCTCCAAGGCAGAATGCTGCAGCAATCTGTTATTCTAACAGCAGCAATAAAGTTGGAGATGGTTTGTTCACAAGATAAAATCCCATGCTTCCTCCTTAGCTGATGTAAAATTTAAAGAGTATCTGCTAAAAGCCCCAGGTCTCAGCAACTATGCTGTACTGACCAGCCTCAGTTGAAGTTCTTTAAAAATACAGAAACTAATCAGCAATAATTACTAATAGAGGAGTTAGTCCTGTCCTTACAAACCTGAGGTGCAAGCTGCCCTGAGAGCCCAGGCACTGAGTCCAGATACAAGGCACTGAGTAAGCCGAATTAAGTGGTTTAGGAACCATCCAAAACTTTGTCATAAGAGAAAACTTTAGCCTGGATTCTTCCTTTCACGATGTTTGAAGCCTTAAGAAGCCTAGTTGCCATCATGAGTTGCATATAAAAATTGGAATTTTTATTCCTAAAGCATGAAAGCACCTTAAGAAAAAAAGCATATAATGCCACTTATGTACAGAACTCCCCTTTAATATTGCACATCTAAGCCTCTGCTTACAGAGGACAAAATAAGAGGAAATAACAGCCTGAACAGTGTGCTTAAACTCCATTCTCTGTATAAATGCTGTGGTTCAGAATGTACTGCAGGAAAAGAACAGCAGGTTTTACTTGTTCTTGAGGAGTTTACTAGATTCCCACACCCAAAGGTATTCTGTTTATTTATTGTTGCTCACCTGCCAGATCAATGAAATCCTCTGGGCATCAGTGAATTCTCCTACAAGCAGGGTGCCCTTCAAAACAAGCAGTTTTCTCTGGCATCAGCTACAAGAGCTGAGTTAACCTCACCTTTTCCATCTCAAACACAGCTCCATTCCTTCCAATATCCACCTCAGATCATTTTCCAGGGACAATCCAAGCAACTTCCTCAGCAAAGCATTCATGTGGTAGCTTGTTGTTTGTTTTTGTTGTTGATGTTGCTTTCTAGTGCTTTGAAAAACCTTACTGAAAGGACCATTTTTGCACCAAGGGGAAATCTCTGCTTTTTCCAGGAACCCACAAGTATGTGAAATGATGATGTGCTGCCCTTCAAAGATGGCAACCAGCAGATGCAGCAAGCACTAGTCTGGCTTTTGGAAACATAAATCATATACATATATATATATATATACACACACACAGTGACATGAATTGAAAGTACCTGTTTCAGATAAAGGGCTTTATTTTGTTGCTTCCTGGTAAATTGCTTTTGATAGCTGTTGAACCAACTTGATATCAAAAAGCATGAATGCTCTGAGCAGAACTAGCAGCATTCACAAGCATTCAGACTGCAAGATGCACAGCAGGTTCAGGAGTTGGTTGGGTGTTACTGCACCTTCAAGATTAAATAACTATCAACTTATCAAGATTTTTTTTTTCTTTTTTTTGAGATTTATTGTTTCTGACAGACAAATGTAGATTAAATATATTCAGCAACTCCCACACATATTTATTTTAGGAGCTTCCTCATGCAAATATGATACCTCAAGGGCATTCTTTTGCCAAGAGAGCTTTCATATCACCTAGGTTGTTTCTGGAAAGGTGTGGAATCTATTCAAGCACACCAAATTCCAATGTCTCTCTCAATACACCTGTGTGATTATCTATACCAATTTGTGTGCAAGGGTTATAATAAGAATGTCCTTGAGAACGAGGGGAAAAAAAAAAAAAGAAAAAAGCTAAGTATTGAAAGTTGAGAAGGACCAACAGTAAAATTACATTTTTTAGTCTGTCCTCTCAAGTTTCCAGCAGATGCTGTGCATTGGAACAGAGAGGAAGGGTCTGATCTTGAAATTAAATTAGAATCTCAATGACAGTCTGATTTCTATGTCCAGAAGAAGTCACATGACTTCAGAAGTAACTCAGCCTGTATTGGCAACAGCAATTTTTGACCCAGCCTCAATTCTCACAAAGACTTCATCTGGCTGAAATGCTCAGATGCCCTCAGATGCCAGCTGCACGCTGGCAACGGAGTGTAGCTCTAAAAATTAGTGCACCTTTTTTTTTCCCCCTTCTCAGAACTATTAAAAACCACACAGGATAATTACAACAGTTCTGCAACCCGGGCAGAACGCTGAACCTGCCTGAGCCATTCTCTCACTCGAAAGTGACACACCAATTACAAGTTTCATTTGGCTGGGGGCTTTACTTTACCACATTTCAGCATTCTGCTGAAGCTGTAGCTTTGTTTCCCAGTGCACACGCCCATCCCATGCCAAGAGAGGGCCAGATGCAGAGATAACGCTGAGCAGAATTTATTTGGCAGCTCACCCCCACAATCCTGGAAGGAGGAGTTTGGGTGCCAAGTTTAGACAGGAGCTTCTGCTACAGTTTGACTGTTGCCTTTGAAGCACGTCTGCCGTGCATTTAGGACCACAAAGGGGGGCCCCATGCCAAAAACTAACTGTAGAGAAGTGAGAAAGCAGCTATTTACAATATTAATTTTAAATGCACTCTGCATGGACAAGAGCAGCAATGATTGATCTATCAACTGTCTCTGCAAATTCACCCTGCACCTAAAAGAATACAGAAAATGCAGAAAAGCAACTGTTTCTCCCTCACACTGCAAAGGAGAATCAGAAGGGCAAATAGCTCAGGTAAACTAGAACAGCTGGTTTTTCTAGCCCAGTTTAGGAAAGGAGCCCCTTGTTAGAAACAATCCCTTCATGTTTCAGAGTACCCTTCTCGTAATGTTAATAATAAAAGCACAGTCTTCCAAAACACCTCTGCCAGAATCAGAAAAAAAATACAAGAACACATGGCCCAGGAAGGTCTGCCTGCCAGAAAGGGCAGGATCCAACAGCTCTTTTTAAGAACTGTTTGAAGATCCTGACTGCAAACTGTCAGTCCATACTCAGAATTTATTAAGGCTTGTGTAAGTGTAGTTCCTTTAATGCCACTACTAAAACCATCTTCTAAGCATTCAAAAAAACTACATTTCTAGCTTGGCTGCATTGGGAGAAGACAGCTTAATTAGAACAACCAGATTTTTAGACAGAGCATAACATTTGGTATTTCAGCTCTGTAGTTTCATAGCTCTGCAAAAATTACCTTGAAGATCTCAGAAGCTGAGATATGCTCAGGTTTTTCCTTAAATTAATATGCTTCCTTTCACAGGGAATGCTCACCTCATGTTTATGCTAATAAAATTATTCCTCATTATTTCACCTGTGTTGTATATTCTCTTCCATTCTAAACTACAAAGACCAACAAAAAAAAATTATTCCAGCAAGGCCTGTGGCATGTCCAGCTAAGAAACCATCAAGAAGTTAGAACTGTGCTAATTTCAGTGGCTGAACTGCTTTCTTGTTAATCTTGTACAGCATCAGAATTGGCCAAGTCAAAAGCATGAGACCATTTCCAACTTCTCCCACAGGCTCAGTGCTCTAAGAGGATGAAAAATCCTACATGAATAATCTCGCTTGGATAAAGGAGATGGATGAAACAAGACAGATTGGATGGAAAATAAATTAATCACTAATCTAATAAAATATATATTGCAGTTGTTAGGGTTTGGTTTCGGTTTTACACATTCTAGAATGTGTAAACTGCCATAATCTCTGGAAATAACCAGTTATCTCCAGCAGAAGTGGTGAGGTTCCAAAGGGCCACAGGATGGTAAGCACGGGACTTATCATTAGAGAAGGTAAAAAGCAGGTCAGTAATTTCGAGATCAGTCAAACCAACCTGACCTCTGGGATGACATATTAATCTCCATTCTGACAATAAATAAGGACAGTCTGAAAGTGCCTCATTCATTGCCTGCTAAAGATTTACTACGTGTCACCCAGATTTGAAAAATGCCTCTCCCTTTGAAATTCAGCAGTGGTACACAAGTAGATTTCCTGGTTCGCCCTCACCACTGCATCTTCCCACAAACTCAACAAAAGACTCCCATCAAGCAGAACGATGGCCTGTGATTTAAGGTGAGATTTAACTGACTTTGAACTAAACTGAATGAGGAAAAACAAAATGGATGAAACCAAAGAGTGTAAGCCTCAAGGTGTTATGAGCCACCAGCTAATTGCACTTGGAATGTCTTCGTAAAGAACACCTTTCCAGTCTGATACCCTTAATGACTATTTTTCAACTAGTTGCTAGTGGCCAGTACTTGCAATGCTTCCCTAGTGAGGATCAACATATGATCATTCAGCAGCTTTGTGGAGAACTTAGAAGCTCAAATCTTGCAGGTTTGTGGAGCACTTAGAAGCTCAAATCTTGCTAAAAGATATTTACTGTGAAAAGTAAAGGCAGGCAGCCATCACAGCATCATAGGGGGCACAGAAACCTTATTGTTCAGTCTGGAAGTCATTGCTGGCCAAGAGTGTGGTTTTGTATTTGTTTAAACCAACTTAAATGGTTGCTTTTCCTCCCTCATGACTATACTTTCCCTCTGCCTAGCCTTGCATCAATTCTGGCATTTATTTGACTCCTCCTTCTGTATGTTTCACCTTTGCTGAGGCTCCTTTGAGCCTGTAGCTCTCCAGGCAGTTTGCCTGGGTATCAGGCGTGTGTGGCATTCCAGGCAGGCACACCCAGCCAGGGACAGGCTGGGGCTCTGCCTGCAGATAAACCCTGCACATTTTGCTTGGGCATGTCACCAGCCTTGGCTGCGACTCTGACACGCGTGACCTGATGAGCACCTTACCCTGCAGAGGAGAGAGACTCTTGCTGCCATCCTCAGGAGCAATGAAGACCACAATGGCAGTAACTGGATCTCTTAGATATCCTCTTTCTTGCTATTATTTCATGCAACTGATTGATATCAAGTGCCTTCCCGTCAGGTTGCCGAGTCCCGTCACAGGTCTCCAGGCAATCAGATCACTGGCCAGACTGTGATGCCACACCTTCAGGTCAGGGCTTTCAAGGAATGATAGAGTGAGCCAGATCCCCTGAAACCTGGTGTTAGCTGATCAGAGGAGAAGCACTCCAGGAAAAAAAGGCTCCAGTGTTTGCATGCACGCCTGTCATGCCAGGCCATCGTGCTCCGTTCATGCAGCAAGCCAGGAGAGTGGGTCTCAACCTTTTATGTTCCTCTGGAAAGGGCTTCTCCCTTCCTCTTTCCTTCAGAGGACAAGAGTCATCCTTTTCAAGTCTTCTCTTGCTCAAAGCCATTTGACTCAGGTCCCAGACCTGCACCTCCTCCCTAGGGAGATGAGAAAAACCAGAAGCTTTGTTGCTCACATTGCTTCATGATCATGGATGATGTTAATTGCCCCCAAAGCAATTAATTTCAGGAAGCATTCTCTTGCCCACTGCGTCAGGAACACAACCACCAAACAAGACATAAAGATACACATCACAGCCCATTATTTCACTAATCTCAGAAGAGCTGCAGCAGCATGTCTTACGTGTGACTCACAAACACACATTGCTCGGATTCTACCTGGCAACTTAAAGCCTTGGTTCTGAAATGCTGTCCCAGGTTTCTCCTCTGGATTACCTGAGGACTTGCATCCTGGAAAGCTGCAGCCTCAGACCTCCAAGGGGGGTCAGCATCTCAGCCACAGGTGGATCATGCACTGATAGTCCCAAGTCAGAGCAGACAGCCCACAGGAGCCAACAGATTTCGGGAAGGTGCTGGCTGACTGTAAGGAGGCTGGAGCAAAGTGGAGGTGCCCAGGTAAAAAGCTAACCTTCTAAAGGAGGGACCTCATTAGCAACTGACAGGACTCACTCGGATAGTTTCTGTGGAGAAACGTGGAACAATGCATGGATCTTTTAACAAAAAAAGGAAGTGTTCTGTGCCAGGCTGCTTTCACTTTATGTCTACCTGCCAGTCAGGAGAAAAGCTGGAATTCTGCTGCTCAAACTGCCACTAACTAGTGCTACCACACCTCCCTGCTGTCTCCTCAGTCTTCCTGAACAAGCCTTAGAGGAAGGAAACAGAAAAAGCACCCAAGTGGGAGTGTGCCCCAGCTGTGCAGGTTTCAGCCGCTCCAGATGTGGGATGGGAATGGGGCTGTAGGTCTCCAAGTGCCACTCTCAGGGAGGTGCTCTCCTTGCTCCTAGGCTGCTGAGTGCAGAGGAGGTAAAAGCTCAGGGTGGGGTCACATTGACACGTTTGGTCTGTGCCATATGTGCTCAGCCAGGAGCTGACTGACGCATTTCACTCCCTGGGTCCTTTGTCTGTGGCTGTGATTGCTGCAAACCACAGCTGCCCAGCTGAACTCCAGACTGGAAAGGCCCACCCATCCTCAGTGTTGGTTTAAATTGATTCCCCTGGTTTTTTCACAGGTAATTTCCACTGAAAGTCTCTCTGCTGCATTACTGCAGCCAGAGAATCAATGAATCCCTGGGAATTCCCAGCTGCAGAGGAAGCCACCCTGCCAACAGAGAGCGTTGCCCCACTCCTGGCAGCCCCAGCCCGGCCGTGGCACAGCCCTTCCCTGCTGCTGGGACCGACCCACGATGTTTGCTGGAAGCCAGCCCAGGGCAGCAACAAAGGGAAGGCTGGCTTTGCCCGGGAAGTGCCAGCACAGCCCCTCTGGTGACTAACCTGGCTCTGCCACACCGGGCAGGCTGAGGGTTTATTAGGTGGGCAGTGATTTCCAGTGGAGTCATTGATGGCGGGATCCCGCCTCGCTGCTGGCCCCTTGCCCTGCCGGCAGCTCCCCGACCGCGGCAGCCGGGCTGCAGCAAAGCCGGGTGCACGGGCTGGGGTGGGGAACAGTGGCCTGGAGCTCACCAAAGCCTCCTGCTCTGCTGTGCCCTGTCTCCCCAGCAGCCACACTGCAGAGGGGGCGCAGCTTCAGAAACCCTGAAAGAGTTTCAATTAGGATTTAAAAGAAAAGAGAAACCGCCTCATTTTATGGAGGGAAAAAAAAGGCATTTTGGACCGAACGTGGTATTTCCTACTTCTATTTTACTTTTTGTATAACCAAAAGCAAAGGGAAGTGGAGGACACGAATAAATAAAATGCACCAGAGAGCCACACAAGTCCCCAGTGACCTCAGAGATAATACAGCCCAGAGGTGGGAGATACCCAGTAAACCCTGCGCCCCTCACCCACCCAAAGAGCTCACACCAGCGTGTCCCCTCCCTAGGACCAGCCAGGCTCTTTCACAGATAGTGTCACAAATATTTAGGCCCAAGGTGACAAAACACAGCAGGAACACATGCTTCCAGAGCACTGGTAGCAGGGATCAGGCAGTCCAGGTCCTGCTCCTGTGAACTTCTTCCATGAAGGTGTAACATAACTCTTCCAGGAGCCATTTGCCAGGAGCAATCAACCAGAATTCCTGTACTGCTGACTAGGAAATTTCCAGAGATAACTGCTTCCTTCCCATGCCTCATCCCAGGAAACGCTCAAGGCCAGGTTGCATGGGGCTCACAGCAATCTGATCTAGTTGAAGATCTTTCTGCTCATTGCAGTGGGATCGCACTGGATGGCCTTTAAAAGGTCCCTTCCAACCCAAATCATTCCGTGATTCTCATTAAATCCTTTTGGTTAAGAAACTTCTAATAACCCTGCCCTTTCTAGTAAATCCTAAGGGTGGACTCATGTGCTTTCCTGATCACCAACGTATTAATCACTTTTCCAGGAATTTTGCAAGAGGAGACTTTGCAACATAAAGCAGATTTAGTTAACATAAGCTGGAGCCAAGAGCATTTTGACATCAAGGTTAGCAGCCTTGACATAACGGAATTAAACTATTAAACTGTTAAAAGCATTTAGGGTGTGGATGTAACTTGAAACATATTTAGGAAATCAAACCCTATTTGATTTCAGGCTACCCCATTACAAGGTAAGAGCATTGTTTTGGAACCTTTCAGGCCCCTGATTCCGATAAGAAGGAGTCCAAGTAAAACAAGAAGAATTATGAGAGTAAAATCAGCGTACACCCATCAAAGGTTAAGAATTATTGCCTGCAGTTTCATGTGCAAGCACTCCTATTCCAGCTGTGAAAAGAATCATTAATTTTTTTTTCTAAAAGCCTGATGGGGTAAACACACTTTTAACCAAATATTCCTTTTCATCATACACCACCTTTGATAGGTGAAATTCCTCCATGACAGGCCTATTGGATGGTGTCCAGCAACTGAGACTCTGTGGGGAAACAAAAAAAGTTCTTATGGCCAGAGAAACTGCTGTTGGAACATGCTGTGGTTTCCTACAAAAGAAGCATTGCACAAGTGACAAGAGGAAGGAATTAAGCCAGAAAAAGTCACTTTTGACCCAGTTGCTCTATTTAACTTGCAATATTACTGCTGAGGAAGTAAAAGCAGCTTAACTACAAACTCCTTCATGCATGCCAGCAACTGGGCTTTTAAAGGCATGATTTTAGTGCCTTGTGTAGTTCTCTGAGAGTCCCTTTGTAGCCACCTTCTATTGGGAAACTGGTGCAGACAAGTTTGCTTGGGCTCACTCTGTGGAAAAGGGGTAGCCAGCAGTTACTGGGAAGGGCATCACTCCCAGCACAAGTGCTGTAATGTCTTCAGAGAAAGAAGATAAATAAATCACATTTCAGATGACAGGAAAGCTGTTTAAAAAAAACAAAAAAAACCAAAACCAACCAAAAAAAGGCAGGTAACGATGGAAGGCTAAGTAGGGAGCTGCCTGTTTAGCACTCCACAAGTGTGAGAGGAGAGCTTGAGGCTGGGCCCTTCACCAGCAGTCCTGAGGCAATGCATTTATGGTGCTTAAAGGATAATACTCTTGGGGGTCATCCAGACAGCAGACCTGGGATGAAGCAAAGTGCTAAAATGGAAACCTCACATTCCATTAAGAAGTCTGCCTCTGCAGTTGTTCCCTCTGTGCCTCAAACTGAACTGCATTTCTGTATTTTTGCCAAGTAGCTTTACCTGTATCATATATCTTTGGGTTTAGCCAGACGAAGGGGAAGTAATAAATTGGAGCATATAGAACAAGATAATAAAATGCAGAAGTTTATACTGCTGTCCCATCAGCCTGAGAAAATATATGAGATCTTGGCTCTAGCAATGATCAAGAAACACATTAAGCAGCATTAATTCCTCTCAAGTGCTTTCTTGAAAAACAACTTCTCTTATCTTAGCCCCAAAGTTACCTCTGTTCCTTGCAAATTTCTGCCTTAATCTCAGCAGAAGGATGGCTATGATTTCAGTAGTAAAAAACTATTTGCAGAGATAACAAACCTATTGTAACTGAAATGACTGATGGACCCACTAATCTCAAAGGGAGGAAATTCACAGAACTTAAACTTCCCATTTTATTCATTTTTATGTATCTCTTTAGCAGTTACATTAGCAGAGACAGTGGGGTCACAACAGGTTCAAGGCACACTTACACTATTACCTGAACAAGGTTTTTTGTGCTGTGAAATCTATTTCCTATCTGGATTACAGGAGGAAACACGACTTGCATAACCAGTGCTTCTAAAACTGGTTTTATATGCAGCCCAATAAACGATTTATCTATCTTTGACTTAATCTAAAAGTTATTTCCACTAAGGGAAACTAAGTTATTTCCACTCTGCCTCTTCTGGTTGAAACGTCTGGGCTGTAACATCCTGCAAGGAAGTCAGTTGAAATCACAGCTAAAATTTCACTCAGAGAGGCACAAGCAGGCGTTGAGTGAGAGTCATGGATGTGATTTGTGTCAGGGCAGTGCCACTGTCAGTGTGCCAGAGCTAACTTGATGGAAGCTGATGTTCTGCCCTGCCAACATGAACCAAATGAGAAGCTGCTGCTGCCTCTGACCCCCAGCACACTTTAGCTCCTCATGGCCCAGCACAAGGACTATGGAAGCCCAAAAAGAGCAGCATTAGGCCTTTTACAATTCAGTGTGCACATACAGCCTGTCCTGAAAACCTCTCCTCAAAAAAAAGAGCAAGCCCTTCTCCGGCAGGGGCAACCCACCGGCTCTGTTGGCTCCCCTCAATTGTTCCCAAAACTGGTCTCCATTTATTGCAAGGAACTGGCTGGCAGGTCAGGGCTTCCAGCGTTGATTCTGCCCTCCTGTTAAAACCACATCCCTACACAGCTCAGACAAGAAGATCTATCCTTTTAATACAATAAAACTAAAATTCCAGTTTTCACTCGTCTCAAGGCCCGTGTGAAACCAAGCAGGCAGTACAGACTGTTTGCATGGGGCACTGTGCATACTTAAAAGCCAACTATATTGTCAATTTTGAAAACTGATATAGATTTAATTTGACTTTTTTGCTGTACTTGAGAAACACTAATGGGACACCCCCCAGGGCTAATTTAATATAGTTTCGTGAACAAAGCATCTGCTTCACATCTCCAAGCAAATGAGTTTGAAGTCTTATAGAGAGTGGATTGCATTAACCTTTCTAATTTTTCTCCTGAGAAAGCACTTCCAGATTTTTCCTGACAAAACATATTTCAGTCCTGAAGAGTATTTACTGCCAATAATTAAAACAAAAATAGGCCTAACGCACACACACTAGGCAACAGCAGAACCACGAATGCTAAAGAGCCTTGCAGCTCCACAAAGCCTTGGAGCAGCCTGTAAACACAGCTGATAACAAATTCCATCCAGCACAAAATGTGTGCCAGCTACAGATTAAATAACCAAAGCCCGGGAAGCTAAGGTCTGACACCAGGAGTGTGTTTAGCCCTCTCATTTAAAAAGCCCCATGTCTGTGTTAAATGCAGAGGCTCGACAGGCTCCAGCAGAACGTGTCTGTGCATTCCAGCACGGCAAAGGATCAGTATTTAACATCAAAACAACCCCAGGAACATCCACGGGGTCTTTAAATGCCAGACAACAGAACGTGTGTCCTGCCTTTCTCTCCCCACCCCAAATGGTGCACAGCTCTGTGTGATGTTACCCCACAGGGCAGCTGAGACACTGGATGGTGTCTTCCTGTGATAAACAGGCACATTTATGGGGAACTCAGCACATTGATAAAAATGAAATGAACCGAAGCACAAGTGCAGTGAATCCCCAGTGGCTGGTCCCTTTGAAGGGAAATGGAAATTGGAGATGGCACACTAGAAAGGATCACCTTTCCTCTGCCTCTGTCAATGCCATCTGCATGCCACTTGCATTTTTAGCTCAAATCTACAAAGGAAAAAATTCTTTCATAATGGCTGCATTGAGCTGATAAACAATGGAAAATTGCTGATTTGATTCTATTTAAAAGAAACACAGAATTATTTTGGACTAGGCACAGTAGCACTAAGTTCTGTTTTAACTTGGTATAATTACAACTGGCCATTCATATGCTGAACTGACATCAAAGAACAATTTATTTTGAGTAATAGCCCATAATTCACCCTAACATATGTAATTAGAAATGAAATTTAATATGTGCCCAGGCTATTGAGAGAGAATGGGAAGTGCAGACTTTTGAATTCATACTGTGTAGGAACGGCTTAATAATATGACAGCTAAAGATTAATCACCCATCACAGTGCAAAAAATCAGGTAATATTAAACAACCAAACAAAAATCAAGCTGCTGAGCACAAAGGAAACCCATTACAAACACAGTGGAAATTATACGTGCCAAAGCTAAATTAATTCCTGGTATAATTCAACTATTATGAGAAGAAAAAATAAAGAAAAAATATAAAAAGGGGACTTGGGCCTCTGTTTGTGCAGAATGTGGTAGTCCCAAAGGTAAGCACCAAAGGACCACTATAATGTACCAGGCAGGCAACAAAAATAATAAATAATCTGAAAATGCTGACGTGGAAACCTCTATGTAAACTGGAAAGGGTGAGTGGAGTACGAATGTGCAAAAAGGCTTTCAACTGTTAAATTGCTGTCTTATGAAAAAAGCTGCTGCCTGTGAAATACAGTGCCTTATCTGCTTCAAATAAAATAAATGAAGTAGAAATGCCACTGTGATAAAATATCTATATCATGTAGCACACAGGGAACAGGTACAACTCATGGCTAATGACTCCCCACCTTTCTAAGCACTTTGTCCCTGTAGCTGCTGCACATTTTCTTGAGCTGGTGTCTCACTGAAGCTTTTGTAACTGATTGATAGCCTAGTAATTCTGATTGCATTTAATGCATTTACCACTTACCTTTGAATGGGTGCATTTAAATCTTTTTTATCCTGATCATTTCTCAACATATTCTGTGATTCTGCCTTGCTATCCACCCCTCACATCAACACTGAAACTGGGCTTCATGGAGAAAGCAGGGGGTACCTCTTATGCCCTGAGACAAAAGTGCTGTTTTACTGTGGCATTCAGGCAAGGGAGTACAGATTTCCCTTTGGGTTTAAATGTTGGCTGTGGGGGCTTTTTGACTTAGCCCTTCTGCACTCCTCCCATTCTCCAGCTCTGAATTGTTGGTTCCCAGGACTTGTCTCCAGCTCAAGCTGAAACAATACCTTGTGGAGGGCATGTGGCTCTGAACACGTCCATTTCTTGCAGTTGGGAAGAGAGAGCTTTTCTGAGGCTTTTGGGACAGGAGATACGGGGTGGAAAGCTCCAAAGAACCAAATGCAGTAAGTCACAAAAGGTAAAAAGGAGGACTTAAAATGTTTGTCAGTCCCTAGGAAATATCTCAATATATTCTGGAGATAACCAGCAGTTGCTCTGGATTACTGAGCTTTCTGTAGCACTCAAAGTACCAACAAAGAAGCTGCCAAAGCTGCCTGTGCTGAGTGTAGGGACCACGCTTCTGGGCCTTTTGGTTTGGTTTAGTTTAAAAATTTGACTTCTGAAGTTACCTCTGCTCTTCCTCCTTGCTCAAATGCATTTGACCAAACAAATGTAAGCAGGCCATAATCTAATTTTGTGGAAGACATAGCAAGAGCCAGCTGCATTGTTTTTAGCCAGCTGGGAAAGTCTCCAACAGCCAGGGTGACTTCCCTGGGCTTTGCTCTTCCGTCTTCACATGAATTTCTGTGAACTTTAACAGGACTACAGGGCTGTATTCATGTATATATATCTATATCTATCTATCTATCTATATATATATACATCATTGTTATCTATACTTTAAAATTAATCCCATATATGTGTGTAGAAGTATAACCTGTTACACTCATAGGTTATATAGTAATATATAGTGTTAGTTATATAGCAATCATGGTTAACCCTAATAAATGTTAATAATGATCCACTGGTTGTACATAAACACAATATCAAGGCCACACATGCAAGAGGCTTCTTTAGCCACCACTGTTAATGAAACTGCTATTTATAGGAAACATGTTTGTTTGTGTGCTCATGATAAAGTTTGAGTAATGAATTCCTCAGGGTTATTTCAGGTTCACACACACACAAATTTAAAGTGCTTACACAGCTGCACCTGGACTTCTTCCCTTGTATTTGGCAGCCAGGAGTTATCCTGGGCTCTGAAATAGTTTGTCTTGTTTAACATTAACGTTAAGCAATGTAAACAGCTAACAATATCCCATAGTTAGCCATAATGCTAAGAAACACATAGCACGGAGGAACCCTCACTCTCCTTATTTGCAAGGATAATTAAGCAACTGTAGACAGGGATATACAGGGCCATTGTTTGCCTGGTTTTCAGGTCACTGGAGCCCCACAGAAATAAGGAAGACTGACCATTTCAACAGGTTGAGGAAATCTCTAAGTCTCCATTACCCAAATCATGACTGAGCAGTTTCAATTTCCCCGGACATCTCCCAGCCTGCAGCTGCTGCACAGGGGTGGATTGGCAAAGGGAGGGCAAATAATGGGGCAACCCCCACCACTTAACACCTCTGGGGACATGTGGGACCACAGACACACTTTCAGCTGAAAATGAGAATGAGCATTAGGCTGATCTAACACTCTAGCAGCACTGCTCCCAGTTCACTCCTGGCATGGATTGAATCACCATGAAGGAGCTGCCCGTTTGGCGTGCCCAGCATTGTAATTTCACAGCTAAAACAACATTTCTGGGCTGACAGACACTTCATCCAGATGCTCACTGCAGCTCACAGCCAGCAAAAGCCACTGCTTCTTATAAAGTTCAAGCTTGTGGGCTATTGATTTTTACCAGTGTCACACAGCAGTGCTGCTGTGTCCTTGCAGTGCTAATAACCCTGGGGACAGCTGCAGCCAGGGGACAAATAGCTGCCTCTTAAGGGTGAGGGGTGAGATTTAGGAACAGCTCATGCTGAGAGCTGCAGGTGAAGGCAGGCACGTTTCAGGAAAGACAGAAAATAAAGCCCACCCTTCTGAGACACATGGCATCCCCAGACATCCTGTGTTTCACTGACAGACCTGCCTTTCCTAGACACAACCCTGTAGTGCCACGTTTGGCTGCCCCAGGAGAGGGGACAAGCAACCCTCCATCCCACAGACCTCTGCCACACCGGGTACATCAAGGGCTGAGCCAGGACCAGGGGGTTCAACAGGAGCAAAAGGAGCCCAGGCAGGGCTACCCCTATAAAGTAGCCAGGACAGGTGTCCTGGGTTGAGCTGTAACAGGGTCCTGGACCTTAGGTAGGGTTGGGAGACTGCAAGGCAGGCTGGGCAGGGCAGTGAGGGTTTGTTTCTTCATATTTGATGGCTGTTTGTACCAACTACTGCTTTACTTTGTATTTAAACTACAAAGGCATTTGGGCACAGGCCAAAGTTATTCTCACTGTTTGCAAATGGATCTTGTAACAAAGCATTTCTGGTAACAGAAGGAACAAATGTTTTTTCTCTTAGTGAATCCTGCTTTAGAAAAAAAGATTTTTTTTCTTACAAACCTAGCAGAAACATTAATTTTAAGGTTTCTCCTCCTCCTGAATTCCATGCAGCCTGATAACTCCATGATGCCTGAGAAGCCAGACTAGATATGACCGCACCTCAATACACAGCAAATCTCTAAACGTGATTAGGTTGGAGTACCCTGAAAGGTCTTTGGGAGCTGGTATCATCCCCTCCTCAACAACCAGTCACTAACAACTACTTGCCCACATTGTTTATAGGTATTTCAAACAGCACTGATCTTAACGTTGATCTGTAAAGGATTCCAGTTGGTAATCCCCCTCAATTGTGAGAAACTAACATTTTTCTCTATCTTTTATCAGTATTTGCAGCTTGCCTTATCACGTATTTGAAGAAGTCTGTGACATGTTGGGGAAAATCCCACAGGCCTAGAAGATTTCAGGCAGAATCCCACTCTGTAATTCCCCCTTATCACATAACAATACACAAGATATGAACAGCCTGAACCGAGTGCATTGACTAACGATTCCTGGCAAGAAACAGCAAGTTTCTCCCCTCCAGGAACAGAGCAGGAATATAAATTATTAGCTTTCAGACCACAAACCCATCAAATTAATCATCTGTGAACAATCATCTGTCAATAACAGCTATTTTTTATATATACATATACACACACACATATATATATACACACACACACATACATATATATATATGGAAAATAACCACCAACCCGGAATGAACACTGACACTGTTCTCTATGTCAGGGAATATCATTTCATGCCTTGCTTAAGTGGTCACCAGGTTCCTTCTGTTTGGCTGAAATACATACTAAACACCTTAAATCAGAGTCAGAAATGAGCAATACAACAAATGTTCAGTATTCATTTCAAGATAAACACGAGAAAAACAAACTACATGGTAAGAGAATGTACAGCACTGTCATCTTTGTTTTTCTGGAAGAGAAGTGTAGGGTGTGTGGCCTCTCTTTAGCACTGTACTTTCAGGCTAGTGGTCACATTCTGTTCCTCTTTTCCCATTCCAATTCTCCCCTCCCAGAGGCACATGCTATTCTGTACAGCCGTGGTTGTCAGGGTAATGTCCAAAACCCATGGATTAATAAAAATTACCTTAGTCATTTGACACTGCAGAACAATTTAGGTGGACAGAAATAGTATCCTATCATCACTGAGTTGAGTTATCCTTCTGCTGGTACAACCAGTTACTTGTTATCCCTGAAGAATGGCTCCCACTGGGGTCGATGTCCAGCATCTTGCCCACAAGCTGGTGAGTATAACTGGAGAAAGCTGCGAGGGCAAAGCAGTAGCCATCCAGTTCCTCAAACATCATGTCCCAAAGCTCACTTTCATTTCTTCAATCACCAGCCAGCTTCTCAAAGATTTTTTTTATGTAACCTGCCAGGAGCATGGCCTGAGGTTGTGCAGTATCTGAGCAAGAAAGCAGAGACATGCATTGCAAACAACCTCAAGAAAGAGAAGAGGCTTTGAGGATTGTGTATGTTTTCTCAGGAGAAATCTGTTGTTATCAGCTTTGAAGACAAAGTTTGTTTATCAACTGCCTAAGCAGGCTGCTTGATGTTAACAGATAGGGTTAGAGATCCTTTTGAAAGGCACCTGGGCTGTGGTGTATCTGCTCCTGCCAAATACAGGTCTTCATTTCTGCAATTTCTGTCAACTGTTAGATCCCATGGTCAGCATTGTGCAGAGGGCAAATCAGCCTAATCAGTTTCCTTCAAGCTTTAATAGTTGTGAATCTTGAATTCTGAGGGGACAAGGGCACACGTGTGCCAGTGACCCTGGTCCAGCAAAGTGTCCAAACTGAGAGGGGCCATCACTGCCCATGCAGAAGAGTTTTGTTTTATTTGAAATACAAGGCAGTCCCAGCACCTTTGCCCACAGCACTTCTGACAGACTGAACACCCAACTCACAGGCAGAATTTTATCTCAAATCTTTCTTAGGGAAGTTCCCTTCTCAAAAGTTATTTACTCTTTCAAGGCTTCCTACTATACTCCTCTCCTTACATTGCTATTTATTTCCTAAACCACAAAGAACCACAAACTTGCAAGACATATTTGCTAGAAGACTTCACAGTGCATTGTCTGATTGAAAGTGAGATTTCCCATAAAGTACTCAGAGGAAAACTGTTTCCACGTGAGGAAAAGACAGTAGCAGGCTGTTGGCACTTTCCTGTGAAATAACAAAATGCACATCCGTAATTTCTCTATGTTCAAATAAGCACTGTGGTGGATATAGTGACATGAGATATCTGCCAAGTCCACAATCTATTTCTTATGCCAGAAGCTTTTTAGTCTATCTGAATGAGAAAACAGAGAACTCCACCTTCTGAAAAGCTGAAGCACTGGCTGCTACTGAAAGAGCGAATGTCAAAATAGGAAATGTCTTAAAATACTTACTCCATTACAGTGGGTGGAAAACTAGTCCTTGAAAGTACAGAGACATTATTACTTTCCCTAATGCCTGAAAATGACAAGAAAGGATGAAAAAGACTGGAAATTAACTATTTCCACCTGACACCAGTGTTGAATGCTCTTGTAAGGCAGAAAAACAAGCATCCACCATGCTGAGAAGTGAATCAAAAACCTGGATGAAAAAAGCAGACTTTAATGTTGTGAAGCAATCCCATCTGGGAATTCCACACATGTGAGGTGTTCAGGTTTCCTTGGCCTTCAGGAATGTCAGAAATTAAAGCCAGGAGAAAACTCACAGTGGGACAGCTGTATGTTACCAGTGCATCCCCTTTCTTAGGATATTTTGCTTTTAACGGCAGCTGAGTTCCTCGTGTAACATCTCTCATTCACTACCGAGCCACTTAAATAAAGATATCAATTATTAGCCACATAAAAGGCTTCAATCATTGATCCAGAAAATCAGCTTAGTCTCCCCTGGTTTTTGCATGAAGTCAATTATGCAGATGTGGAGCACGTATTGCACACTGGCAGAGAAAGCCAAACTCTGCAGAAACACTGTAAATATATTGATTTAGCTAATACGCCAAAGCCTACCCGGCGTGAACGTTACGAACACCACCAAAATTCAGCATATCCAGCTCTTGTATTGCCACCTCGTGGCTGATGCCCGTATAACCTGGCTTTACCGGGAGGAGAGTGGATCAGGAATTCCTTCTATTGCATAAGAAGGGAATAAATGCTGGCATAAATCGAAGCAGACTTTTAAACTGAGTTACATTTAATAAGGATACTTTGCAATGGAATGAGGATCTTCTCTGAAGGAAGAATATGGATCAAATACTGGGTGAAAACTCAGGCATGAAGTGGAAACTTAAGCAAACACCTCACCCAGGATGTGTCAGCTCTGCAGTTGTCCCTCAGCCCAGCATTCTTCCTGGTGGGACACAAAAGACAATGCTGCCACTACTGAATGGCTTCAAAATTATTCCAGTTAAGTAACCTGTCTGGGAAATTCTTGTAATAGTTCCCCAGGCCCCTGGGTGATTTGATACTCAATTGACATAGAGAGAGTTGTGGTTTATAGGAAACGCTACCTTCCTTTGGGAATTACATCCCACAATACTATAAGGGTTGACTTTGATTATATCTGCATCTACTCGAGAATAATGAAGGGCAAAGGAGCCATGGGTCCAGTGAAGAACAAGGAGGAAAATACAAGTGGAGGGGTGCCTACCACTGGAAGTGACATCAACTACTGGCCCAGATAATTGTCTGGGTGCTCCCCAGGCTCCACCCAGGCCTTTTGTACCAGCATTTTATATTTACTTTAATTTCGCATAGCAGTTCCCTGAACTCTCCAAGCAATTTCCTTCAAACCATCTGGACGTTTATACACCTGCACTGGCAAGCAGAGGGAGTTCCAGCTCTCATATTTACTTTTATATTTTCTGAAAGCAGAACGGCTTTCTCCTTTCCATCAGCATCATCCAGAGTACTAAGTCAGCTAGGACAAGAGATTCATTCTGAACAACTGAATTAGAAAAAGAAACATCCTTGTTCTCATTATTATCTCTTGTTAGTTCTTGTTCTAATCTGTGTTATTTTTCCAAGTACACTGCCATGAAAATAATGATCCTTTCATGACTATTCTATTTATCATAATGGAAGCTAAGCCTTTACTATCAGTTCTGGATTTCTTGTGTGAAAATGCTTTCAAAATGCCTGAAAAAATCATTTGCTCACAAGGCTAAAATTAATTGTTGTATGATTTATAGGAAGACAATCACACAAAGATTGATGATTTATAATGGAAAGACTAAGCACCTTAATCATCTCTAACTGCATCCACATTTGTTGTACTTAGGCTTAGCCTGTCTCCTAATGGGATTTAGTCCTGAACACTTCCTACTTTCCCTGCTTACATTACTGGTATCCCATTATACAGCCAAGAGAGATCACCCTCAGCTTTGCCTTAATCTTTGAAGTGAATGGTTCTCAGGACAAATGATTTGACCACTACAGCATGGCAGGTTTGTGAAACAGTCACAAAAGTTTTCTCAGTTATGCCACAAGCAAATATTTTGTTAGTGAGTGATACCAACCCGTTGGCTTTGGGGGAAAGATACCATGTGCCTATACACATTGGGTAATTACTTAAATTTCATGGGAGACACAGAACTTTCTTCCCAAGACTTTTATCTTATTTGCAAATTAACTCCATGCATGACTGTTTGTGGAGAATGGAGAGATTTTGGACTTAGGATACTGTCATGTCTAAAAAAGCTGTGTAAAAAAGAGTAATTGCTGAAAGCTAACAAGCCACAAATAACGACATTCTCACAACAGTATTTTAAAAATAAAGAGGATTTTCATAGTTGATTCTGGGTTTGGGGTTAAAAAACTCACTATTGAAACTGAATTTGATGGAGTCTAAAGTCAAGGACAAAAGCAGCTGCCAGCACCATAGTCTGCAAACCCCTGGGTCATTGTAAAATCAGCAAAATTATTTAGCATGGAAAAATATGAAAGCATATTCCATATTAATTGGTCTGGTGTTTGAAGGATGGACATTAAATTTAAATCTAAAACAAGATCAATATGGCACAAAGACCAATTAAAAGCAGCTGTGCACCTATCAGAGGACATATAAAGAGGTCCATGAAAAAGAAAAAAAACTAAACAACCAATTACAGCAGAGAAAGAGAGGAGAAGAAAGGAACACACAAGGCACCAAATACCCCTGGGTGCAGAGACGAGGAAAGAGGGAACTAGTTATTTCTCAGCTGAAAAAGATGACAAGATAAAAAAAAACAGATATACTGAAAAATAAGATCAAATAAAATAAATGTGAGGGAGGGTGACAAACCACATCAAAGGAAAAGGAAAACTATTAGTTCAAATGCTCTGACTAATCTGAGAGATAAAAGCTGCAGAGGGATTAAGGACTGCAGAAAATAACCACTGCCCTCTTGCCTACAGACAGCACAGAGTCAGGCATGACTACCCTTTAGATGTACATGGAGAGCAAATGCTTTTCCCACCCCTAGGCCTCATAAAGAAACAAAACCCTCAGAGTACAGCATAAGCAATAACAAGAAAAGAGATGTATTGGTATGAGGTGTGCTTCTGGAAGGGAGTGGGCACCACCAGAGCATCTGCCATCACAAGGTGATTATCCCAGCACCAGGAATTTACTGGAGAGGGGCTGGGGGAAGCGGATTCTAAAGCTTGTGTTGCTGTTGTAGAGCTTTATGCTGGTTCACCATCCCAGCAGCCACAGACTGTCCCTGTGAAATGAAGGCAGAAGTACAGGAAACATGAATAAAGAATAAAACAGCAAAAATTAGCTCTGTAACAGAATTAACTGGTTCATTGTTGCTAACACAACACAGCATCTCAGAGATTTCAAAGAAGAAAACTTCTGGTCCTTCAGCATTTCCAACGCCCTCCTCTGGACACGCTCCAGCACCTCAATGTCTTTCGTGTCATGAAGGGCCCAAAACTGGACACAGGATTTGAGGTGTGGCCTCACCAGTGCTGAGCAGAGGGACAATCACTGCCCTGGTCCTGCTGGCCCCACTATTGCTGACAGGATGCCATCGGGCTTCTTGGCTACCTGGGCCCACTGCTGGCTCATGTTCAGCCATCCTCAACCAGCAGCCCCAGGCTGATTTTCCCCAGGCAGATTCCCAGTCACTCTTCTCCCAGCCTGCAGCATTGCAGCAGGTTGTTGTGAGCCAACAAGAGAAAAGCAAGGGATTCTCTGAAGTCATGACCCCTTCCAGCACAAAGGAATCGAACCATCTGCTCCAGCTGGGCATTTACCTGAACCTAGAGCAAGGAAGAACTTGCCATAGTCATTGTTTTTGCTAGCACCTGAATAGGAATAAAGAATGCTAGAGAATAGGAATTTCAGCTGAGTGTGAAAGTGGTGCATGGAGAACATTACCAGGCCCTTTATGAGATAATAGCTATTTTTTGGGATCTGGTGTGTCAGAACTAGATATTCTCTTCTTGTCAGTATTATTTGGAGACTTAATAATCTAAACTTTTCTAAGTCTGCACAGTATTTCCATTTATTGATCTTCCCATTGTATCATCACCTCTACATATTACTTCTAACATAGAATGGCAAAATTTTTGACAATGTCTATCAAGCGCTTGCCACTGTCTCAAAGGTAACAAGGTTTTTAGCACCATGCTCTGACCAACTGAGCCCCTTTTCCAGTCCGTGGGAACTTCACCAGACTGCCACAGCTCCTCAAATATGATGGAGAGCAGCTTAGACATTTCATCCACCAGTCCCCTCAGGTCCCGTGGATGCCTCTCATCATGTCCTATGGACTTGTGCACCTTCAAGTTCCTTGCACGGGCTCAAACCTCACCTTCTCATACAGCACGTGCTTCTCATCCTTACCTTTCCTTCTGCAACTCTGCTGGGATGCTTGGAACACTTGCCAGTGAAGACTGAGGCAAAAAAATCATTGCATACCTCAGTGTTCTCCATATCCCAGGTGTCCCACTCCCTTGCAGAAGGCCCATGTTTCCTCAGTCTTCCTTTTATCACTCACATCCCTACAGCTGCACACCTCTACCTATAGTTTGAGTCGCCTCTTCCCAAGCATTCAAGATACGTAACACAGCTAAAATTTCCTAGTAATATAGCTAATAAATTCTGGTAACTCGAGTGCTGTGTCCAGTGGTCTGTAAATTCTAAAGCCCTGGTGTGACTAACTCAGGCACGTGGTACCCGCTCTGCCAGGCGCCCTACTACCAGCTGAGGGGCTGATTCCCAACGCCTGACAGCACCTGAAATCCCGGTGTTTCGGGCTGGCAAGAAGGCGGCGGCGGAGGAGGAACCGACACACACCGGTTTTGTCGCATCTTTAATGTCGCGGAGAAGAACCACCGGCCAGCGCAAAGCATGACCATAGCGCTGCCCCCGAGGCCCTTCCCGGTGCCCCAGGCACGCCCGCGGGCCCTCCCGAGCGGATCACGCCGCTCATGCCAGGCCGGCTCCCGGTTNCCGGGCGGCTCGGCCGCGCCGCGCTGCTGGACAACGCCCGCTGGCTCGGCCGGGAGCCGCTGCTCCGCTTCCTGGGCGGCGCGGGCGGGCGCCTCCGCATGGGCACGCTGCTGAGCCGGCAGAGCTGCCAGGCGCGGCTGCGCAGCGCCGAGGGCATGAGCCTGGCCGAATTCCTGTATCCCGCGCTGCAGGCCTACGACTTCCTGCACCTCCACCAGCGCCACGGCTGCCGCATCCAGCTGGGCGGCCACGACCAGATGGGAAACATCATGTCCGGATACGAGCTCGTCACCAAGTACGGCGGGAGCGCGGGGCGGGGGGGGATGCGCACGGTCTGGGTATCGGGCAACCTGTGTGAGCAGTAGTGTGGCCAGCAGGACCAAGGGGGTGTCACTGTCACCCTGCACTGGGCACTGGGGAGGCCGCACCTCGAGTGCTGTGTCCAGTCCTGGGCCGCTCAATCCAGAAGGAGATCGAGGGGCTGGAGCAAGTCCTAAGAAGGGCAGCGATGGAATGGACTGCCCAGGGATGGGGTGGAGTCGCTGTCCCTGGAGGTGTGTAAGGAAAGACTGCACATGGCACTTAGTGCCATGCTCTAGGTGCCATGGTGATGTTCGGTCACAGGTTGGGCTGGATGGTCGCAGAGGTCTTGTCCAACCTCAGCAGTTCTGTGATTCCATGACAGAATGCTGTGCGACTTGGTGCTCTCAGTCTCTAAAGCACCAGGAGCAGAAGTCAGCGCTCAAGAGATTTGGCCACACACAAACCTCTCTGGTTTGAGAGGAGTGATTAATTGACCTGACCACAAGCTTGGTACATACGTACATTTTGACCAGGTTTATATGAATTTTTAAGAAAAATTCGTATTAGTGAATCCAAGAAGCAAAACCAGACACCCTGAAGCATGGGACAAAATCGAGACAAGTCTGACAGCACACACAT
This sequence comes from Promerops cafer, assembly GCA_013398275.1. Classification (NCBI taxonomy): domain Eukaryota; kingdom Metazoa; phylum Chordata; class Aves; order Passeriformes; family Nectariniidae; genus Promerops; species Promerops cafer. The sequence goes on from VZSE01002737.1 coordinate 861,023, forward strand.
CCTGGTGTAATCACATCAAAGTAGAGATAGTTGTGGTATATAACATATAAACAACTTAAAGTACATAAATGTCTTTGATACATAGGAAAGAAGTTTAAAATTTAGGGTGCTGTTTTTTTCCCTAAAGCCCTCTTCACCGAACAGTGTTCTGGGATCTTTTTGCCCATCATCCCTGCCTTTATATCAAGGATAGAGTCTGGCAGAATGCTTGTATTTTAGTCCACTTTACCAAAATATGATTTTTTTTTTTAACATGCAGTGACTCTTCTTTCTCAGGATGACAGGAGCAGATGTTTTTGGAATTACTGTACCTCTTATTACCAGTACTACTGGCGACAAACTGGGAAAGACTGCTGGAAATGCAGTTTGGCTGAACAGGGATAAGACTTCTCCATTTGAGCTGTATCAGTTTTTTGTCAGACAGCAAGATAACGTAGTTGAAAAGTAAGTTTTTCTCCATCTTGCTTTTTGTCATTGTTTATAAAACCTGATTTTAACTGTTCACTGTAACTGCTTCATTTAATTATGTGCAACACAAGCTCCATGTAGAAGTATGTGCTAATTCTAACTGTTCATGAAATAAACAGGCACGGCTTGTTCCTAAGTAGACAGGATAGTGGAACTTCCATAGGCTGAAATATGCATCAGAAAATTAGAAGGTGGATGACAAAGGAGTGAAGCATAATGCATTTTATTCTGCCAGTGGGTTGACTCTTACATGGCATATTAGTTTTCATACTGTAGCGTCACAGTTTTTTCAGTACACTACATTACTACATTGATTTTAATAAGTTGCTCTATGTTCTTTTCTAAATCTGTTTTACTTTAAACGTCAATAGCACTGTTAAATCTACTTCTACTTCCTTTTCATATTAGGACCTGCCTCATAACTTACCTCTCTCAAAGGTTTATCCCCTGATAATTCAAATCCATGTTCTGATCCCCAACACCTTTCAGACTGAAAAGGAGGATATGTGGGTGCTTAACACTAAAATATTTCAGCCATTCAGACTTTTTACCAGTAAAGATACCTTTAATACACCGCATGGGACTGAAAGCTGCATCTTTAAATTCTTGATTATCCTAAATAATCTTCCTGCTGAGATACTTGCCAATACAAGTAAGCTTCTATCCCATGATGGCCACAGACTGGCAGTGGGATTTTGCAATAGCATGTTGGGGATCTCCTAAGATTAATACAAAACCTTGTTCGTTGACACACGATTCCAGTAAACCCTGTAAAAGTTTCAAGAGAAAACTACATTGTTGATTGGAGTACAAGCTTCATAAGAGCATCTGACACTATCTTATGCCTGAAGACTTGACCTTTGGCAGAATATTAAGTAAAATGTGAGTTTTAAAGATTTGATTGAAAGGACAGAGCATCTTAATATGTATTTCTTAAATTGACTAAGAATCATTTTAGTGCAGTTTGAATGACAAAGGCAGGAAATCTGTAGTGATGGCTATACAGACAAAATATTTTTTCCCTGCTCATAGATACCTGAAACTATTCACCTTCCTTCCTCTTGAGGAGATTGCCCACATCATGGAAATGCATGCTAAAGAACCTGAGAAATGGGGCCCTCAGAAACGACTGGCTGCAGAAGTAACTAAGCTTGTCCATGGTAGAGAGGGGCTGGAATCTGCTAAGAGGTAAAGTTTGATTTTTCAAGCAGTTTTGTTTCAGACTTCTGTGGTAGTTCTCCATAGCTTTTCAGGGACTATTTTAATCTATTATGTTGTTGCTTAGATGTTAAAAGAGAAAAATGTAGTAATCCGGTAGACTTAAAAGTTCACTGAAAATATTAAACTTGCAGGGCAGTAGGGTACAATAAAAAAATGGGAGTGTATTAAAAGTATTTCTGTTCGTTTGTGGACTCCCAAAAGAAACTGGGGAGGGGAATCTGATGAGTTGAGTAGCACTTAGTGTGAAGAGAAGACTAGCTCTGTATTTTGAATGCTCTTTGTTCTCACAGGTGCACTAAGGCCCTTTATTACAGCAGTGTGGAGGCACTGGAAGAAATGTCTGACCAAGAGTTACAGGAACTTTTCAGACAAGCTACTTCTGCTGAATTGATGCTTGAACCTGGGATGACTGTTCTTGACTTGTGCCGCAAAGCAAATGCCATTCCAGATGGACCTAGTGGGTAAGTTCTCACCTGTGCTCCTGGGTAATACTCAAAACAGTATTTACCCTTCTCAGAATGAACTGGAGTAGTAGAGGCTAAGGTTAATTTCAGTCACTGTTGACTTGGACTGGAAGTGATGTGCAGGAGAATTAAAATGTATTCAATTATGCATCCAACAACAAAAAAACCCCTAAGTGAACTTTGAATTCGTAACAGCTTTCTCTTGCAATTGACAGTTGTTTCTGTTTTAAGGTACCGGAAAATTACGGATGGAGGAGTTTCAATAAATGGGAATCGTGTAACTAATCCTGAGACTGTTCTTATTCTGGGACAGCATATTCTGAAGAATGGAGTATCATTACTTAGGGTTGGAAAGAAAAATTACTACATTATAAAATGGCTGCAGTTGTGACAACAGAGTATCTCCCTAAAAATGACAGGTCTCTAACTCTGCTGCTTGAAGATGTACTTGAAGATACTTCTGTACTGTGCATTACTACACAGCTCACAGAATGCCCAGTGCTTCTTTTTCAAAATGCACCAGAGTTCAAATAAAGGAGCTGAGTTATACCACTGAAGAGGTTGCAGATACTCTGCCTTATTCAAAGCACCATTCATAAGGATCTGCATAAGAAGAAAATGAAGATTCATTTCAAAGTCCAGCGTTGGAGATGTGCTTCCCCCCCTTTTAACAGCCTTCTGTGTTGTAGAACAGTGGCCAGTTATTCCACAGGAGAACCCACAGGAAAATGAGCCAGAGTGAACTCAAGCCCACTCCTTAGAGCCAACGTGTGCTCATCTAACCAAGAAACCTTGCTGGGGCAAAGGCAACCAACCTATGGTCATGTTTCTCTGAAAAGGTTTGCTTTGAAGAAAGCTGTAGAAAATTCATAATAAAGATTCATAATAAATGATTAAGCACTAATGTAAGTTGCTTCTTGGTTGTGTATGGGGACACACTGCACAGAAGCTTTCCAGCCTTCATGTGAGAATACACAGCTAATTCACTTTTGAAATCTGAAAGCACAGAGCCTTTCAAAGCTTAAATCAAACTAATGAATCCCTTTTAAGCCTTCTTTGTGCACAGTATGACTTACAGGGTGAGTGACAGTTGCACTTCTCCGGTCCTGTGAATGACTGGATCCATGCTATCCAGCATTCCCTGTTGAAGGAATATCCTGGTACTAGTTCTGTAGGCTCTGCAGTCAGCTGGAAGATAGTACATTGTATCTGAAGATTGGAGCATGTACATGAAAGGGCTTTTTTTAATGTTAGCTGCCCAGGAGTTGTGGGTGAACAGCACCACAAGGCTCTCTGGATCAGGAAACACACGAGGGAAGATGAAGTGCTTTGCAGTGTTGCTTTCAAGGATCAGGCCTCACTCTTAGGCCATGGAGAATAATTTCTTGTTCCATGAAATCTTCAATACGAATTTGCAGTAACAGCAGCCACAAGTGGAGAAGCCTTAATCTTGGCTTCTGGAATGTGGTGTGTATTCTAGAGTTGGGTGGGGAGTTTGGTATTGTCTTAGGTATCTTTTTTGTGTTTCTTTTTACTTGATAAATTTGATGCTGATTTCATTTGCAGATTTGAGCAGTAATAAAATATAGTGGCTTGCTTGTTATAGATGACAGTTTCTCTGGCAGTGAAAATGAAATAATGGTACTTTCAGAAGCTCAGCATGTTCTTAGTGTTAATTTCAGTTTCCAGATCCTACTTACCTGTCTCGTAATGAGACATCTCTAGCCTAATCTCTATTACATAATAATGAAAAGTAATTGAGTAATTTCTACCTCAAAGAAAGCACATGGAGGAAAAGAGGAAAGGGAAGGGGAAAGGGAAAGTTCATCCACCTGACAGCCACCTTGTTCCTTAAATGACAGAAGCATTTGAGCAAATCAGAAACATGCACCTAGGACCAAAATACTCCAGTACACATCCATGTTCACCTCCAGAAAAATACAGCAGTGCCCCTTTGAGAGGTTCCTTCTGGTTACAGGAAAAACTCCTAGGAATAAATAGTGTTTAATGTCTGATCTCTTTCCTGCCTGTTTCCTGTCATTGCCAAATGATGCAGACACACATATATACCCACTTCCAACAAATCAGTAAATGTATTTTTTTAGAAATATGAAACAAAAAAAAGGAATAATGTTCTTTGCATGCAAGGTTTCTAATAAGGTTCATGAATCCCAAGAAATTTCGTCCATGCTTGCCTTTGACCAAGTCCTAGCAATCCAAACCCTTCCCTGACTCTTCCCAGAGAAACAGCTGGATACAACCACTACTTGCCATGACCATACAGGGATATCACAACTGAGCATTTGAACACTTGGGCCAAGGACTAAGGATGACCAGAAAAGTCTTGTTTCTTATATACAGGTACATTCAGATAATCAGAGATCGTTCGAACTTGTTCAAATGTGAACAAGGAGTACTTAATATTAAAGTATTTAACACAGCTACAAATGCATGATTTAAAAGTGCAAAAAGAAAAGTAATTATTTGGGCAAGATATTAAAAAAACCTAAAATGAACAAACTAAAAAAGCTTCACCAAAAACATTTGTACAGCACAACCTGGAAGACTTGAATTTAACCTTATTGTGGCAGCTAGCAGTCAAGAGGAAAAAGGTGAAAAGGCATGCAGCAGGTAAACTCAAAACTGGGGGAGCATGAAAGCACCTTAACTAGTTTAAACAGTATCATTGAGCACAAAACAATATCCAAGTGGTATTAAACCTCGAGGAACCAATCCTCTAGCTCTCACCTCAAAGCACACTTTAATTAGCAACAAAAAGTGCATTCAATGGAGATCCTCAGTAACTACAGAAAACATCAGCTACCCATTGCTCTCACAACTGAAGGGGGAAACTGCAGGAAAAAAAATTACTCAGGACAATTCCATTCAAGTTCCCAACAGGGGCACAAAAAAGTGGCACGTTGGTTCTTTCCCCTGCTGTGGTCCATAAAGCAGGGACCTGAGTTTGCCATATCCGAGCTGGCATCTGTCATTCATCCACAAAGCAATGAATAAAGGCAGGTTTTACGCAAGGTCTGCTCCGCTTACTTCAGAGTAAGGTCCAAAGCACACAGACACCACCAGCTCCTTCTGGGTAAGGGTTTCACTGACTAAAATTTGAACCTGACTACTAAACACAAACTGTTCACATCAGGATACTGTGTTTTAGTTACAGCAGGACTACAACAGCTCAGGTAACAATGTCAAACATTTAGTAATCTGAACATGGCTACAGGGAGTTTCCCCTCCATGATTCTCTCCCCACTGGAGAGCAAATTAGCTAAAACTTGTGCATTGATGACAAATTATTTCAAGTTTAAATTAAATAAGGTGATCTAGAAGACAGTTGTAAACCATCAGTCTAATCTGGAAATTTTTCAGTTGCTGCCTTCATTAGGCTTTTTTCCACAGCTTCCCCATAATTTCTTCTAATGCTGGTAGTAATAGTGGCATTTAAATTATTTTAGCTCAGTTCCAGAACACAGCTTGTTTCAAACCTATCAGTAGGTAGCAGGTAGCAGCCTGTCTACATTATGAGTTATGGAACTATTCAAGAATGCAGAACTGAGTGAGAACAAGTGAAATCCTAACTAAGGCCATACACATACTGGTACTTATACTACTGACTTACAAGTGCATGTAAGTCCTGCCACCAGAACTACAAGTCAGTCCAGAACTATTTCTGATGTAATTAATTTTTGTGTATTATCTGTTTATTAAATAACAGAATTGTTACAGCATCGACCTTCAAAGTTTTGCATTAAGGATTACAAATCAAGTTCATTTCTTGGCACTCAAACATTACCAAATTGAAACTTTTTTGTGAAACTTAAACAAAAAAAATTGTAACATTTCAGAAACCAAATTAACACTGGAAATTTCACATGACATTACAGAGCCAGGTATCACTTGCAAGAATTTCTTCGATAAATGAAATTCATTTGCTTTATGCAGCATTTCAAAACTTTACAAATCAGAGGATTTCTTCACAAAGAGACTGTTGACTGAACTTTGGGAGTTAAAGCTTAGGTAGCAGATCACTTATGGACGGCACTACCTTGTTGAAAACTTCTTGGATGTTGAAAGCAAAAGGGAGAGAGGTGTCAGGTGAATTCCAAACAGAAATGTAATGCTTTTGACAGAACTTAAAAGCTTTCACTGATCACCAAACTGATTTAAAAAGTGGTTTGCACTTCAGTCATATTTCTTAAATCTGAGAACCATCAGCGCTGGATACAGTGCAAGATAAAAGTACCTCCTCCGTCTTCATTACACGTAATGCATACATCATGACTCTTTAGGCTGTTTAAAAATACACAATACCTATTTCTGTGTTCTGCATTAATTACCTCAGATCATACATGAAGTATCCAAAAGTTGCATCTGTCAGACTTAACTCCTCGTGCTCATATTGATGCCAAACTGAAGATTACCATGAGAAAAATACATTTCTAAACAGAGCTTCTTGTAAACTGAGTATTTGAATTTTCATTCTTTAGCAGCTTACTAAAGGAATCCATTTTTGCTAACTGATTTCAGGGGGGAGGAACTGCATATGGTAATAAAAACCTCACTATCTTGGCCCAGTACCATAAAATCAAGCCATGGAGGTTAACAGCAGTGTCCTATTTTTCATGCAAGTTGTGTTAAAGAAAAAGTATCAGCAACACTATAGTAAACAATTTCACTTTATACAAAAAGAGTGAATCTGCTTGAAAAGTACATGCAAGTATGCTGTCTGGAGTTTAAATAAATTTTTATTCATAAAAATTAAAATGTTTACTTTTTCAAGGCTAGTGTGATCAATAGTCATCTGTATGAATTATAACCAGAAGAAAAAAAGAAACCTCATCAACCTTATTTCCAACCTAAAATTTCATAATTCTACGATTGTCCTCAAAAAAAAAAGCTACTTACAGCACAATAAAATTTCCTCAAAAGCAACTGTAATCTCTGATATAAATATTCCAATTCCACAGACTTTCTTTCATACTGTCATACATTCCAAAATTTGCAGAAGTTGTGGGCATCCCCTTCTCCCTGACCAACTTCATCTGTCTTTAAAAGAAACGCTTATTATCCCATTACAGTTTTGAAATCCAGTTTTATTTTTCAGTTCTGCCAGAACGAATTTACTAACAGATGGTCCAGGGGCTTGGTCCCAGGGGGGAGGAAGGGGAAGGTGTCCTTGTGCCTGATTATAAACTCCAACATTCATACACAAGCTCCAGTGCACGTTAATAACTCTGCAGCCACTTTTTAGTAGGCTGTTCTTGTTCGCAAGCTCCAGGCTAATTCTTCCTACATGATACTCCATGAAATCAAGTCTGAAGTTTTGTCTGCCATTGAAACATTTGGGGACAAAGAGAAAAAAAAAGGGAACACACATACATAGTAATATGCTCGACATCTCTACTGTGCTATAAAATGGAGACCTCCATCTGTCACAGTGCATGCAATATATTCATGAAAGAAAATACTCGGTGCTCTCTTTTCTTCACAGTATTGAAACTTCTACTGGAAAAGCAGCTTAAAACTATGCCACAAGACTACACCGGCCGTCTTAACCACAGGCAACCTGTTCAGCAAGTCAGGCACTGGAACTTGAACGTTTTTCCCCAAGTTCAAATGAGACTGTCACTGAGACAGAAGACTTGGTCTGCTTTAATTTGCACCAGAAACCTGGTAAGGAAACATTTAGAGCCATTTATTATATGGATTAAATACGACTTCTTTTGCAAAATACAGCATATTTTTCTGTTTGCAAATCAAACCAACTGTCTTTACATGAGCAGATTTACACAGTTGCAGTACACAGATAAGAACAGTTCATAAATAAAAATTCTACTCCGTATACCATGCCTAGCAATTGTCAAGCCAATGTAACCTCCAATGCATATAAATAGTGTGGCTGATACAGTCTTCACCAAAGATGTGTCTCACGGATCTCTGCAATGATCTGGCTGGCTCGCTGCAGGGCCTGCACACAGGAACACACAAAAGCCAGAGTTAGTTATGCTGGAGAGATTTCCCAGGGATGTAACAGCAGCAGTCTGGGAAGTGCAAAGCTAAAAATCAAATCAAAGCTCATCAGTGTCGTTATGAAACAAGTGGCAACCCATTAAATTCTCAAGAAGGGCAGACTTCTTCACCATACACAGTTTTAATGCTGTAAAGCTTAAAAATAAAAGAGAAACTGCACCTACTTTCTATCTGGCCTGCTAAACTGCAGATTTAAAAGCACATATGTAATCCTTTCTGGTCATGTATTGGTTTAATTCCTCTAGCAGAGAAAGCAATACACTGGCACAATGAAGAAGAAAGGAAAACAAGTCTTCAAAAAGCCTCCCACTGAGAGGGTTAACTGCTCATGAGCTCCTGATCTCTTCATTACCTTTAGCATGTCAGCTGCCTCTTTCCTGCGCTGTGCCATGTCCTCAGACTCCGTGAGAAGGTCATCTAACAGCAGGGATTTGTACAGCTGGCCCACCAGCTCACTCTGCAGAGTGTCCTTCACGTGGTTCACCAGAAAATGCATCACTGCCTTTGGCACACTGCAAGCACGTAAAGATTGTTTCTTTAAAATAATTGTTCAAAACCAGGTCTGTTCCAGACTGAAGAATGCACAAGGAGGGCAAGCAGTTACAGCCTTGGCTCAAACTACCAGAAATCTATCACTACCATAAATAAAAACTCTCTCAAGTAAAAGCCATCATGTACAATATTAGAGTAGAACTAATTCGTATAAAATTAATTTCTTCCAAATAGAAGAGCTGCCTTGTAAAAAAGCATGAGCAGTATAAAACACAAAATAAGAATAAATAATTTTGCTAATTAGAAACCAATCCATCTCTACTGTGCTAGGTATGACACACACTAAAGTATGTCAACCCTAAAACCAAATTTTTATGTGTAAATGGAAAGGGAAAGAGACAAAGAAATAATTCATATCTCTGATATTACATAGTATGAAGAGTGCAGTAAAGTCAAGGTAAACAAAGCACTCCCTTGCCATGAAATACTAACTATTATATTGAAGGTATTAGTTTACTGGACAGACTAAAACACCTATAAGCCTCACTAACCTGCTCTAAAATCTGGTTTCCAGATTCCTGTACTTTCCCCCAAACTTCCAAACTTCCCATATACATAAAACTATAAATATATATGAAGTTAGACCTTTCCACAAAGACATAAGCAAAGAAAGTTTTATAGAATTCTTCATTAAAGACAAAGTATGACATTTTTATGCAAAAACTTAAAAGGCATTTTCCACAGTAGAAAAAAAATTTTTTATGCCATTTCCATCCTTATAGCTAAGTGCTAGAAAACTGAGCCACACACACTAGTTTCTATTTGACCTTTCCATTTGAAATAACAAGATGGCAAAGCTAAATTCTGTCAGGGTACACAGCACCTAGAGTTTATTCCAGTTATTTGCTGCAAATCTTCCATCTGAATTGAAGCATTCTCCAGAAAAGCAGGCATCTCCTAAATAATTAAACCTTTTACTTAATATTATACAGAACTTGAAACCATTTGAGAAAACAAGTGCTTCTTCAAACTGCTTCATTCTGTGAAGGGTCAAATTTTACTGCTGCTGTCCCTTCTAAAAAATAAATTTATTTTCTCTCTTCTTACAAAAATAAGAACATGCTAAAAATAACATTATCATATATATGATTCCTGAAATACCACAATATTTGCATGACAAATATTTCAAGGAAATTTGGGTTTACCTGTCCTGAATGTTCTTCCTGACAATAAGGAAGTAAGATTTAATAAGTCGTTCAATCACTTCACAATCTCGTTGCTCACGGGCAGAAAGTTTGCGTGCAACAGGTACAGGCTGTGTGAAAAAATAAAACCCTCAGCTTACCAATTCTGCCCATTTGCATTTGTAAATAAAACTCCAAACTGTAACTTCTGCTCTTTTAGCCTGAGTTTGATAGATGTAACCTGTCTTGCAACAAACCTGTAATTCTTCAGAAATAAAATCAGAGACACATCAAAATCCACGTATGTGAAACAAAGGTCAGAGGGCACCACTACATTTTTTCTAAAGCTCTCCAAACACTTCAAATATCTCCACCTGTTTTTAACTTAAGTGGGCTTTGTCTTTAATGATTCTTCTCTAACAGAAACATTCAAATCCAGCACAAGAAGAGCAGGAATTTGAGTTGAGCTCAGGTTTGTTTCTGTACCAAGAGCTATCTAGACAAGGAGTTCACTTGCACAGGCATTTGTGAACTGCCAGTTATCCCCATCACAGCCTGAAACTGGAGCAGGCAGGGAGGCTGCAGGGAGATTGGAATGGGGCAAGGAGCAAAGCAGAAGAGACTGCCTGGAGCTCCCTGTTGCTACAGTGGGAATGATTTACTAAGATACCACATATTAGCAGCTAAGTTACAAGATCTGGAATTCAGATGTTTTCTTTCCTGAGCCTGAACTACAAAGAAAAGGAATTTGTCTTCCAACACTCACCACATCTAAAAGGTTTACAGCATGTCCTTTTTGAGGACTAGCAGGTAGGGCTGCAGCTGGCTTGGATTTTTCATCTGCTGATACCTCTTCTGCTTTGGAGGGTTTCAGCATTCCTCTCCAGGTGCCTGTTGCAGACTCCTGAGACACATCTGCTCCTACAGGATTCTGCACAAACAGCATATTGAAAAAACATGGCAGAATTAGAACTTGGGCACTGTAGAGAAGCATCTGATCAAATCACTACAGGCAAAACTCACTAAAAAATAAGATTTTCATAGGTATATTCCCTTCATTCTGTTCTTCACATCCCCACATTTATTCTCCCTTTGCTGGGTACAGCTCACAAAAGGTACCAGGAAAATGAAAGCTTTTAAAATTCATACTCTCCCTAATAAAGGGTGTGAAAATGTCTCACAGGAAGAAGCTCCGCAGCATTTTAGGGGTCTACAAATCACTTCTGAAACATGGAGTGGTCTTTCTAAGTCATTTGGCTTTGACCACACATCCTATACTATCAGAATCATTCTGAAAGTATATTTTGAAGATCACCACAGCTCTTGCAATACTCAAATTTAAATTCTTCAATTTTTATTTAAATACAAACTGAAGCTTCTTACAGTAACAGCTAAAAAGTATTTCTGTTTTGAGGTACCAAAACTATGATTATATTTGTGCTGTCAGAATTTACAGAAGGCTTTTTTGTAACAAATCAAAACAAAAATCTTCATCCTCTGGAAGTGAAGATCAGAGATTCTGGGGAGTTCCAGAAAAGAATGACTCACAAATCTTCTGAGAAAAAGATGTAACACCCAACTCTTGAACATTAGGAATCATTGGACAAAAGAAGTATTAGTGGATGGTATCCACCATATGTTATTTAATATTAAAAAACGCAAAGTTTATATTTTGATGTAGAATAGGGGCAATTTTTATTTTGTACTTTTCCACAAGCCTAATATCTGTTCTATCTACCCTGTGCTTTAGAATCTACTCCTGTCTGAAAAACAATCAAGGTCATTCAAGGCTTTGTACTTGTCTTGCTTCAGATATAGGAGGAAAAAAGCTAAATTTATCTATTGTGTTTACAATGAAACATCACAGGCTGATCTTAAATCTAAAAAAAAAGTGAGAAACAAAGCATAGCAAATAGAATACCAGCAATAGCATACAGGAGGAAACCCAGCTAACCTGTGCACATCAAAAATTTTATTTAAATCGCACAACTGCTCAGAGGCATTGTAGAACACACTAGGAATTCAAATCAAACTCTGTTAATAAGAGGAAATTATTGTTAAGGAAAGCTCCACTGCATGATTTCTGACTGCAAGACAGCTGTTCAAAATGACAAAAATGCCACTCTCATTCTGTGTTACTGTGGAGCCTGCTCTACCTCCAAAGCAGCTTCAGAAACAAAGCTACACAAGGGAGTGTGAAATGTATCACCTGTAATAGAGGACAGGTTTTATGGGAATTGCAAACCAAATCTGGCAGCTTCCCGCAACTTCCTAAGGCACAACACTATCCTCACAGTGGCCATTGGTTTGTTTTTCAATTTTGCAGCATATCAAAACTCTAAAACATTGATGAAAATAATAGTTAAAATTCTACTATTGACCAGAGTTGGACTTTAAGCACTTTATTCAGGACAGAAATGGAAGCTTTGCATTAAAATCTGAATGTGCAATAAAGCAGAAAGCCTGAGTCCCCTTGGTACTCCTAATACACAAACTTGTGACTGCCCATCTTTTCTGACTCCACACAAGAGCAATTAGCAGAAAAGCCTTCAGAGGAATAATGAGCTGTTATTTTAACATGAGACAGCACATGTAAAAAAACACTGCAGAACACATTTCACAAATATAAGTAAACCAGGGATTCAACAATTATGTGAAACAACACAAAGGAGGTTCAGTTTGAACAAAGCCTGTAAAGATTCCCTGCAGGAAGCAGGAAACTCACATTTTAGCATATCTTCTGTCCTCCTTCTTTAACTGTCAACACATTAAAAACATGCAGTTTAACAGCCATGCTGAAGACTTTTGATTACAATACTGTTGCACCCAACAATCTATTGACAGTTTGAGGCAAATTAGGTGCATATTTGCACCACAATATATTGCAAACTGGAGTTCAAAGAGAAAGCAGTGACTTGGCCACCTCATGGCATGTCTTGACATGCCACTGCACATAAAACCAGTAGTGCCAAGTAATCCACACTGGGGAGGACATCCAGACTGGGTAGGACACACTGTTGGTGACAGAACACTAGAGACAAACTGCTTTCCTGACACCTGGGGTGCACCACGACAGAAACGTGCATGCAGTGCTTAGAGGAAAAATCAAGACAGACCTTGCCATCAGCCTCAGCAGAAGCAGCAGTAACAGTCTCCTGGGAAGCAGGTGCCAATGCACCTGGAGCTTTAGTAGACTAAGGAAGGCAAAAAATGCAGGGAGGGGGAAAAAAAAAATTCAACTGAAGACCACCAAATTTACCTAGCAAATTTCATACACTTTACACCTACTAGCATCATTCAAAATCCAGAAAAGAAATATTTTGAATTTGCAAGAAAAACAGTAATAGAAGCAGAAAAAAATAAGAAAAAAAGAAGAAAGAAAAGAGAAGGGGAAAAAAGAGAAAAATAAAAAGCATCTCCAAGACAGTTATATTGGATTATCTGACCTTCAGTTTCATTTAAGCTCCTACGCTGATGATTTAACTATGAAATCAATGAAATGAAGGATCAAAGAGCACTGAAAGCAATCTCTAGATATTAAAGATTTTATTTATCTCTTAAATTTCCAGTTCATCCATCAGTTGTCTTAGACTGATTAAAGGCAGCAGTATTAGATCCACTCTGGGAATTGTCTCACTTTTTAAGGTAATGAACTTAGTGAACAGCTTTCTATCAGCTGTAGAAACTCCTGTTACAACCTCATGAGGATCCTGAACTGTAGTCTCTATCTTTGAATTCTTAATAATTCACGTAATATTAAATAACTATCTAAAATTCCAGTTTGTTGTCAGACTGTTCTTTTCTACAGCCAGACAATATTTTCCATGACACTTGGATGGTTCTTCCACCCCTGTCACTGCACTAATGCCAAAACCTGGTAAAATTAAGCAAGCTCCAGAGACAGAATACATGACTGGATTATTATGAACAAATGAAAATGTCACCTCCAACATCTGCTCCCAAAGAAAATAAGACTGCAATAAACTGCAGTTTTAAGAGTGACTTCACAAAAACCAACCACAAGTCACGATGTTGGCACTGGATATTTTAAATCACTTGTTTATGTTTTGAAATCAGTGTGTCTCAGCTATAAATTTAAGCATGAAAGTTCTGAGTCAATCTTAAATATCTGCAGACATTTTATACCTTACCTGAGATGACATTCAAGTAATAAATGTAATATTACATTTATAGACAAGTCTTCAGAAATACCAGATTTAAAACCTCCCAAAAACTGCATCTTTTTAAGAAAATGACATTCCACTTTTATCTTATGAAACTGAAAGGAAAAAACTCAAAACCTGGAAGCTCCCAAGACTGTTACTAGGGCACCATGTCAAAATTTCCAATACTTAAATTGGATTTAGGAGAATGCATTAAGCTTTATGTATAAAAAATAAATCAAACATTTACTTACCTTGTCTCGTGGCACAGAAGGCAATTCCCGGGCTAACCTGTTCCGCCTTTGCTCCTTTAAAAACAATCCAGCAAGACCTCAATTATGTATTACTCTGTACCAACACATAGGCAAGACTCACATTTTACAGATGACTTCCATTTTAGACACAAACACGAGTAATTTCATCTCACCCAGTGCCATGCTAATACTGTGGTCTGTGAAACCCTTGATTATTTGGATACTTTGATTACCTGGTCAAAACTAAATTCTCAGTATAAGAAGTTTGGCAAAGTTTTTTTGCACCACACTCCCTAGTCAAAACCTGAGCCTTTAAAAAACAACATCAAAGCTCCATAATTTGGCTCAGCATAGATACCCTACAACCCTCATTAAGCCGAAAATCCTCCAAGAAATCTAAAGGATTTGATTCTGTGGCCAGCACACAATTAGCCCAAAATGAAGGACGAGGCAGAATTCACTTCATAGCAAAATAGAATTTGAAGCAATCAGGACAAAGAAATATCTGATTTTGCTTGAAATTAACAACTGATTGTCCACCAAATAAGGCTTGGGTTTACATGGTTTGGTTCTTCAAAAATTTCAACGTCCTGTTTAGGAAAACATTAGGAAAGAACTACTTTAAGTAACACATGATGATACAATTTTGTATGTTTAGCTTCACAAAGTCGTAATTTCTGCACTCACAGCAGTTTCCATACACATTGGTTTTGAACTAGATTAAAGAGCAGTTTCCCAAGTCAAATTCAAATGCCTAGTCAGTACAGAATATATGTACAGAAGGAAGTAAAAGGTTAAAACTAGAGTAGAAATTTTCATGTAAGCATTTAAAAAAGGAACACTCCAAGAGCATGTAGTGACAGGACAAGGGGGAATGGCTTCAAAGTGAAAGAGAGCAGGTTTAAGTTACATATTCCATAGGAAGAAAATTCTTTACTGTGAGGGTGGTGACGCACTGGAACAGGTTGCCCAGAGAAGCTGTGGCTGCCCCATCCCTGGAAGTGTTCAAGGCCAAGTTGGATGGGGCTCTGAGTAACCTGGTCTAGAGGAATGTGTCCCTGCACATGGCAGGGTGTTGGAATGAGATGACCTTCCAAGCCAAGCCATTCCATGATTCTGTGATGAATGAAAACCATGTGCTGGATAAACACAAGGGTATTAATGCACTCTTAGCCAGAGAGATGAAGTACTGCAACAACACCAGATTGATTCTTCCAGTCTAGCAGATTGGTTGTTGAACTGCTTCCACAGGATGATGGCAGCAACTAGTATTACCAGATCTGAGCTTGAAAAGCACAGGATTACTGATGTGAGACTGATGGAGAGAATGTCTCAGCAAGACTGAAGTGTGGTAACACAGAGATTCAAGAACAATGCCAAAAGCAAGAAGAAATTAGAACCTGAACAGAGGAAACAGTACTTGTATTATCCTTTCGTGAATGAGAGGAACATTATTGATACACCGTGTCAGAGACAAAATGCAGTTACTTCAACATGAAATGCCATTTCACAACTACATATTTAAATTTGCCCTTAAAAAATTCCATTTCATAGGCAATAGTCAATTAGATGCCCATCTTATTTTCCAGACTCAAAAACCAACAGAATCCTTTCAGTGAAGTATCAACCAGTGATCCTGAATGTAATATGCAATAGAAATTAACAAATCCACAGATCACTAGAGTATACACCATATTCATAATTCATCACATTTCTAATGCCTCAAAATGTAGAAATGTGATTCAAGGAAAAAAGTTGAAGCATTTGTTGTTTTATCAATTTTACTTTCACTTAAGAGACAAGAAACTTTTTAAGAGAACATACTTTCTTACCTCTATGTTGTTGTTCATTAGCCCACAGGCATCAGCAAAATCTGGATGTTTGGTATTGATATAAGCTAACTCAATGGCCACCAGATTATGAACCTGCAATGCAAGACATCCCCAGATCAAAAATTCAGGGAGTAAACCTAATGCCAGTGCAGAGCAATGACCTACAGTGCTGGCAAGCACAGCCTAACTGCCCATAGCAAAAGACCACTCAGCCACAAACCACCCACACTATGTGAACCAGAGGGAGATGACTCACGGTGAGGGACAGTGAGTATACAAAACATTTTTTGATTTTCACATCAAATGCAGAGTCAAATACTGAAACACTCTTTACTCCCCAATAGGCAGTCCAAATCAGGCTTTAATATTAAAACATATTTATTTAAAGGTACAAGTTGAACTTTCAGTTTTCACTAGCTAAAGGGCCTCACAAGCCTCTGAAACACACAGAAAAAGGATTACAATTTAATTTTCATCACTGCATCCCACACTCTATAGTAAATGCACACCTTCTGTTACAAGGGAGGGAAATAACCTATATAAGGAAGACTAGAAGATGTTAAACTGAAATTTTGTAAAATTCTTCTTGGGAAATTGAAACAGAGGGGACAATATGCTTAATGCTAATCCCACCCCTTTTATATGTATCTATACTCTAACATAGAAAAATATTCAAAATGTTTATATATCAAATAACTACCAATTTAACAAATAAGTTAAGATGCCTTTAATAACTTGGGTTCCTGACTCTGCAAACAGAAGCATCAAGACTCCAGAAAACATGCACTTTTACCAGTAAAATTACAGCAGATGGAAACTTACCATTTCATTTGTGACAGGAAGTCTCCTACGCAAAAGACAGGTTACTACTTCAACTATGGCATCGTGCAATTTAGGAAACCTCAGTAATTCCTAAAAACAAAGCAAAATTTTACTAGTGAGACTTCCAGAAGTTTTTAAGCAAGTAATCACGCACCCACACGCCAGTAATTACAATCCCAACTCTAAAGCATGCATTCTTACCTGTGTACTGTAATTACTACAATGCTGGATAATCCTCTGCATTTCCTCATGAACCAGCTCCACACAGCGCAAGCTCGGCTCTTCCAAACGTTTGATTTGCCTTTTTACCAGCAACTCAAAGGAAACTTCAGGAACAAACAAGGCAGGACGGGGACCCTGGTTCAAAAGGAGGGGAAAAGCTGCTACACTGTATATTAAACACTATGCATTTCTAAGAAGTAGTATCTGATCAGTCCCAGAATAAATCAGGTCACTCAGGTGATTTAACTATGAAATCAGGTGACACTCAGAACACGTCAGGTGACACTCAGAACACGTCTCAAGAATTTGTAAAAATAAAAGCTGTAAGTTGCTATCTTTAAGACAAAATGTATTAAACAATGATTAACTAGCATCCTTATAGAATCTTGGAGATTTCTACCTACTCATGTCACTTTAGTCTTACAAATCTGAGCAACTCTTTTTCACATTTGTGGATCCACACTTAGATGATATCTATTATAAAGGCAAAGACATTTTCTTTCTAATTTCAGAGAGAGAAACTGCCATTATTTATTGGATAGTCTTGGGCACCTAATACCACACCAACAAGACAGGTGGGTTTCAGTGTTTGCAGTAATTTCATTTATGACCATACAGACCAATGCTTAGCTACACATGTAACTTTTCTTACCTGAAATATGACATCTTTCCTGTTACTAAATCCTGTTTTTACATTTTATATTTACAGGAAGATAGGAACATACACACAGATCATTGCTAAGGAGTACCTCATGCTCCAAGACCATGCAGAAACCTGCCTGTCTGTCCACACACAACAGACACAGTACAAAAGCAGACTGATGTCTGACATCCAAAGTCAAGCTTCAAGGAGTGAACATTTTATTATATACTGCAAAATTTAAAAGTGGCCTTACTCTGTTAATTCTCAGCAACACTAATTCCCATATTAGCAAGAAACCAAATCTAGGAAAACACTGAACCATTTCAAAGTCGTGCCCCTTATATAGAATTAAACCTTAGTTTCCTATCTAACATACAGCCCCAACACTCAGAAATACAGAAGAACACTCACAGTGGCATTTCTAATGGCAGTCAGAATGTCAATTGTGTTAAGGCCACCCAGAGGATCAACAGATTCTAAAGTTCTTCCAAAAGTCTCATGAAAAATATAACAGATTCTGGCTCCACCACATCTGAAAGAAGAAAATAACAACTGAAGTAGCAAATAATAATAAGAAAGCTCTCATTGAAAACATTTTTTACAGTTGCTTGGATTCAAACATTTTTGAGTATGTTATGGTCCAGTGTAGTACTACTGCCAGTGAGAGCCAGTAAGAGCCACTGGGTCAACCTAACCACTCAGTCAATATTCCAGGAAAACATTTGTACTTACAGCTCCGAAGTCTCTATGTATTTTGCTGTTCCTTCAATAGTGTTACAATATTCTGTGGCAAATTTGGTGATCAGCTGCAATAAAGTAGCACTTTTGTCTTCAACAGGTTCCCCATAGCTGTTCAGTAGAGACTGGTACTGGGCAGCTAAAACATTAATTCTGGTTTTCAGTTCTGGCAAGCAATCCCTGATATGATGCATCAGCAATCTAAAAATAGAAAAAAGACCCTCATTAGAAGGGAGGAAAAGTTTCAGCTTTATCATCTCCATCAAAACAGAGAAGAGACACAAAATAACCACCAAAGGAAAACATTTACTTGGGAAAATTACAGTAAATTCAGAAACTGAGAGAACCAGTGTTTTCTTTAATGCATTACTGTACAGCACCCAAAGAGACACTAAGGGTAAAAAAAAGGTCTGCACATATGTCTAACACATCAATTTATATCTTCAAGTAATACCTGTTCAGTGTTCTAGCAAGATACTTGGTTCCATTTCGATTGGCGAGGGAAGGATATTTCTTCTGAAGAAACCCATACTCATCACGAATGGAATCAGCCACACTTTTCTTATTGTTAATATCCAACTGACTCCTGAAGGTAAAAGGCAGAGTTACACACTAGTTAATGGATGCAAAGTTGAAGTAATTTACACTTCTGCTTTTCTGGACAGAACATTTAACAACTGTTTTTTTTTGCTTTTCACACTTAACTCACCTTCCTTAGCCTTTAAAACTTTTTATTTGTTTCCCCATGCAGCATAGTCAACAAATCGGTATTGGTAGCAACTATACACAGAGTAAGCAATGCTCTTATCAAAACTACATGAGATTTGACCTAAGTAATGTAAAAAAATACAGCAAACAGTACCACAGCTGTATGTAGTTAGGACTAATATATACAGGACCTGTGCTGGATCAGAGCTAATGTGAACAGCTGACCAGAAGCACCCCTCAAGCTGAAGGACAACAGCAGAAGTGGTGACACTACAGCTCTTTAGAAGTGTCTCTACTCCTCTCTGCATTAGCAGTTGGCTGAGTGGAAGAGCAAAGGCTTTTGAGAAAGCTTCTCCCTTGCTTATTCAGAAGTTTATTTCAACATTGTCACCTTATTCTTAAAACTATATTCATGGCTAAAAAAGCGGAAGCATTACTTCATATTAACACAGTTTTAAAAATAGCACCAATGTGCCCACACAGACCTATTCACTACTCCAATGATGCCAAGTTTGACTGGAATCACTCTTCCCATGAGCACATCCATAGCATCAGTGCCAGCATCCATGAGATCCAGCTTTGTGATAACAGCAAGGGTTCTTCGACCTACCAAAAGGAAAACACTCACAGGGATGTTCTGATTTGATCAGAGGAACTAAAACTCATAATTCAGCAAAGTGGAGAATTAGTGACCTAAATTCATTAAATAGGTAAATATTGCCCATCTAAACCAGTAGGCTAACACACACAGGATTTGTCTGGGACCTTAATATTTCCCGAGCTCTTAGTCTGAAGAAAAATGTGCCAAGAACTTTTTCTTTAAAATTTTTTGAGCCTAAAAAAATAGACCAGTATCTCAGTAAAATCAGTAAGTTCTTGGGTCTTGAAACTTTCATGTGAGTGTAGCTACTTTAGTACTGTAGGTTCTCACCATATAGCATTAGTCCTGCAGAACCTGCAACATGATCTGCCACTCTAGACCTTTAAGTTTTGGATTTTTGGGAAGTGATCCAACAGACACTGTCGATCATTTTTACAGGAGTAAAATAAAAGGGGTCTGGTATCTTGAACCAGGACAGTTTAACTGAGCAGACTGCCAGAAGAGGTTTTCCCTCAAGGTTATGTGGCAGGCAAGCCAAGGCAGACCTGGAGTTTGAAAACAATCAAGAAATGTTACATTTTATGAAAAGAAAAATTTGAGGGTACCAACACTAAATTTTAGCCTAATTTCTGTATGTTTATTTTCCAAGTGTATGAATCCATGTTCTTTCAAATTACACAGTGCCATTTGTTAGTCAATGCTACCAACAGCACTTTGCAAAAACAAGAAGCAGGCAGCAAGCAGCTTCAGATCTGTTTCAAAGTCCTTAGGTAAATATAAAAGGATAATCTTCGTACTCCATTAAATCAGTCAGTTCTCCCACATAAACACAGGGCACAGAATTCATCTTATCCTTACTAAAAGTCACTAAACTAACAGCTAGACAGTCAATTACTAGCTGCAGGGTGGCATATTTTCTCTACCAAAGGGAACAATGTTGGACAATAAAAAATGAAGTTGCCCTAACAGATCACTGTGAACTACTAAAACTCTGAAAACCCCAAACACCATTTTGCTGCTGTGGAAACTGAAGTGACTCCATGACTATTAGAATAGTTACTTGGCCTGCTGGCAAGCCAGAAATCTATCAGTTATTGATTCATCCCAGCATTCTCTTGAGTTGCAGAGACTGCAGCAAGAAGTCTTTAAGCAAATCTAAAACTTGTATTTTCTAAGAAATGTGGTGACATTTACTTTTCTTACTGTATTTTGCTCAAACAACTTCAGTTTTATTTTAGGACTGAGTTTTAAAAAGCAGCTGAATTACAGCATCCAGTTAGCTGTGGTGCTTACCATCTGGATCCACCTCCCGAGCTATTTTCAGTGCTTCGGAAGTGGCCATGTCTGTGTTAGCAGCCGTGACTGCCAGGATTATGGAGTTGGGGTTGCTGATGAACTGAAGGATGAGCTCTCGTATTTGAAGTTCAATGTCTTTAGGCTGATCACCAACAGGCACCTAGAGAAAAAACCAGTATGGAACTGTTCAAAATTGTGTCTTTATGCCTGCATGAGGCTTGGTGGCCAAGAACCACGTGCACAACTGGCATTGTGGGGTGTGTATGTGTGCATGGGCAGGGAAAGAAGTCATTTTGTATTCTTCATGTCTCAGAAAATTAGTCCATACGGAACCTGAACAAGCAGGATCTGAACATTTCTCTTGGGAGATCCTCACTTTATACAGCCTCTTACACAAAATACACATAGCCACGCCTGGAGAAGCAATGTGGAAGAGATTTTCCAAGTGGCCAAATACTCATCTATCTGCAGGCACAGCTCTGAGACCTGAAATGCTACCTCTTCTATGGAAAGGAACATGCAGTCCACCCACCTAGCATCACTTTTACATAGAAAGAGGAAAAACATAAGCACATCTATTTCTGACATCAGGAAAGTGCATCAGAAACCCAAATCTTACCCCAGAAGACAGTGACATATCAAATTTAGATAATACTACTTAACCTGAGGAAAGCAGTTTATCTAGCAACGTAGAACAATGGCAAAGAGTGAACAGGCACACCCTGTTCAAAAATACACACTGAGTCAGAAGAGCAGCATTCTGCATCTTACCTTTGTCATTCCAGGTAAGTCCACAAGAGTCAGATTTACAACATTAGATGAAAAAATCTTAAGATGAATCGGTTCAGGGCTGATCCCCTAGAAATACATTAATAAGAAGTAATAATTACTGCCCTGGATTATTTAAATTCATCATATGAAAATGCAAAGGCTGTACTTTCAGACTGCAAATACTTTCTTTCACCACATACCTTAAAACACACAGCAAGGAAAAAAAGCCAAACATCTGTGAACCAATTCTTTTGTCTTTGGCAGCAGCCAATTTTACAATTACACATAAAGCCAGGTATGTAGAAAAATGAAAACAAGTTTAACTGAAAGTTTATTTTTTGCACTTTTATTACGGAATCTTGAAGTAAAGCAACAATTCTCTGTCTTTTAGCTGAAGTAATTTATCTCATGAACACAGTGAAAAAATCTCAGGATAGCAAGAAGTATTCCTGTGTTCTTCATTAGAACAGTTAAGTGCTTTTCACTCCTAGCTGCTGAAACTCTCTAAGAAAGATTTAAGCAGCAAGAAAATCAACAGCAAGACAACAGATGAACAGTACAGGATTTACCTTATTGTTTCCAGAAATCCTCTCTGTTTCATTTTCTATTTCCTGACGAATTTCATCAAAATCTGTATAGATCTGAAGGAAGAAAAAAAGTTCAAAAATCAAAGACAGCATTCAATTACTTAACTGCAAAACAATGTTCTCTTCTCCAAGGGATTGTGAAAAACTCTCTAAGTATACAGAATATAAAAAAAAATATAGAAGAATAACTAGTAGCCCTTAAACTGATGCTAACAGAAATCATCAGTGCTAAAAATGACAGAAATTGGTATTTAATCTGTTGACTAATTCTGTGAGATGGCAGTTATTAACACTTAAAACCAATGTCAGACACAAGTTGTTAATTTGTGTCCACCTATGGAGAATTCCAAATACTTAATTCCATTTTGAGTCTGGTTGTAATCCTTTGAAGTTAATAAGCAGCATGTAGTCTAAAGTACTTCTTATCTTGAAGAGGACAAAGGGCAGTTTCATTTTCAAATTTTTCCACTCTTGTAAAAACTGCTCTCCTGCCACCAGCCAAAAAAGGTTAGCACAGAGCTACCCTTCCACTGATTCCCTCTATTCCTCTAGCTTTCCTTCAATTTCTAGCACTGCCTAGAAGGTGAGAAAATCAGTTTAAAATCATAAACACCTGTATAATTTATCTGCCAACTGTCTGTTGACTGTCTTCAAGCAAGAATTAAGCTTTGACTATTCCTGAGGTGCTAGGTCATCTCAGTTTGTGCTCCTTGACCCTGATGCACATGAGGCTCTTCTTTGTCACAGCTTTCTAATAAACCTCTGAAGCAGCCAATTCTTCAATGGTCTGAACGACTCGTGCTTACACCTACCCTTGTCTTTGCCACATCCATTCTAATTTTGGCAGTGCACAAAATAGAATAATCAACAAAATAACCCAAAAAGAACTATGGTAACTCAGCAGAATCAACGACCTGCACAACAAGACATTTTATGTTTTCAAAAGCTTTCTACTCATGAAAAGCAAAACACAAAATCCTCAATATTCTGCTATACAGTACAGAAGGTATAATAATACCAATAAACATCTTATTTTCAGGAAAGTCAAGGGAAGAGATAACAGAATTAAGTATATATATGTTAACATGTTTATGACACTGCTACTTCATCAAGAGAGTAAACATACCTTATTTTTGGTATGAAGAAATTTACCCCATTCTGCAGCATCTACCTCTGAAAACAAAAATGGATACATAAGAAAAAAGTAGATGTTTCACTTACATTTTTACAAGGCCTGTTCATTGAAAACTATGGGATTCTTTTTTTCAAGCAGCAAAAAAAAAATTAGTTAGCTTTCTACAGTTAGATGTTAAATAGCTCACTATAAATAGATTTATACAATGATAATGAGTCTGTCTATTGAAAGACTGCACCTCACTACTATGACTAATTTGTCTCACACAAGCTCCACCTTGCTATCTATGACTGAGCCCATCACCTATCCTGCAATCTTCCAGAAATGGTCTTGTTCACTAAATATCAGCTTGTAACAGAAAACAAAAGAACTATTAGCAAGAGCTTAAAAACCTGGGAAAGAAAAGGCTAGCTTTTTTAGCATCTTTTTTTTAAACCATGCAAGTGAGATCAAATTACAGCTGAAAGAAAAAGTTAGAAACACCTGTAGGACTAAAAGCAAGCAAACAGAAAATAAGAAAGAATTCTGCATAATGAAGAAGCCTTAGGAGAACATGTCTCTTCCCAAATCTGTCAAGGACCAAACATCTTCACTCTTGTCAGTCACCACTGAGGTCCAGAATTACTTGGGGACTATGCAAGAGCAGTCCCAGAAACAGCAAAGGAGGTTTTGTTCAATCCCTGCTTTGTAGCACAGGCAGCAGTTTGAGTCACAGTGCAAGATATTCACACTTTCACTATTAGGTTTCCAAGTATTAGTGGCAAGTTCCATTTCCAATTTTTAGTTTGGGGTCATTTCCTCTGTGCTCCCTGACACAGCAATCTGCTCTATAAGAACTGTCTACAAGAAATCTGGCTCTTTGGCAAACATATGGTTTACCTACAATCAAGTAATCTTTCAAAACATTTTTTTCACTTAAGTTGAAATTTAAGAAAGTTGATCAGCAAAGATTTTTCTTTAAGGATTTGGGAATTAAAAGTGCAGGAAGTTCTATGAAGCAGCAACGGCACAGAAGAAAAGCAAAAATCATCTCATTCTAATGCAACAAGGTCAGAAAACTGAAAATCAATCAGATCACAAGACAGCAAAATAATCACCACAGTAGCTGAAGTGTAAAAGGAAAAGTGTAATCAATCAACAATCATGTGGCATGAAATGTATGTGATTAGTGTATATAAGCATGCACTTCAGGTGTAGGGAGAAAAAGCAAGTGGATAAAGGCAACCTTTAGCAAGGTGTCTTGGATTTTTCCATGTAGCAGGGTCTGCAGTTAAAGAGAAACAGCATTGAATGGTGTTTAACATTTTTAATCATATTTAATATAGCATTTTATTCACTTTAGGTACCATATTCTATTACAAAGAGCACAAATGCATGCAGACAGATGTGCATGCTATTCTAGTATTGATGAGAGTGTGTAACATATTAGCAATATGCACAGAAATAAGACCTTAACTAAACACATAAATGATGCCTATTAATCAGATATTCAATACAACAAAGTTTACTTGGCGAAGACTATTACTTCCATTAACCTAATTCAAACAGCCCAAAGTATTTTCTTATCTGAGCACAGAAAACAGCACCACTGGGCTCCACACAGCTGAACTTCTTTGGCAAAATATGTTTCTCATCATTTACTCATGGCAAGAACCAGAAAGAATAAAGGAACAGTTATAAAGTCATTGGAAGTAGTGTTACTGTATGGGAAGGAAATCTGATGCTGTGCATCTACATTTTTAAGACTCAATTAAAGAATAACATCAGTTCTGAGACAGATTTAAGAAGAGACAACATATGCATTACCCTTCTCAACTTTTAATTTTTTCAAAGTATTTATGGAAATTTCATTACAAAAAAACCTCAACTTCTTATTGAGAGGTTGATGAATTTACAACTCTGTTTTCCTGTGACGTCTGTACAACACCCTGAAAGTGCAAGCAGCAAAACAAACTGGTGAAGATTATTTTTGGTTTGTGCCTGTTTGGTACAAAATTCAGGTAGCACAATAATCAACCCATCTGTTTGGAAAGCTTAGTTCATCTGGAGAGCTGGTGTCTTGCTCAGTCAAAGGTATGTGCATCATCAATAGAAATATGATTTTGATGGACTGGATCTGTTAAGGAAAAATTTTTAAAACCAAACTTTCATCCCTACTGTTCTCCAGGCACAAGAGCTATGAAGAAAACATCATTAGGAAAAATGTTGGTATTGGTTGGAAAATAGGCAAAATGACATACCAGTCTCCAAAATAAATGCAAAATGAAAGGATTCCTCCATTCCAGGTTATTTAACAGGTTTTATTTATTGTTCAGTAAATAAAGTAACATGCACATAGAGGAAGAAACTACAGTATGTTCAGTATTGTACTGTTCATCTCCTCTTGAAAAACTGAATCTAAGGGAGTAAAGAGAGCCCTAAAGCCAGGAAGAAAAATATACAGCAAGATACTGCCACTGTTACATTTGAAAGATAAGGACCAAGCACTCTCTGGTTATGTGCCTCCTCGGGAGATGATTTCCTTCTCAGACACTGTTTTAGTCCTAAATGATTCTCCTTCTGGTGGCATGGGAAGTTGCAGCCAGGTACTAGGCTTAATTCTATGTGTAAATAATTTTTTTTCAGTATTATCTATAAGCGTCTGAAAATAAATATTAAAAAGACACACTCGGGCCAGAGACACTGCATTTTAATTTGCTAACACCTAAGGAAAAGTTTCCCAATAAATCTAATTTAATGGAAAGGAACCTTTTAGGAAAGGAGGAAGGATTTGCATTTCTCTAAATGCAACAATGCTCAAGGCAAGGAGAAAGTGTTTTAATTAGCCTACATTCAGCAACCCACTGTTCTGGTTTCCACAAAGAATGGTTTTTTATCACTCATTTAACTGGTAAATCAGTCTTCCCTCAGTTATGTTACTTTTTGGAAGCTTTTCAGGCAGTACCTTCAGAAGAATTCATCACCTGATTACACTAAAGATTAAATGCTAGAAAAAGGTGTGAGGAAATGACATTTTGGTCATGATGAAATCTAGCATTACACATTATAAGAAATTACTAAAACAGCAGCTCTTAAGAACAAACAGATCCTGCTTTTCAAAAAAACCCCCACCACAACTCGTGAATAAAGCAACAGCCTGTATTTTTCTGGTTTTTCCATATCCTGTAGTAAGACCTGAAAACCTTAAATAATACCCAGGAAAAGCACACATATTACTTGATTTTTCTCAGGACTGCCCTCCACCAAATTGTACTTGTTATGTCCTACTCTATAACACTCCTTTAAGAAACTCAATAAAATACAAAGATTACTGACTTTAGTTATTCATCTATCTCCTCTCACTTTCTAAAGCAAGAGAAATGTTATTCATTTCCAATGGGAAAAGCTGCTGGGAGTCATAAAAGGCCACCAGCACAGAGAATTCCCTGCAGCATGGCAATGAGAACTTCCCAAACACTAACTGCTGTACTGTTTTTCCCATCCTTGACACCAACTAGACTGCAAGCACTTTTGAGGGAAAGCTCTTTCTCTCTAGAGCTTCTACAAAGCCAAGCCCAGTGAAGCATGGCACACTGGGAGCTAGGGGTAAGAGATTCCTATCTGAAGTAGAGAGCAAAGGGCTGACAAAACAGCACTGATTTATCAAGCAATGGATCTGTATTAATTATTTCTGTGTCCTGTATCAATTCTGTCTGTTCAGAATTTGAACAATGTTCAGTTTCCTATCTTGGAACAAACGAAAAAGAGGAACCTATAAGCATTTACTACTTGGCCACTGGTATGTTCTCTCTTTTTTTCCATTTCTGAACTCCCATTATAGGTCTTCACTGCAAGGCCAATTTAATAATTCACAGGACCAGGCCCAGTTCTCTGATAAGTGCTGCTTCTCTTGCAATTTGATCAGAGATCACCACAGCGTGGTATCATCACATCAAACACATCACACATGTGCTGAATCACTAGGGGCCAACAATAAACAGCAAAGCAAAGCATGATGAGAATATTTCCTTCCCATCAAATTACACACATTCTTTGTAAAACATACAGATCAGCCTGTTATAAAAATACAGAACTTCACAATTAATGGGAAATTTCTCTTCGGTATTTTCTGACTCTCTTGATTTACTGCTGTGAGCACAGTACAAGGGTACCAGTTGTCCCTCCCTAAGTGAACAGCACAGCAGTCAAAAGTGCTTTGTGTTAAAAACTGGGAAGCTTTCTGGATGCCAACACTCCAACAGAGGTAAAATTAAAGCTTGTGAGAACCACAGAGTAGTAGCTATTTTGAAATGGGTGTGTTAGTATATAATACCAGTAGAGCAAGCATTAGGATGGATACAGGTGACAATCACAAAATAGAAGTCAAAAGAGAAGAGAGAGTTCAATGCCAGCATTCAGAAAGCAGCATGCCAAGACTGATACTCTCTTGTCCAATATTCAACTTGTAAAGAAGAAATCCCTCATCTGGATAAAATCATTTTCTGCAAGACTATTTCCCTCTGGGAAATCCCAAATCCATATTCAACCCTACCTCAACATCTATCTCATTAGAAATAAAATTACCTCTAAAAATAGACCTCTAATGGCACTTATTACAATGTTACACAGCACAGCCAGGATAAGAGGCTGTCATCTTTTTTCTTTCCAAGCTACTTGATCCCATCTTCTCAGATGTAAAACCACAATCTGAGCATAAGCTAAACCACATGACTGACAACACCATTTAGACCACAATTTGCCTGAATTTTGGAGAGAAGACACATTTCAAACTCAATTGGTAAATCATAATTTCTGCTCTATCAAATCTTTTTTCGTACCAAGCAAGCCCACATCTCTCTCAGAAGAACAAGATGAGATTACAACATTTACATCCTACATATTGTTTTCCCCCCAAAAAATCTAACTGGGCATCATAAATAATAATTTAGCCCAACATCCCTATGAATTTTAAATTTAAAATCCAAATCCTCAAATTAAATGCAACCTAAAACAAAAAGGCTCTGCCTTGACTCAGAACAGTCCAATTACAAAACCTCCTTTTACACCTGTATAGTTGCAAAGAAGAACAAAATAATATTTTACCCTACAACTCAGAATCCAAGCATTCTGAGAAGTTCTAGAAATACAAACTATACACTGCACAGTACAAGCAATGTAAAACTGCACTTAAAGACATCAAATGTGCCATTTCTAAAACTTGCACAGAGATTGAATTCTCCATCCTTTGAGGTTTTCAGGCCCAAGCAGATAAAGACCAAAGAAACCTGGTCTTGACTTCAGAGTTGGCCCTATTTTGAGGAGATTGGACTAGAGGTCTCCTGAGATCATTTCTAGCCTGAATTGTCCCTACAATTTCTCACATGGTTTGCATGCTAATTGTTATGAACCCTGTGTTCTCTGCTTGTAACAGTAATTAGGATTGGAGCTTAAACCTTTCAAACAGCACAATATGAGTAACTGTCCTTCAGAAATCAAAGGCCATAAATATTACATAAAAACAAATACTGTAAAGAACTTCTGACACCTTGACTTACAATTGGTAGAAACAAATTAAGAAAAATTTGAACACAATGAGAACTAATATTTGTAGTCCCAAGTTTATCATCCCAACAAAAGCCTGTGCAGTTGTTAGTGTCTACATAAAAAACCCAAGATTTATGTTACAATCACAAGGTGGATATGCCCCTGCTGCTCCTTCCTAAGATCAGGAGCATTAGTTGGTATAAAATGAGCATTGAAACTCCTAAGGGACAACTGAGATCACTTTCTTGATCTGGTGAAGGATAAAACAGAAGCAGTATAGAAGACAAGCTTCAAAGTAAACAGCTACAGAACATTTAAAGTGCTCTGCTTGATGCACTTGGAGTCTCTCAGTGCAGCCCAGTAGGGTGGCATCAGTAGGCTACAGAACGTGTCAGTTCAATTCTTTCTGCATCTCTTACAAGTTTGTTTTCATTTCTCCTCCTTCCTCTTCAGAACTTACCTATTTCCTACCCTCCTTCTAAGAACTCTCATACTCGTCACCCTCTCAATGAAATACCTTATATAAACAGCAAAAGGGGAGGGGATGAAAAACACACACAAGAAAATCATGTTCTCTAGACTCCAGACAATTATCTTTACATGAAATGTCTGGTTTTCTCAAAAGAAATTCCCAAGAACAGGAAAGCTTAAAACATTAAAGGTATTTTGAATATCCAAAAGATTTTGACTTCATGACATTTGCTAAACAGAAAAAACAGATGTGACAACAGCTGTGTTTTCTTCCAAGCAAATTTAAAAAAGCATACTAGAGTTTTAAGACAACAGCAACTGATTTGTCATTTAAAAGGACAAGGAAGACTTGAATAAAAAGGCAAAACCCATTCTTGGATCACACTTACCATTTTCATCTCCAGCTCCTTTCCGACCATCCTCTGGGGAAACGTGCACCAGCTGCAGAATAAGGGGTCTCCGGGTGACAACTCCAGTACCTCGTGGGAGCAGATCCCTCCCCACAAGACTTTCCAAAACAGAACTCTTTCCACTGCTCTGAAAAGTGGAATACAGCTACATTACTTTCTGAGACATAAAAATGCTGTGATATTTTAGTTTGCTTTCATCTGGCCTGCAAACAGCACTCTGTTTTGTCCTCTGCTACAGAGAGCCTGAAGGAGCATATGACAGACCCTCTGCAGACACAGCAGTGCCACTGCACAGGCACTGAGGGACACTGCTCTGCTACAAGCCACTAACTGTCTAAACCTGCTTGGGATACTCAGATTTCTATCCACATGGTTTGGAAGTGTCCCGTGGTTTTTATCTCTTAAGGTTAAACTAAACTCAGAATAGGTTTCAGAAAGATTAATCTCCTATTTAACATTTTCTACCACAAATATCAAACCCTCCAGAAACATTTCTGGAAAAAAATGCTTTTCTTTATACTGCTCAGAAAGAAATTCAGTGTTTTGTACTATGTAATTTTCTAACATTATGAAGTAAAACTGCTTTGTAAACTGAGGCATTTAACCCTCTTGTTAGTATTTGTTAGAATTAACAAGGGCTGGTTGTATTGATACCAGCAGCAGCCATTACACAAACACATATTAACTATGTACATTTGAGTACATTAAGCTGCTACAATGTTATATTCCTTTCAGTTTGAGGTTTGGTTGGGTGGGGGGTTTTGTTTGGGTTTTTTTGTTTGGCTGGTTTTTGGGTTTGGTTGTTTTTTTTTTTTTTTTGTCTAATGTATTTTATCAGCTTGGTAAGTACAGACATTGTTTTACACCCTCAACATAGAAACAAACATTGTTCCATGTCATCCCACACTCACTCTCTCTGTATATATTTAAGAATTTACATAATAACAAACTGTAAAAAGTTGGGAAATACTTAAAGGCTGTGAAATTACACATACTCTTTGAGAGTCTACATTTAAAATGTTCTCCTGCAGAACTTTTGTATAAGATCCACAATTGATCCAACAAGCATCTCTGAAAACCTGGGTTTTAAAAGTGACTCCAGACAAATACCATGTTAAAACTAACAATAAAAAATAGACCCAGATAAACCACATAATACTCAATCTGATTGAGAAGATTTTGTCTTTTTAATAACACTGTATTAAACTCTTCCAGTTTTCTGCAGCTCTAAGTCTACATAGTGATGCCATGAAGAAACCTGCTCTGACAGTCATTGCCACCATGTAGGAAATGTTTCTGTATTAATGCAACTTCCAAACAATTCTCTTGTTAAAAAAACAAACAAACAAGAAAACAAAACCAAAAAAAGGAAACCAACAGATGCTTCTGACAGCTGGAATGTGCATTATGTAACTGCTATAGAACCTCCACTCAGCCTACCAGTTCTGAAGTAACAGATTTGAGACTTCAGGCAAATGATGAGTGTATCACCTGGCATAACATGAAATAAAAGAAGAGATGAATATCCTTAAATCTCACAAATTAAGTGACATTAGGTGACTTTTCTAAAACTAAAAAACAGATCAGAGGTCAAGCAATGCGTTACTATCAGACAGTACATTTCTACTACTGCAGTAAAGCAAGACACTAATATATTATATGAGAGCTTTCAAATCTATTGAAATAGGGCTTGTATGCAGAATGACAAAATAAATATTAAAATACAAGGCTAAATCCCCAGAAATTTTGAACAGCAACAAATTAAAGCCTTCTTTTTTTATACCACATTATTGTATATGCTTTATGGCATAGCAAAAAAAGATGTTTTATCAAAAATATCATTTGTCTCAATAGGCAAATAACACACCAATGCAGATTATGTATATTTTTCAAAGTAAATCTGCATCACATTTGACAGCAGTGAGATCAATGGCCTGGAAAGACCTGGACAAAGAGCAGGGTCAAACAGAAATACAGCCTTATTAAGATTTGTTTTTCCTTCAAAAGACTCCTCTATGAAGTTATTGATAATTTTCTTCACCTGTCCTTCTCCAAATCAACTTTGGGCACCTTCCCTGCAAGCACCTTATAACAGACCATCGGGCACTGAACTCTTACCAAATAACTTAAGAACAACCTGACCAAAGCATGAACTAGGTGTGCAAGCTTCCCTGAGAAAGCTCCTGTTCTGGCCCACTTCTGAAGAACTACTGATATTAGAGACTGTGAAAAAACAAACTTGACAGGGACAAATAACAAACCGCTTCTCAACAAACTTATTTAAAACAAGTGAAATGCCTAACCAAAAAAATGAGAGATGATAAAGGTTCATCTTCTGCACTGAAAAAAAAACAAAAACAAAAAACAAAAAACAAAGAATGTCAGTGCTTCATTTATTAAAAATACTTCAAACACTAAGAGGCATCTGGATGTGGCACTTGGAGATATGGCTTAGGGGTGATTATGCTGGGTTGATGGTTGGACCAGATGATCTTGAAGGTCTTGTCCAATCTTGATGATTCTGTGGTCTCTTGAGCAAGATTTTCTTAAGCATGGGAAAAATGATCACTTAGTCTCAAAAGGCTGGAGATCAGACTTAGATGAAGTGGCTTCTCATGAACATACAAGCCAAGCACATAAGGGATAGCAACAAATAGCTGGAATCCTTATCAAGAACCTCACCATGAAAAGATACCAAAATCCACGGGACAAGCTGCTGCACACTGCTGCTCTTTAGTCTTTCCAAAGGAGTGGTAATGCAGGAAGCTAAAATGGGCACACCAAGCTATGCATAGAGGCAAACCACTGTGTCTTACACCACTCCCAGTTACCTCTGGATGGGGAACGAATGATCTGGATCCTCTGCCAACACACTAAATGAAACATTACAGTACTCCATGCATCAGGAAATTCAAATTGCATTACACTCCCAACCAAAGCAATCTGTTGCTGGAATACAATTATCTAATGACACACTTCTTAATCTGGACTCCTCAGCATCCATTACCAAGAATTGTCTGGGAACACGGTGCAGAAGGCAGTAAACACAAAGCTGATCTTGTTCTGCCAGTGAGGGGGAAGCAAGAGATATGGGTCTGTTAAAAATACAAAGTCAGTCCAGCCAGTCCTTCATACACTAGATGTACACAGAGACCAATACTGATAACCAAAGGAATTTTTAGGAACGAGTCTGCAGAAGTATCACACTTGTTTTGTCATCCCATGAAATGCCCATCGCAATTTTAAGCATGGACTGAAATCCATAAATTTATTTCAGGATGGGTTAAAAAAAGCATTAATAAACTCAGCCTTGTCCATATTCACTGACCCTGGATCACCTGTCCCAGTCAGCAGCAAGCCTGTATTTCCCTCATTTCTCTTTTTCCTTAACTCCTGATCCAGTGCTGGAGTTCCTGCTGCCTTTGATGCCCCTACCACTAACAGTGGTTTTCTCAATACCACCTCTGCTTATGCAGGCAGGATTTTTATACCCCTGAGCAAGCTTGTCCTCCTTTCTACCTCCTGCATGAGTCTGCTGTGCTCAGGCTGAGTCGTGAGTTCCCTCAATACTGCTCTCCTTAGACCTCCACTCATTTTCCCAAGCAGCTGTATGGACCATTGCTTTGTGCTCCATGAGGCTGTCCTTTAAGGAATGCCAGTCCCTTGTGATTCACTGTCCTTCAGCTCACAGGGTCTCACCAATTAGCTCAGTAAATAAGCAAAGTTTGCTCTTACTCTTATGCAGTCCGTGAAGCAAGAAGGCAAATTAACACAAGGCTCACCTGGAGTCTCACTGATGCACAAGAACCATCAAATTTCTTACAGTCACGTGCTTGGATTGTTGACTGTTGTATATTTCAAGTATTATTAAAATCATAATGGACTGGAATCAGCTGCAACAAACTTCAAGTCATCTTACAACAATCTCCTGCCTTCCTTTGTCTATCTTTAGACTTCATAATGTCTTTGTGGAGCCAACGCACAATACATCATCTGTGGGAAAAAAACCTTGCTAAGGAAACACGTCCAATAAACTACTGGGAAACTTCCAAAAGAAAAATTACTTGAAAGGAGTGTAAAATTTACCTCATTGCTTTTGAACAGGGCAAACTGGTAAGTTTTTTTACTATTTCATCCAATAGGGAAAAAATGCAAAGAACTCCTGCAACACAACACAGACTTTTTACAGGAGAGCACAAGAAAATAGAGGCAGTGATGTCAGAATTCCCTATGACTTTTGGAGTGGCCCAATGCAAACTTTTAAGAATGACAGTGAGGAACTGTGAAGTAAGAGAGACTTCTCAATGAGACATAAATCCTGAAGAGT
Source organism: Promerops cafer (assembly GCA_013398275.1). Taxonomy (NCBI): domain Eukaryota; kingdom Metazoa; phylum Chordata; class Aves; order Passeriformes; family Nectariniidae; genus Promerops; species Promerops cafer. The sequence goes on from VZSE01002737.1 coordinate 895,397, forward strand.
TCTATTAAGGAAAGCAATGCATCTGGCTTTGACATCTGAGATCAAACGGTGGCAATTCTGCAGTTTCTGTCATACAAGAAGCATGAAAGCCCTGCTGGTAAATCCTGCTCTTGGCAATACATACATATAGAATTTCCTAAATTTTCATTCTATCATTGGGAAATAAAAGCTAGTGCACTTGTACTGGGATCTCATCCATGAGAATATTACCCACATTGGCGCTTTAAAAAGTCTGGAGCTTTAAAAAGTTTGCAGTAGCCATCCTAGAAGAGTTCAGCCTGCTATAACTAAAAAGCAGCAGTATTTTTTTTTCTTTCCTTATTTTGCAAATACAAATCATTCAGGAATAAAAGGTGAGTACACATGCCATTTCAGAGCAGTTCCACAAAGGAACTGCTTTGGCTGGAACAGCTATTATAACAAAATTTTCCTATTCCAACTGGGAATGCCTCAAGCTAGGCTGGTTCTACACAGCAAACAAATTTAAGAATTTATTTACTAATCAAAAAAGAATGTTAAAGCTATAACCAGGCCAAATGAATTATTTTAAGACATTGTTTGAAAGAAAATAACACTTCCAAAAGATGCAAAAGAGACAACAGGCTGATGCCAACTTGAGAAAGCAGTAAAACCAGCATAATGCACTGCTCATTGTTGCAAAATGCATGCAAGATCTTGTCCAGACTACAAGATTGTTGTTCCTGCAGGGCATTCCACATTTACTTGAATAGAGAGCCCTCCTGAATAAGTCAGGGAGAGACTCAAAGTCACAGGAACTACCTCCACATAAAACAGCTTATGCACCAGTAAAGAATGCCAGAACTGGCACAGCTCAGTCAAAATTCTTCAGAAATCCCACATTTACACCATTTCTAACTGCAGACACGTGCCAAACAACAGCAAATACAGCAATGATTAGCAGATGTTTTCTTCCTCAGTACATCAATTCCCAAAGCCCTCCAATAATTCACTTAAGAAATAAATGACTCATCTAAGTAGAAACAACTTACAGACTCTCAGTTACATCAAGGAACTGTGGTATCTGAAGATTCACATTTGCAAGCCAGATATCCTGACCTCACACAGTATTGTGTATACTGCTATATTCATGACTTGCAGTAAAGTGAATCAAAACAAAGCCAACGTGCATATTCAAATTTTAAAAGTTCTAAACAACCCAAACCCCAAATCTCTAAGTTAGTCGACCTTCTGGCTCCTACACAAACAAATCTTTTCCAAGAACTACACAGACATTTTCTCTCCAGATTGGGAAAAACAAATGCCTGTGCTGTTTTAATACTCTTCATCTTCCTGAAAATGTGTTTTCTTTGCACTGTGCCCCCTGGACAACATACAACATCCACCCGGTCTAATTAAAATCCCAGTTTTCCAAGAAAAACAACTGCCAATCACAAGACGAACAGTAAAAGTAAAAGCATCGAAACAAAACAAAGCACACACAACAAGACAAAAAAAGGGAGGCACAAGACTTCTGTATCCACATCCTTCTACAACTGTGAATTCTGTGCAGACTCTCCGCTCCTCCAAAATAACCAGGCATCTGCAAACAATAAAATTAATATCTTCTAAATGATGTTTAACAATGCCTTCATTTTAAGAATCATAAAATGCTAAAATGCAGCATCAAGTTATTAGACCTATCATTTTCTTTTAATTCATATGAAGTCTGCAGATAGAAACAGTGAAAATGCCATCCTTTCAATCACAGAAACCTTCAGGACCCAAAAAGTTCAGCTGTTCAGAAACACAGGGAGCCCATCAGAGAAAAGAAACAGCATAACACTAAATGTTGTTTGCACTGTATCATATCAGCAGCAACATTTATATTATGTCTGGTAAATGTAAACAGCTAATTAATGTCAGCCTCACTTTGCTGCTTGTCTGAAACAAACAGCAGAACAGTCAGGGTGTGACTTGACAGGAGCAAAGGATGGCAAAAAGGAAAACAGTTACGCCTAAAACCAGAGACTGTAAATGTCAGATATGAAAACAAAAGAAAAAAAACAAACGAAATCAGCAAGTTTGGAAAATATTTGGGAGAAAAAACAAACTGTCCCCAGCCAGCATGGAAGCAATGCTCTGGTTACATCCTCTACTCAAATGTAGATACAAGTGAGTTTTTCTATCTGCTTGAATTGCCAGGAAAGATCCTTTGACAAAACAACAACAACAAAAAAACCCAAAGAAAACAAACAAACAAACCCCCAAAAAAATCAAACCAACAACCCAGCAAGAGAGGAGGGAGGAAGAAATGGCTGTGCTTGGCATGGGGTTTTTTCCTTGTTGCTTGGTACAAACTGGAGTTTCCTTTACCTCAAACTGGCTTTTTGCCAACACAATGTTGGCTACACTGAAGGAGCTAAGTGGCTTGAATTTCTGTTCCCCTGCCAGGAAAAGTCACAGAAGCTCTGCAGAGCACCTGAAGTTTCAGATCAAGGTGCCTGTCTCTCTCAGATGGGATGCTCTGACAGCATCTGCTGGATTCATCTCCTTATCCCACTAGCCAGGACTGTACATTACCTTCCCATTGCTGTCAACTTCTTAACAGCCAAATTAGCATTCCAACTATTTATCTTACCAGAACATAAATTTATACATATTCACATGCTCAGGCTGTGACCTCAGATCAAGAAACCTTCCACCTTGCAATAAAAAGTGGTTTAGCATTAGCATCAAACATACTTACACCAAATAGTAAAAAAAAAAGAAATAAATGTAATGCTCATCTGCGAGCCAATCCCAGGGGAACATCCAACAGAAGTCTATACTAAATACTGTAAACTACACCTCCCCATTTAAAGTCTCAAAATGGCATTGACAGAAGACTGAGCAAAAGTATTCTATAAATGTACACATGAAAGGTCACTGCAAAATCTCACTTGGGAATTCCATCAGTTGCTACATCAATTTCACTACCATGTCTCTACTTCAATTAACACTACCAAGCGCAAATAAAGCCCACAAGGTGATTTTATAACGTCAGTATTAGAAGAATTTTGCTACAAAGCTGACACCAAAGTTTGTATAAAACTAGGTTGATGACTACTAAAAACCCCAAACATATTCCAAGAATTAATGGCACAAAAAATAAATAAAGACAATTCATTTTTACATACTTCTAGGCAGGTATTTTGTTGTCTGGCTAGTTTTCCTAAATTTATTCTAAATCTTATGCCCACTCTGGTAGTGTAGGCATTTAATTTTTGTGATGCCACCTATCCACATAAAAGGCCATAATTAACCAAATTACTTTTCTTCTTTTACTGTAGCTTTAATGTTTTGGTTGAGGCACTTCAATACCACCTTGTTATCCCTTAAAATATAGAGCACAAAGCATTTGTATAAAGTATTACACTGAGTATTACAGCATTACTGAACTAATATTTTTATATCATATTTCTAACCTGGACACCTTTTTTTTTTTGCACTTCAGTCATACAGTTCTAAAAATGGAACTGGAATACTGAATTGGGGAAAAAATAGAACACCTATCCAGGAATGGCAGTAAAACCCTAAAACAGTGAAGAAAAACTGGCAGTCTGAAGGTGTCCTCTGAGTTCTACCAGCACAGTCCCCAGTTTTCTTAAATGAGCCTGTACTAAGATACAGAAATAACTTACACAATATTTAAGGGAGGCTGAGAAGGAATTCTCATATGACTGAGTGGCAGGAAAACCACTACAAGTGTAAGAGTCCATCTAAATGTGCAAAATTTACTGAGAAACAATTTGCAATTAGCACCAAAATGTATCTAGAAAGAGGAAAAATTAAAGCATATCAATTGCTCAGGGCACAAGGGAGGTAGGAAACGAATCCCAAACAACAGAGGTGGGGGAAAAGGAACATGGGAAACAGAAAATCTTCACAGCTGAGTTAAGACTTATAAACAGCTTCCAGTTCTACACACTCTAGAACTAAAGGAAGAATTAACTTAATGCACAGAATGAGAAGCAGAGAAAGACATAAGCACAGAAAAACAAAAGGGTAGAGGGAGAAAAATAAGCAGAAAACTACTTCAAAAAGCATTTCTCCTCTCCTTGCTGAATATGTAAAAAGGTCATTAAAAAAAGCAACTGGCAAATTGGAAGAGAAAAAGCATAACTCAATTAACAGAGGATTACAGAAACCATAATTGCCAGCATTTGCTTCCTACAAGAAAAATGGAGGTGAAAAATTCAAGACTGTTTATTGTGAATATTATTCAAAGACGAAAAAGCAAAGACAGCATATGCCAGTGGGCTACAGATACATCAGCTGTGTGAACAAACTTAAAGGCCATGCAGCACTTCACAAAGAAACAAGACTGTCTAAAAGGCACATGCTAAAAAAAAAGGAAGAAAGCTACCAGCAGCAAAACCATCAGATCTAAGGCCATATCTGACACATCCTAGAAACTGGTCTCCAATAAACTAACTTCAAATTAATAGATTAATAATATTTTCCTTAAACTCTAATTGCATAAAATAACCATCTACAGAATTACTATGTCAGTGAAGACAATTTATTCTTCTAACAACCCTGACTAGAAGAAAAAAGCCCAAGATACAGCTTGCTAGGTATTTTACTATATATTTTTCTGGCATCCATAAAGGAATTTGTTTTGGCATGATAGGAAATTTCATGCTAATTCATGGGGGTTCATAAATATCATGGATACAGCACTGAATAGATATTGATACTGATGGGGAGACTACTGAAGGCAAACACATGTCAATACTGTTTTAACTCTCAGTATTTACTTATGGAAAGTACTTTTACCCAGGAAGAGATAACAAGGACAGAGTTGTTTAAAAGTATTTTTAAAAAATGCCACTCCAATGTATTTCATAAAGTGAAACTGGAAGAAATGCTTTTTTAGTCTTCCATAGAAAAATGCCATTGCATTTACATATACAGTTGGTATTTTAAGTTATTAATAAAAAATCCTGAGTACAGAGTACTTGGTATTGAAGTCTTTGGTGAGCAAGCTATTGTCAAGGAGCACAGCACATTCAATGCATATTTAAATCTCACAGAAACAAAATGAGAGGTCCATTAGCTTCAAGTTTTGCTTCTGTTTAACTCTTCATCTTCTACTCCCTTGTGACTGCTACAGTTCTCGTCAGGCACGTTCAGCTGCCAAAAGTTCTGCTGAAGAGCAGCATCCCATTTGAAGAGATATGAGAAGGTCTGAGCTATCTTCGAGCCCAGGAGCATTACCAGGCTCGCACGCACGTGTTGCAACTGCTGCAGCCAACAGTCGCTGGCCTCGCCTCTCACCTTCACTCCCCATCACCAGCTAAGACAAAGAGTCCAAACGGCGCAAGAACTGGGGTGAAAGGACAGCCATCCACGCCTGCAAGACGCCGTCCCGCTACCACATCCTTTTTATTCGGCCCTCGCTGCACGGCCGCTGCCGAAGAAGGGAAGCCACGGACCGAGCAGCGATGGCGGTCACGCTGACGCACCGGGGCGGCTGCCGCTCCATGGGTCCCCCGACGCCACCCGCACCCCCGGTGTGCGGGCCGGAGCCCCGCGAGGCGGGGGCACCGGCCCTCCCCGCAGCCCTGCGGAGCTCCTCGGCCGCTCGGACCGCTCCGGAGAAGCGCCAAAGGGCGGGCGGGCGGCGCACGAGGCGCTCCCAGCGCAGCCGGGGCTGAGCCAGCGGAGCCAGCGGAGCCGCGGAGGGCGTGCGGGGGGGACGCGAGCACCGAGGG
>VZSE01002737.1:901259-1184960 GCA_013398275.1 Promerops cafer
CACGGCCCGGCCCCCGGCAGCCTCTGCGCGCCCGCCGCGCGCACCGGCGCCGCCGCCGGGCATCATGGGAGTTGTAGGCAATGGGGGCTGCTGCGGCCCCGCCCGGGCCGCGGGCGTTCGAAGGGCACAGGTGGGTCGCTGTGGTCTTATATCACAAGGCATTGCCAGGTTTTATTACACAGAAGCAGAGAATCAGTGAGGCTGGAGAAGAGCTCTGAGATCATTGGGTCCAGCCTGTGATTGAACACCCGCATGTCAACTAGACCAAGGCACTGAGTGCCACCTCCAGGGACGGTGACTCCAGCACCTCCCTGCGCTGCCCATTCCAATGCCCAATCACTCCTTCTGTGAAGAAATTCTTCCTAATGTCCAACTTAAACCTCCCCTGGCACAGTTTAAGACAATGTGCTCTTGTCCTGTCGCTGTCACCTGGGAAAAGAGCCGGACTCCCCACCTGGCTAGAGCCTTCTTTCAGGTGGCTGCAGGGAGCGATGAGGTCTCCCCTGAGCCGCTTCTCCTCCAGGCTGAACAGCCGCAGCTCCCTCAGCTGCTCCTCACAGAACCTGTGCTCCAGACCCTGCCCCAGCTGCGTTGCCCTCTCCGGGCCCGCTCCAGCGGGTTTCCCGTGTGGGGCAGGCCGGCCTCGTTCCGCCCAGAGGTATCAGCAAGGAAAGGTGCTGAGTGGCAAATTGCCAGAGCTCGGCGGCGTCTGCTGTCACAAAACCAACAGAGCAGGAAAATGAAGCTGCTGGGGTTAGGGAAGAGGCATAATGGAGGTCATTTCTGGGGGAGAACAGAACTGGAGATCTGCTGCTACAAACTGCTCAGTGAAAGGAATATTCTTCCCTTGCTGTTCACATATTGAGAAGTGCAAAGGACACACGCAGAACAGCTGTATTTATTCTGTTTGCTTTCTTGTGGATGTTTTCTGTTTTGCTGTGAGGCTCTTGGATAAGCACCTGAAATTTTGTAACTTAGATGTGTCATAATAGGTTAGGTTGAGGTGTCTTAAGAAGTGGGAAACTGTGTGAGATCTAATACTCAGCTGTGTTATAAAAAGAGATAGAACAAAACCAGAGGATGACTTGTGATGCAAGATCACAACAAATAAGCAGTCTCATCTTCAAATGTCTTTCCTTTGAGTGCACTTTCTGAAAGATAAATTATGAATATGCTGGCACTGCATTAATTTGGACTTTGTTCTTTCTTGTAAGTAACAGAGTAAAAAGGCTTCTGAAAGTTGCAAGTTTTGGATGGCATTAGAATTCTTATTCTTGTTCTATACAAATTAATCTTTTCCAGTCTTCGCGCCTTGAAACACTCAAATGTCAAAGGAAAGAACAAGGATATGTGTTCTTATTTGTACATCTTTGCAACAAAGTTTCTCATTCATGGCCAATCAATTTCACACTGTTTGTCAGAGGGATAATATTTTGTGATAAAAGCATAAAGATGGCTAAGCAAATTGAAACACTCCAAAATTCAGTGTATTCACCACAGAGAGAAGCAGTTAATGTATGTAAAATTTTGGGAAGAAGGTTGTGAATGACTGGTGAGGGCTTCCTGTCCTACAAACATTATCCAATGGTTTCACCCATCAGCTTTCAGCATCCCACAGCTGATGGCTCCCAGACATCATTAATACCAAAAGGCCATTTGGCATCCACCTCTCCAGCTTCCAGGAAAAAGGAAATGTTTCCCTGACACAGCAAATAATCTTTGTTAAAGGTTTGCTCTTCCCTGTCAAGGCTGATCTCTTCTCCTTCCTTGAGTCTCTGAAAGGAAAAGAATTAAGGAAAGAAAAAGAAAAGAAGAAAGGAAAGGAAAAAAGCACCCCAATTGCACAGGACAAGAAGCTGCTGGCTCCCAAAGAAGATGGATAACACCAGCTTATTTCTCTATGCAAATCTCTTTTCTCCTACCACTTTGATTTTCCAATACAACCTCATGGACACCGCTGTGAAATGGAGAAAGTGAAACTTGGTTTATGTCTTAATTTAGACCAGAAGTGGGACATCTCAGCAAGAATTTAAAACTGGAAGAGGGTCAGAGAGGGACAACAAAGATGATGAAAGGTGTGGAACAGCTTCTGTATCAAGACCAACTAAGAAAGGCAGGAGCCTTCACTCTACGAAATAAATGGCAGAGGGTAGCAAGGACCAGAGAGGTCTGTGTAATCATTAGCATCCTGGAGTGGGTGAAAGAGAATCAGGTTTCTTTACTCTCCCTTCCAATAGAGACATTTTGGGAACATCTAGTGAAAGTAAGAGCCAGCTCAGAAACAGAGACAGTAACCCCTTATGGTGACCTTTTGAGCTCTGTGCCAAAGGATGCTGTAGACAGTAAAACTTTCAATTGATTCAGATGTTGCGTGGATTAGTTTAAGAAGGAGAAATGCATTGCATGTATGAAAACAGCTCTGTAGGGATCAAATCTAGCAGGGGCTGTTTCTGAGCTGGCAGTGTTTGGGAGCTGGGAGAGCAGCATGCAGAAGCACTGTGTGTGCTCGCCCCTTAGCCTGTCCCACTATGGCTATTCTTAGAATTTTATCAGTGTAGTATTTCAAGGAGCACACAGAGGAAATATCAGTTGCTGAACCAAGCTGAGACAGGCCAGCTTGCCTAGCAGAGATGTTGAAAGGCCTGTCAAGGGCTGGATACACCAATGGAGAAGCACAGCGGAGATGGAGGAAGTGAATTAAGGAAGAAATGCAAGAAGAAAGTACTAAAGAAGATATAAAGCTAAGAAGCATCAGAATGCTAAGTTTAACACATTTTACATTTCTGGCTAAAAAGTGAGAGCCAGAAATACCTCTGCTATGAAGTGTCATGGCCTGCACCAACAGTTACCTCAGGCCTGTTGAGGACTGTGCCAAAGCAATAAATATTTTAACAAGCAATGACTGTCTGTAGGTTTGACTAGAAATTTCCATGGCTGACTTACATTGTACTGAGCAAGAAACTCAAGGATCTCATAAAGGCAGTAGTAGTCAGACTGGTTATTTAAGGTAATTGACGCAGGAACTGCCACACCAAATGTGACCTGATATCAATCTACTTCAGGACCTCATCTAAGACCTTCCAGCATCAGCCCTCTGGGGAAAATATAAAAACGCAATAATGAGATCTTCTTATTCCAAAACTGTATGCTAAATAATTCTGATATTGCTGTAAGATCTGAGGTAGACAGTTCAATATTTCTTCTATGTTACTGCAAACTAGATTGCTTTATTTAACATATAATAGGGTTTTGTCCCATCACCCTAAATTCTTGGCTCCAATGACAACCTCTGGTAGTAAATTTCATTATCTAATTATATATAATGCAAAAATTCAATTTGATATGAGTTTTGTATTTGTCATCTTCTAATGTCCATATAAGCCTCCTTGGTTTTATGTTTGACATCAGGAGAACATTTCCAGACTTTCTTCTCCATGATATGAATTTCTTTTTAGTTTTGCATCATCATTTGCTTCCATTTTTCTTAGACAGCTGAGTCTTTTTTATTGGCATACTGACAGTAATGGACAAGTAATTTGCCATTTAATTCATTTATGCCAGACAAGGAAACCACAAACTAGCACCTCAGCAAAGCATATTTCCTGACATCCTCTTTTGTCTAGAGAATTATTACTAAAATATATCAAGTATGTAACGTAGCATTTATGCCTCTTACATCCATACTGCTTTATCCTGCAAAAACACCATTAGCAAAATACTCCTGTAAATTATTCCTTACTAATGTCATCTTTTGGAACCATGAAGTACAGCAATTACATGGGTCTGGCAGAGATCAGATTTTATGTGAAGTCAAACTGAATGGTGTTTCTGTATTTTCCAGAGCAAGCTCGTCACAGATGTAGCTGTAACAGTTTCTTACACCAGGCACCATCAGAAGATGAGATAAATAAACTCCTGAAATCCCTTGACAGAATGACCCTTTGTTTGGCTGTTCTACACAGATTTCCCAAGCTGAGAGATTCTAAATCTTCCTCTTTTTTTTGTTTTTCCCAGAAGCAGCAGAAGTCAGAGGTTTGAAATCCACAGTCCAGGAATTCTGCTGAGTTGGAAAGCAAGCTCTTACAGCTGGCTGTAAGAAATCATAGTGCTGATGGGAATTCCTGAGTGTGAGGAACATGTTACCTGTGCTGACACCCAGTCTCTGACAAAACAAACTTATCCTGGGGCAGGGATGCAACTTTGCTGGACAGTATGAACTGAACTGAGAGTTCCTTATATTCTCTTAATCTGAACACTGGGAAGTTATTTATCAAAATCCACTGGCGATTTGGGGTGTCAGATGACTTCTGGTAAAACTTGCTTTGGAAACTGAAAGCATGTGTCAAGTTAAGAGAGGGGAGAGCAGAGGTCAAGAGCCACAAGACAAGCACAGCAGTCGAACCTCCTAAATCAGTACCAAAGCCCAAGCACTTCAGTATTTGGAAGACATCAGCTTTTCTCACAGGGCCCATAGAGATAAAAACTTAGGTTGGAGATGAAAGCAATCTCTGTATCCTTGTGGATTCCTGTACAGCAGTGCTCCCTCCTTGCTGCAGCTGGGGTGGTCACTTGAAGTAACAAACACAATAGTGAAACAGCTGCTTCAGTAAAAGATTTTCACCACCCCAGTGGTTTGCAGTTCAATTTTCAGGTGAAGACTTTTTATGTCACAGGTTTTGGGAACAAAGGCAATAACCTCCTGTCTGTTGTCAAGTAAGTAACTTCTATTGCTAAACAAAATGCACACATAGCATTCAACTGAGGCAACATAAATAGAAAAGAAAAAATCTTACCCCAACCAAACCTTACCTCAACCAAAACTTGCTGGTATTCAGGAGGATTTGAGCTTGTATCTTCTGCATCTGGATCTAGTAGTTAAATAAGACCATCTCCTTCAGTCTTTTTAAGGTAAAATAGTATGCCAAGAGGAGCATCTTTTATTTTTATGATACACATTTTCTTGTGCGTGCTGCTTATGATTGGCACAATTTGAAGTTGGCAATGTAAGAATTGAGCATATGTGATCTACAACATCACACCCTGCTTATAAGAGTAATGATAGCAGACACTTTCTGTCTCACCTGCCGTGCTTTGCTTTGCACTGCAGATTCATCCTGAAGCATAGGGATGCAGGTCTTTCCACGTGAAGGATGCACTTCAGCAACTAAAGGGCATTCAGTTAATAGGACCAATTTAGTGCTAGTCTGAGATCAAATTCCAAAATACAACATAGGTAAGGCAGGCCTTTTGCAAATGCTGTGTCCCAGAACCTCAGGCTATAAGATTTGAATTTGCTTTGCAAGAAATATTCAAGTGAGACAAAACAGGTAAAGCAGATAGTTCTACATGCTAGGCAGTACATCTAAACAGAACTACAATGAAATCCTGTCTTCTTCCACCACAGGGTCCTTAATTTAATTTCACACTGAAACAAGGCTCCCCTATTCAGTAGCAGTCAGAGCCTAAAACCCATTTCCCCAAAGCAGGAATTTCCCCTTACCTAGAGTTTCGAAAAGTGAGTCAGGCATACAACGTTAAAACATTGAAAAGGGAGCACAAACCTCCAGCCTTGCTTCCAAACACCAGCTCACATAATCAGAGGTACAAGTTCAGTGTCCAGTGAACCCAAGTTCATTTCCATGTTCTCCACATGAGTGCTGCGACTGCCTGGCTCCCAGACAGGAGTAGGAAGGGGCAGAAGAGAACATGAGGCTACTAGAGGCTGAAGAGAGAGTAATCCCAGATTCTGCTCCCAAGACAATCTCCATTTCTTCAGCCATGTGTTATTTTAATATCACAAGTGCATAAATCAAATCCAGAAACCTCTGGAATCTGTAAGTTAAATAAGGTAGTATTCAGTAAAATTTGTATGAAGATGTTTTGGGATCCAGAAATTCATCTTACCCTAAGTTCTCAGTTAAGGATCTATTCCATAAGGAGACGCTTCTGACAGCAGAAATTTCCTTCATTGAACAAACAAAAACATATTCAAATTTGGCAGTTGAAATTATTAATGAGTTTTCTTGGTAAGATCCTGATGGTTGGGGGCCATGTCAACTCTGACTGGGGCAGGCAGCACATCCTGCTCATGACACCAGAGCATTGTGCTTTTGAGACAGAAACAGCACCATGCAACACAGACGGGGTGTTCCTCAAGGAACCAAGCTCCACAGTGTGCACCCTGACTTACCACAAGAACTGGGTCTGGTGAGGCTGAATATTGCCATGGCTGCCTGGTGCACAGGGCCAAGAAGGCAGGGGGTGAGCAGCTCCCAAGTAAAATGGTCACAATCATAAGGATCCCTCTGCTTGTTCATTAGAGACGCCACAGGACCCTCCAGAGCAATTTATTTAGAGCAAACCAGCACCAAATACAGTTTGCCAAAGTCTGGTCTGCCACTTCTCTCATGTCAGGAAGTTCATGCAGTGCCAAGAGCAATTCCATGGTAATGAGGCAGTGTTAGTCAGGCTCTTGGGGAAAGCCAGAGGAGGCAGCACCTACCGCTTCCTCACCACCTTGATGGGCTCTGGACAATTTGCTGCCGTGGAGAAATATCAGTGCTTATTAACCCTGCTGATTTAAAGGGATTAAGTAGGACCCGTGGTGACGCATTTCCTGTAGTTTGAGTTTTATAATTGTGTTCTCTTATTAAAGCACATTTTTAGGGTCAATTCTATTATTTTTGTCTCCGTGCAGAAGGCATTGTGTTGTGCTTAATGGGGAAAATGAGGTTTGGAAAATGAGGTTTGGAACAGAATCACAGTGCAAAAAAAATCAGAAAAATCAGGAAGTTACATAAACAGAAAGGGAAACATTAATGTCTGTAGTTAATCAGTGCTTGTTTCAACTACTGATTTGTCTACGGTGTGTGCAAAGAGAAGATGTAGAAATGAAACAAAAATTCTTGTATGCAACTCTTTCCAGTCAGGAACTACCAAGTACTACAATAACTTTTCCTCTCTCTGTTTTGGGGGAAGTGTTTTCTGGAACACTGTGCCCACCTGCAGAAGAATACCAAGAAAAAATCAGATACAATCAAAACAGGTTTAATGTGTGCAGATGATGGAAATTGGAGGCAGCTGCAACCAGTTTTGGTCTGTTAAAGGACACATCCAGCTAATTACCTCATCATTTTTTTGCTTTGCAGCACCTCTTTAGCTCAGCGCATGAGATCATGCTGATCACTTAGTATTGACTGATAGGAAGAAAGATTTGGGGCTACACTGAACCTCTTCCTTTATTTCTGCACTTTTCTACAGGGATGGTGGTACAGAAATCCATAAAGCACTCATATCCTGGTCACATTCCCATTACAGAGATCTGGACCAAACTGTGCGGGGTTGCAGAGACCATGTCTTTTATCTTTCCCACCTAGGATGTCACAGCATTAAATACAGCCTCTATAAACTTAGAATACACCTTTCCCCAGCTTAGCAGTACTTATGAGTAACCAGCACTTCAGCAAATTAGATACCAGTGTTCCAAAACAGGTCCTCACCATCACACACAACAAGAAACACAGCTTAAAGATTTAATCAGCAAAATGAACAGTAGGTAGATGAAAAAAAAGAGTCAACCAGCAATACTTATTTAATGATGCTTTTATTTTACAGGATACAAATTTCTGTTCTTTTTAAGTTCTCAACATGAATTAAAGTGCTTAATTTTTACAATTCTCCACCCACCTTAGGATCAAATATACATATATTACAGAAAATATGTACAATATCTTCAACATTTTTACATTCATATATTTCTTAACCATAAAAATGACGACTTACATTTGCACAACTTACAATGTCATTTGTATTTCACCTTTTTAATATTATTCACTTTATTGCAAAACCAAAACAAATTTACAATTCTTCCAATTATTTTTTTAAGAAATGCTTTTGCAATTAAAATCAGAAATGCTTCCATAATGAAGGGAAATTAGCATGTATAGCCTGTAATTCTGATGTCAAACATTACAGCTGATACAGCTCCCACTGAAATTAATGTATTAATCTGCCTTAAGGGCTGCAGAATAAAAAATATACTGGTAGAAAAAATAATATTTCTGTTGGAAACTTTTCTCTACATGTAACAAATTTGGCTTAAAAACACCAGGGCACATAGATGCAAAAATGCTTTTCTGAATGTTTCCACCATAAATACTTAATGAATCTATGAGGATGAACCATAAACAGAAGTAGGTTGGTGTTATGCAGTGGCTGAAAACACGTTTTATTCAAAGGAATCTGCTTGAGGATTTTGAGAAAAAACACGTTTTACATTCACTTGTGCTAGAAAGAGGAAGGGGTGAAACAAAATGCCATAGTTTATTCTGGGAAGAAATTTAATCACAAGGTTTCAAAGGAAGCTGATTGAAATGCCTCACTGGAATTAGCATGTTTGTGGGGCTTTTGTGTTTGTTTTTATAGGCTGAAATAGTAAACATGCCACAGTAGCAGATCTACCTCCATCTTTTTCTGGAAAGCATACTCAACACAGTCATTATACATTCTATTTTGAATGCAGCACAGTGTATTTTTTTGATTGTAAAATACTGCTTGAAAACATGTCATCTGAATAATAGTCTCAAATATATAAATACACATATATACATATACACACATACATATGCATATGTGTATTTACACACACATATGTAATCATTAAATTAATGTTATGATCTGTTAAAGGAAAAGGATTTAGAAAACAATCTGACTAGCAGATTAAAACTCCTATCTGAGGAACATACTTACTACAGTCCCGTGGGTCAGAACCAGCTAAATAAATTCCTCACACCAACAGGGCCACAGACTAGAGCAAAAAACATTAACCCCATGTATTTCATTTCAGATTTCAAGTAACAGTACACCACACAGACTAAGAATGATGCCCATTTCACCAAGGGATTTGCCTTAAGGACAGGGAGTTCTGCCACAAAATTGTTTCTCTCCAGTCATTTACTTTTGGATATGTATTTCCAGTTGTTTACATTCACCCCTGCATCAATTACCTCCATCTGAAGTTCACCTGAGCTGTGACTCCAGGTGAGACATGGTATCTCAGCAGCTCCCAAACTGGTGGAAGTTTCATCTTCCACAAGTGTCCTTATATAATGTAAGGCAGATTGTATGTGAATTTAAATCACTGAAGGTATAATAGCTCCAGCAGGCCCATGCTAGCTTATACCAGCTATATGGAGAAAGACCTTTTGTTATTGCTTAGGATTATTTCTACATGCAATGTTTATTTCTTTCCTGAAAGTCTTTCCTTCAGTATCAGAATTCACTACCCTCTCTTAATTTTATTTAATCTTTCCTTGAAATTAAAAGCTGATGAGTTTTTATACTAGCTATGTTGTGAGGAACCCAAACAACCTGACAAGTGTTTCCACATCTTTCCCACTTTTTTTAATATATGTATTTTTTTTCCTTCTGACTCCACTTGGAAGTCTGTGGAGCATACTTCTATAATATCACCTAAATTTTACTTAGGTGGTAGTGTATTTATTCTATATTTAATCAGTGCCTTGCCTTCATCCATAACTTAAAAACGTGAACAATAAAAATCCTCTTTTCTATGAAAGGGAGTTAGAATCTTTGAGGAGATTTATAAAGCACTTTGAGATGGTTTTGCATAAAAAGGTGCTACTGCATATACATGCAATTAAAGTGGTTTAATATTCTACTCCAGATTGAAGAGAATGTTTTGTACTCTCAATATCTATCTATATTAACATATAAGTTAAATACACTTTGGAATAAAAAACAATACTTGGCATAAAGGGATTTGAAAATACTACATAATACAGGTTTTATAGCAGCTCTTCAATCAAACAGGAGTACCTGATACCAAAAGAGAATTTTTAGAGGGTCTGGAGGAATGGTGCAGACATGCAGATATCATGATACACTATTTTCCCATGGTAGGGGGAAAAAATAAGTAATTTCAAAAAATATATTGCTATGATCCAAAAATATGAGTGATAAAATTGTCTTGTTCTGCTTGAGCACAGATAAAACCATGAAAATAACTTTTGATCTGCTTTAAATAGCACGGAAGTGTTCACTTTTAAAGTGAGAAACAAGCATTACTTGAACACAAGAGTTGCAAAACTTAAATAATTCAGCACAGCCATTCACATGCATTCATGCATTATGAATGGATGCTTAGTTACAGTTTATTCCTTCCTCACAGAGCTTTATGCTCACAAATTTAATGCCTTTTTTCATTTCCTTGAAGAATTTAAGGATTTATTTCAAATGGGAACAGCTTCTACCTTGCTAGAATGATGGTTTTAATTTCACTGCTTTCATCATAGTTCTTAAGCCACAGCAGCTACAACTTTGTATTTGTTCCTCTGCAGTCATAATTTATAATTTAAAGTTTGGAATGCTTTTAAGAGGCTGTGTCTGTGGAGAACGAAGACAACAGGGTGGTTAAATTTAGAAGCAATTTCTCCATCTTCTGATGTCCTTTAATATTGGTCACACATACTTTTCCCACAAAATACACACAGAACCATGTACTTGAGCACCAAGGCTTTCTGACTCAGAGGAGAACAATTCTGACCAAGCAACTGATTATGAGAACATGAAATGGGTTTCACTAAGGTAAATAAAATATCCTGTGCTATATAAAATTTAAAGGCTGAGAGCAAACGTGAGGCTAACATCCAAACAAAGAACTCCCAGTGCTAACTTCATTTCAAACTGCTTGTGCCCAAATGCAGGGCTTCGTTTGGGAGATGCTGCATTCAAGTAGCTTCAACCACTCAATACCACTATAGCAATAAGGCAGCACAGAAACTGCTACTTCTAGTCACTTAACTGGAATGGGGCTTCCTACCTGGCTTGGAATTAAGTTTGCAGGAGAAAACAGAATGTACTACACAGCACCAAGTTGGGTAGGATGCTGGAGGGCAGGAAGGCTCTGCAGTGAGATCCAGACAGGCTGGATCCATGGGTCAAGCCAGCTCTAAGAGGTTCAGCAAGGCCAAGTGCTGGGTCCTGCACCTGGGTCACAACAACCCCTGCAGCACTACAGGCTTGGGGCAGAGTGTCTGGAAAGCTGCCTGGTGGAAAAGGACCTGAGAGTGCTGCTTTGACAGCAGCTGAACAAGAGCCAGCGTGTGCCCAGGTGGGCAAGAAGGCCAATGGCACCTGGCCTGTACCAGCAATAGTGTGGCCAGCAGGACCAGGGCAGTGATTGTCCCCCTGTACTTGGCATGGGCGAGGCTGCACCTCAAGTGCCATGTCCAGTTCTGGGACATGAAAGACAGGACAAGAAGGACATGGAAGTGCTGGAGTGGGCCCAGAGAAGGGCAGTGGAGCTGGTGAAGGGTCTGGAGCACAAGTCCTGTGAGGAGTGGCTGAGGGAGCTGGGGGTGTTTAGGCTGGAGAAAAGAAGGCTCAGGAGGGACCTTATCACTCTCTACAACTCCCTGAAAGGAGATGATGGCAAGGAGGGGATTGGTCTCTTCTCCCAAGAAACAAGCAATAGGACAAGAGGAAACGGCCTCAAGTTGCACCAGGGAGTTTTAGATTGGATTTTAGAAAATATTTTGCCACCAAAAGGGAGGTCCAGCATTGGAACAGGCTGCCTAGGGAAAGGGTTGAGTCACCATCCCTGAAAGTATTTAAAAGGTGTGTAGATGTGGCACTTAGGGACATGGTTTAGTGGTGGACTTGGCAGTGCTGGGCAATGGTTGGACCCAGTGATCTTAGAGGCCTTTTCCAACCTAATTGATTCTACAGTCATATCATTGTGTTTTCAGTATAGCTCAGTCCTTCCTATCTGAGACCTCTTTTCTTCTTCCTTTACGCTCAACACCTTGACCACGGGAAACTATTTTTATACATTGGGATGTGGTAAGACAACTCTCCATATCCCACAATTGCACTTGAGGCTCTTGTAGAAGATACCCACTCTTGGGAGATGGCTGTGAAGGAAAGATAGCCACCAAGAGGTCTGCTTGCTTACCTGAATGTTCCCCCATCCCTTGCCAAGGTATATGTAAGATTACATATATTAGCTAGGCAGTTCTTGTATTACCTTGGCAAAAATCTGATGGCATTCACCCACATGAATCGAAACAGGCTTGAGCTGACCATTGCTAAAGGTAAACACAGCTGCCAGTAGAAGTAACTTAAAATCCCTAAGAGAATTACCAAAGAGCTTGCACATCAAATAAAAGTAATACTGGGGTTATATCCAGAATAATCTGGACACAGGGAGCACCTAAGGAAGAGAATTCAGAACTGACATGCACCAAGTCAGCTGGAGAGCTAGTACTCTACCATTCCATGTCCTGATCATTATTAACACTGGTGTAAAGCTGTGGAGTCTAAAGGCTGTGGTAGATCTTGGATCTGTGCAGGTGAGAGCAAAATCCATCCCACTAACATTAAGTTACGTGACATTCTTATGAAGGAATGATGGACACTGCACGCTCACGTGTGCTTGACACTACACACAGATATTAATCCCTTGCTAAATGCAAAATGGGTTGGGGTTTTTTTCCCTATAGTGTTGAAGAAAGAGTAAAGCAGGACTAGGAGTTCAGTGGATAGTTTGTTAGGCAAACTCATTATAAAAACCCAGCAATTTAGATCTGTCATGTTACTAACAAAATTGAACCTGAGCTCTTCAGCTTGACATGGTTTAAAATACAGATTGCAGATTTACTGAGAAGTAAGACTCCTGAATGTTCTCATGACAAGTTGATTGTACAAGTTAGGTATTTTTCTTCCTTTAAGGATTTCAAAAAGGAAAGACAGCAATGATTTTAATTGATAGTCAATCACTACCTCTGAGTTTGCCATATTTCATTCAAGGGTATTACAGTAAAAATTTTAGGGAGATCATTTGCCTCTATGTATAAAAACCCTAATAGGAATGGAAGTTCATAAGGAACCTAATATTGTAAAGCCAGTGAGTCCTTATACCCAGAAGCAGAAAATAAATAATGTTGGTTCACAAAATTTGAGATTTGCAAGCTCAGACTTCATATTAAATTTTTACAAACTGGGCTCCACTTTAAAACAACAATCCTTGAAGATTGTTGTCATAAATAAGCTTTATAATACCTAATCTCCTATAAAAATTAAAAAACTTAAGTTCAAAATGTTCTTTTGCTCCCATAACCATAACAGCAAAAATACACATTCCCAGAAGGTTACTAGAATCTGCTGCTTTTCTCAAACCACATACTGCATTTGAGCAACAAACTACTGCACTCTTAAAGCTAACAGTGATAGGACACTGAAGAAAAGCAACTACTTGTTTAAACACAACTGGAACTCATTTGTCCATTGCATGCCACCTACATTACTGCTAATTTTTTTGATGCATAAAAATATCAAGATCATTAAATGTCAGCTATTAAAACAAATCACTGAACAGTATTTTTCAATTTAGGTCTGTGTTTAATTTCAGATAGAAAACATGCTTTTTTTTTTTAAATAAATTATTCACTAATAAGAACCCAGTATCATGAAATCAAAGCAATAATTAAGTATCATACATTTTTAATACTGTACATATATTATATATAATTTTCTCATATTTTAGGTATTTATTTCTACATTGAAAATCATTAGATTATTTCCTTGATAAATTGAAACCTTAAAAGCCAATATACCTGTGAAAACAATTTGCATTACTTTAATTAAAAAGATACAGGTGAATACAACATATGTACAGGACTGTGGAAATCAATCTATAAACTACATACATTAAACCAAACTGTCCCTGCATATTTAAGTACAGATCTATTTTGGCAATGTGGAGGTATATCTTTTATCCTGTTGCAAGTCCTAACATATAAGTAGGAAGCTTCAAATATTTGCATTCTTAATGAAAGTAGCAAATGTTAACTGAAGAGCAACTGGATTTAAAAGAAATTGCATTACAACAAACAAGTAGTACAGTAAAGTTAGTAAGTATTTTTAATAGCATTCACATTTTTTAAAAAAGTCTCTGAAATGGACCTGTACATCACTTTTATTGACAGAACATAAATATAAGAAAAAGATCCCTAAAAAGACCAGAATTCTTTCCCAAACATAAAGTGCCAAGATGTGTATGGTAGTAAGAAATTTCTTTTTTTTTTTCTTTTTTTTTTTTTTTCCTTGATTGAGCAAAGAAAGGTTAACACAAAGGTTAACCACAATTTCAACTGAAATCTTTTAAAAATGCCATGTGTTCTTGAGCTTCAGCATTCAGATCTTTTAGAGGATTCAGGCTGCTCTTCTAAATTCACTTGCAGTTCATTTTGACATTCTGGTGTCTCACCTTTGACAGCTAAATGGATAACTTTTAGCCACTTCTGTTTCAGTTCCTCGTTGTCAGCAGCAAAGCTGTGCACAGACTTGGACTGGGTCAGTTTGAAGCTGTGGGGGAGGTCAGCACTTTTTGGAGTGTCATCCACTGTGTAGCCCAGAAGAGGGATTGTAGCCAGAGCTTTAACATCCTAAGAAGAAGAAAAAAGTTCTTTATTAAGAACAGACAACTAATCTATCCATTACTTCTCATTTGCTGTACAGTTTGGTGAAAACACTTGGATCTTTCCTCCATTCCCAAGCTATTTGCTGTCTCTGCCTCAAATACCAGTGAGAACAATTACTAAAATCTTTTCCATTTCCCCTGTACGTACCTGTGGAGCACCATACATGTAGAGCACAAGAGCCTCCTGTTTGGGTATGACACACCATGCCTTCTGCCAGGGCTTGGACTTCTCCATGTACTGAAGAAAGCTACATATGACACTATTTCCAGAGACTTCTGCAGATTCAATCTAGGAGATAGTAGAAAGCAAAAAGGAAAAATAAACTTTCCTTCAATAAGGATTAAAAACGGAAAGAACAGAAAAGCAGGAAATCTATAGCCATTCATATCAACTCTTGGATAGTATCTGCAAAAAGGCTTCAGGAAATACCCAAGAAAGATCATGAAGGACTGGATTTATGGAGAATATATCTATATTAAACACATGCAATCACAACACATATTCCCTTAGCATGTGTAATCTGTTCCTTTTTTCATCAGTAACTTTGGATTATAGGCTTCTATATCACTCCAGTTTTCATTTTGCCACCACAGCCAGCCTTTCTCCCTATCTGAGCATCTACAGCAACATCTGTTTTCCAAAATAACACATTAGGCATTGAAGTGCCACTAACTATCCAACGTGACAACTTATCTACTTTGGCAGTCAAAATATTACGACAGAATCAAATTCAAACATGCTTCTAAGAATAACATGAGCATCCAAGCACTAATCCTAGAGAAAAGATTAGATTAATTGCTTAAAATCTGTAGACAGAGTAAGATGCTACTCAAGCATTTTACATCTCATTAAATAGTGAACCTGAGATAGTAAGAAAGAACACAAAATGATTATATGTTAAAATTTCCATTGACCTTGACTTTTCAGATGCCAAAAGCTGAGGGCAACCTGACAACTTAAAGGTCCATTTTATACACTGATCAAAACAGTATCTTACTACTCTGACTCTGAAGGAAGAGCAAAATTCTCTCCCATTCTTCTCGTTTCCATCCCCAGTTCTTTCAGTCTGGGTATATATTTTCAAAAATCAAGGGGTAGCAGTGGGGTTTGTGGCTATGCAAGCTTAAGTGCAGAAGAAAACTGAAAATTTATAAGGGAAGGTTAAATTTTGTAACAGGAGCTGATATAACTGAAAGAAGCAAATGAGTTCTAAGGTTTGTAATTCCCTTAAAAAATGTAAAGTTGCAAGAAAAAAAGCAAGTTTGCAAAGGTGAGTGCTGGAAACCAAAATCTATGGAATGGGATGAAATTGATCCACATACTTTTTCTTTCTCAAAGGGAAAATAAACTCTGCAAGAATGTTTCCGTTTCTCACCTACTGATGGACCAAAATTATTGCAGCTATACGTGTACAGTATTTTTGAATGACATACCTCCAAGATGCCCTTCCTCTTCTTTTCTTCACTGTCTGTACAACCAATTATAACATGATAGCAGTCCTTACAGACTTTGTTCAATTTATTTCCATCATATTCAAGGTGTGCTTTGTAATCAGAACATTTCCAGCAAACCACCTTAGAAAAAAACATACATATAAAATTTAAGTACTTATAGAAGTTTATTAAAATATAAATAATAATTAGTATTATGCTATTTTGTAGTATATTTTTTTAATTATACAGAACAAGAAAGATGTCTTTATAATATGTCAGCAATAACTTACTTAAAAATAATGATTTTCCAGATTTGTGCCACTACTTCTTAACTAGAAGTGCTTCTTCCTATTACCTGGTGGAAATTTTGTACTTTGCTCAAAATCACATTAGGCTTTTTATTAGATCTGCAGTTTAAAGTTAGGTATAGAATCAGAATATAGCACAAACCGTGCTGGCAGTTTCTTTATAAGCCAATGTGAAAAGGTACATTTTCTATGCAACCCAAATTAGGTTATGAGAATGAATAAAACTTAAAACTGAGATAACCTTTCAGTGATAAAAGTCTGATAAAATCAGAAATGGCTACTTTCTTAATTTGCTAAGAAAAAGTAGCATGTTTAAACACATGTATACCTATACAAACAAAATTTACAATTTTAAAATCCAATCATAAATGCACAGAATAAACAAGCCAATATCCACTGATTTTTCCTGATTTTTCTTTTCAGTATCATGTAACTGAAATGCAAGAGAGATATCAGCGTTGTTTCATTAGAAATGTTTTTCCACAGAATTCTTCTTTCACATGAAAAAAAATGCCCTAAATAAAAAATATGTGTGTAGTTATTTCAAGAAAGAAAGGCAGATAAATGGACTTGAACCATTAATGCATCTGAACAAAACTTTATTGTGGACCTAGGCTTTGCAGTACTAATCTAGATCACCATCTTCAGCTTGTAGCTCTAGACAATACTAGTTAAGTATTCCAAATTAGTCACTTCTGGAAAGCCATCACTGCTAGCAGAAATTTACTCCCATGAAAAAAATCTTTTGAAATTAAAGCACAAGGAGATGTGATAGAACTAATAATAGAGGGAAGTAGTTAGGACTCTAAACAAAAAGGGAAATAAAAAGGGAGGGTGTGGTTTTAACATTACAGAATTTTAAGACAAAGATCTGGGGGGAAAACCCTCTATGACAACTGTCAAATCAATAATTTGGAGCTTCTGAAAAAGTCTCTAGCGTCTTGCAAATAATGAATGCAGCAAGCCCTCATACCACTTCAAAACATTAGAAAGAAATCAGACAAGACACCCTGTACCACGGATATTAAAGCTGAGCTTGTACTACCATCTGGTGGAGACAGAGCTGCT
Source organism: Promerops cafer (assembly GCA_013398275.1). NCBI lineage: Eukaryota > Metazoa > Chordata > Aves > Passeriformes > Nectariniidae > Promerops > Promerops cafer. The sequence goes on from VZSE01002737.1 coordinate 918,570, forward strand.
GCGTGGCAAGAGAAGAAAGCACAGCGTGTTTGCTCTTCTGTTAACTTCTGAAAACTCCCAAGTCATATTACCACTGTTTGATGGTTGCTTTCAAGCTGGATATGTTACTGTAGCACCCCACACGGAAAGCAGCAGCAATACTCTCTCCCCACCCTCACATTCCCTCCTTCCCTGATGTTTTGCACATGTTCACACAGTTGCACATTGAACCCAGCTGGGAGCAGCTCCAAGTTAACCTAATGAAAAACTGCTGGGTTTTATGGTCTTTTGGTGGAGTCAGCCAGTGCTGCCTGAAATAATGCTGGATTATGCCATCTTAATATGGTCTTGAAACTCTTCATATTAGTAGAGGTCTCTCAAAACCAACAATATACTGTGTGCAGGGCCTTGGAACATTATACATGAACGCACGGTGCTCCTAATGACTTCCAAATTCATCATGCCAGCTAAAGCAGGCAGATGGTCCTTGGTGGTATGCAGAGCTGCTGCTTTCAGCTACAAGTGCAGCAGCAGGCTCCACAGCACTGGAACAGGGAAGCCGTGGATGCCCCATCCCTGGAGGTGTTCGAGGCCAGGGTGGATGTGACTGAGCAGCCTGCTCTGGCGGAAGGCGCCCCTGCCCACAGCAGTGGGGCTGGGACTAGGTGATGTTTAAGTCCTTTCCAACCAAAGCTGCTGTAAGATTCTGTGATGCCAAGGAGCCCTGAGAAGTCAAGCAGGTGCTTGGAGACAGCCCCAGGCCTGCTGAGCAGCCGCAGGCACGGGGGTTGCACTCACGTGTCCGCATGCCCGGCAGTGGTGCCTCCTCCTTGTCAGTGCATTGAAGGGCTCCTTGCATTTCATGCACATGGTGACTTCGTTGTCCCGGATCCACCTCGGTGCTCTCTTCCCAAGCTCAGCATTCTAAAGCGGGGGGCAGGAGGAGGATAAAAGAATTTTAAAAGCTAGCAAAAAGCTGCACAGTACTTGAAATAGGGAAAATAATTATTCTCTTCCTCTAGAAGGGAAATTATGAAACACAGCTCAAGATGCATTTTGAAATCTATAAAAGAAATAACAAAGAACCCAGTCAAAAATGATGATGCATCACTGAAAGGGTGCTCTGTTATGTGTTTCAAGAAGGAAAGAGGCTTGTTTACAAGATTTGGCATTATGAAAAAAAACAATTACCAACAAGATGACTGCTTTGTGATTATTCTGCTTTAAGAATGATGATCTTAAAAACAAAGTTTCTGCCAAACTTTTTCCACTTATTGAAGAACACAATGGGTATTAAGAAGGTTACAAAGGAATAACAGCAGCTTACAGAGACTTCAACAGGCATGTCTTCATATTCTTTAGCAATAGCATTTCTGAAAGTTTCATTCCTCTGCTGAAAAGCTTCAATAGTACTCTGAAGTGCCTAAGGAAACAGTGGAGAAATTCCTCAGACATGGTAAAATTTAAAACAGACTCTGCATTTTGACCAGTTATTGATCAGCAGAGAGAAGGTAGAGACAGAAAACATGAATATTACTTTTCTGATTGCTTCAGTGACAGTGTTTAGAAAAGAAAGAATGTAGATGCATTTACCTTTATCCATTCTTCTTTATCCTGTTCAGAACTAAAAGAGATATTTGACACATTAGTTTGAGACTAGTTTAGGAAACATTATCCCACTATCAACAACTTCTTGCAAAAGCCAAGCAACTCTGCAGTAATTCTCATGAATTTAAACAATACTAATGGTTAACTGTCCAACTTGAAAAAAAACCAACAACAAACAAACCAAATCAGAAGACATAAGTTAGAAACATGAGAATTAGCACTTTGGTCTACCTGGCTCCCCAAAAGTGGCCTCCTCCTTGGATAATGTGTTGGGAAAAAAACCCCTGCTGCACCATGTAATATCAGTCATACAAAATTTAATTTTAACGTGGATTGCTCTGAAGGATGCAAAAGAGAACCTTTACAACACCTCAGTTAAAACAGCTCTCCATGTGTTGTTTTGCAGTATTTTGCAGAACTTTTAAGCAAGCAGAATCCTAAACTACTGGTTGCCCTTCCCACCTACCACCTGCACATGAGGAAGAAGAAACCTGTCCAAGCAGCCAAAATCATTCTTCCTACCTTTCTGGTAAAAACCAAAAGCTGAGCTATTAAGCTTAGAACCTGACCAGCAACCTTCTAAAGAAATAATCTACCAACTGTTTAAAAACAGTAATTGAAAATGTACTCCAATAGTAGTTTGCAAAATAAATATAAGCCGACTACTAAAGAATACACCAAGAGTAAATTAAAAACTATTACAGTGTTAATACAAACTCATGAATTAAGACATTAAGGCATAGGGTACATACACTACTCATACACTAATAAAAATTTTTCTAACATAATTGAATAAGAGCTTCATGGCATTTATTCCTCCACAGTTTTGTACAGACTTAATGTATTACAACAATGATCACAAAGCAAAAGATAAAAATCTGTGCTTCCCTCACCTAAAATAAACTAATTCAATAAACTTTCTCCTACTGGTAAAGTAGGAAAGCTAACAAAATAAACTCACTTTTTTGTGTCAATTTTCTTTGCATTAAAACATGCTTCAGAAATGGTATAGCAAGATGCCATCTTTCACCATTGAAATAGGTATATGGCATAACAATTTACAAAATACTTAGCAAGATATCACACAGTAATTTACAGCATGATATGACCGATAGCCAAAAACCTGTCCAAGAAATCTTGCAGATCTTAGTGGAAAGAAGTTTTTTGTGTCATTTTTTTAAGTATATATTCAATTTCAAATTGAATCAAAGCGTAGGTAAATACCTATATGCTGTTATCTTTGCACATTCTCTGCTGTAACTCTCCTTAAATATTACAGGTTTTCCATAAAGGAAAGTAGCTTGCAAGTTCATTGGCTAGCCAGCTCTGTTTGTCCCCAGATACATGGTGCCAACACAGAACTGTACCCACCATGGACATTTTCCTGCTTATTTAATCCTCCCCTCTCTGCAATGAAATCCTGACTGCTAACAGTAGGATTTTTAAGCAGGCCCAAAAGGAGAGGAGGAGCATCTCACTTTATTTGAGTCTAGACAGGGACAATGTAGCCTAGGCAATGCAAAAGGTGAGGGGAAGGTAATCCAGCAAAAGGAGGATACAAGGACTAATAAATTGTAAAGCAGAAGAAGTGCCAGTCAGAAGAATGCACCTGGAAGAAAAGGATCCAAGAACTTAAAGGAGAACTTGCCTTCCAGAAGGAGGCTGATACTTGGGACTGGAAAAAAACAAGTAGATGGGAAATGGGCCTGAGGAACAGAGGAAAGCTGATGCCCACCTACTGCTGCAGAAAACTTTTCTGTGGAGATAAACCTATTGGGAGGGAGAGCTTTGTTTGAGCTGCCCTGAGGTGAACAGACCCGTTGGTACCAAGGCAGCTCAGATCCCAGAGGCACCAGTGATTAACACACCCCGTGTCCTGAAACACTTCAGTCAGACAGGCTGCCTTGGCACTGCTCTCCAATTCCCAGCCAGCCCATTCACAGCTATCTTGGGCATTTCTGCAAAGTTAGCCAATGTGCTATGCATCCTAGATGCATCTTCTGCTCAGAGAGATTCTTGGGCTGACAAGTCATGATTTTTCAGCAGCCTAGGCTATTTTCAAACTACCAATATTAAGATGAAATCCACTGCATCGTCCTTCAGATCTGTTAGTCCACTCTTCTGCACGTATATATTTGATCTCAAGAAACTGGCTAAAAAGACTGCTTACCTGGCCTGCAACTCCAGTGTCCGCTCCTTTCCAGACACCTGGAAGGTGTGTGGATATTCTTCATTATGAGTTTCTATAATCTTCATGCCATCTATGCCAACTCTGGTTCGAACCGAGAACTTGGATCCTACCAGGCTGAATTTGGGGACGCAGTAGAGCAACATATTGTTAAACTGGGGGAAAAAATAAACACTTGGTTTTGCACTAAGGAAAACACAGACAAAGCCATAGTTTGTTCACTGAGAGCTGGACAATATCACAAAGCTAGACTTGGTGGGAGAAAGGAGATTCCTTCCTGATCAGCTGATACATGAGAAGACCAAAGCTCTAGTGCAAGACAACTTCTCTTTCTTATTTCTTTAGGAATAGGATTCAAGGACAGCTTCAGTGAATATAAGAAAAATTGTTCTGCATGTGCATCAGTCTTCATAGTGTTTATTATCAAACTATACTTAGTCCAGATATTCTATGCCAATGTAAAGCTTTTCTAACCAAAACCAATTCTTAAGTCCCAATTCTGCAAAACCTACTGTAAACTGAAGAATAAGGACTCTTCAGTGCACACATTTATATTTATCCTGTACCAAAATAATTTTGTTTTGTACTAATTGTAACTAATGTTATTTGAAGACATTATTTGTCTTTTCTCCAAGACAAAAGAACATTTCTTGAAGTTTTTATTCCCTGAAACCCTTCATATCACAGGGGGGAAAATAGTGCATGAGCAGGGCAAAGATACATTCCTTTATTAAATTGGAACTTTTAAATAATGTTTAAATGTCTAAAGTCCCAGCCTAGAAGAACAGTTATTAAAACAGATACAAAATGTTTAATTTTCTCACTTTTTTCCCCTCTCATTTTCCTCAAAATTAATTATTAAAAAGAAAAGCTCACTTCAGTTGAATCCTATTTCACAGAAATCCTGACTAGACTATTGCCTGGTCTGTATCACAGACACAGCACATTTCAGCTTGTCACCTCTCCTACAAAGGGAGCATCATTTAGGTCAGCTGTCTAGCCCCAGCTGAGGTCTTACTATTCTATGATTTCTCCTTTTGTTTGAAGCACAGATAAGGAGGGGCTGTGCCTCAACATCCTGTCACCCCCCTTTCTTAACCAGAAGAGGGGCCATGCCAGAGACCCCCTGAGCAAAAATGTATCAGCAATTTTCAATGCATGGGAAGCAACAAACTACACCAAACCTTTCTCCAAGGGAGTTGTAAGGGAGCACGACTGTACTTTTTGAATTCCAGCTCAGAGGATAACCTGCCACGATAAAAAGCTCCCACAGAACCACCAGACTTACTCACTGGGACCTCAACACACAATCAATCAGGGCAAAGATCCTGAGTTTTTACACTTCAGTTTAATGGGAATTTCAAAGTTCTCATAACCAGCAGCTGCCATACTCACCAGGAAAAGGTACCGCTCTTGAGCGGACGTGTTGCGAGCAGCCAGTTTAAGGATCTGTCCTTCTTTTATCAGCTCATTCGAAGGGTTCACGATGTCTTCCTCCTCTCCCAGCATCTCATATATCTCTAACAACTTCTTCAGATTCTCCTTTACAGTGAAAATACAGTCATAAAACTTATTAATTGAAAGCACAGATCTTTATGGAGTTTAAATTAAATTATGAGAGCTGGCATAAATCTGGAGACTATTTAGCTTTGGAAAACATATTTATACCCAGTGTGTGTGGGCTGACTGATTAATTTAGTTGATAAAGTAAGAAGTACTTTTAGAAGTGTTATATCCTTGGTAATTTGTAAACTGCAGTTGTTTATACAGTCTGCATTATTTCTTGCCCAAAACATCTCACATTTCAATTAAGATCCTATCATCCCAGCCCAACCAGGCAGAGAAACAGTACCTGCTCTTTACAAACATTATCCTGTACTCACAGAATCAGGTGAAACAAGGTTAAGAGTTCAGTGCAGTATCAGTGATTTGAGCCAGGAGAAGAACTAAGTCTGTCCCATTTTCTACTTGAGAGAATTTGTCACAATGACAGATTTTGTCTATCATTTCCAGGAGCTGTATAAATTCCTACATTGAGTAGGAATAATCACTTTGACCCAAGAAACCAATTCTTGCCATTTTATGGAAGATTTGAAATTCACTCTCCTAGCTTCACCAAATATTGCAATATAATATATTGAAAAGTGATCAGGAAAACAAGGATCATTTACCATCTTTCTTATTGCACTATTCGAGTGACTCGCTGCAGTGGATATAATTTCCAGGGATTCTAGATAGAAGAAAAAGAAAATAAGTAAAACCAAAAAGCTGCACTTTTACTTATTTATGTACTACATAGGGGAAAACAAAAGGTGGGCGTTGGGGTAATTCTACAAAAGTGTTTGCTGTTTTTATGTAAATTACAAAGTACAATAAATTTCTTCAGTTAGCAATAAAAAGAAGACAAGGTAAAGTGGAAGGGATAAAAAAGTCAGCTACCAAATAGAAATTATAATATGGAAAGACTAGAAGAGAATTATTGCAGATTACTGTAGCACTTCACCACTTAAAATCACATTTTTCTGTGACAAGAACAATCATGGTTCTCTCCCTCCTTTTCTCAAAGTAGTTCAGAAAGTCAAACTATACTTCTTCAGTTGAAACAGCTCATTTTACAAATGTTTACTGTAATGGTACTCAAAATGAAATACTTAAAAGAATTATCTGACAAGTGATTTTAAACCTCCATGCAAATATCTTGAACTGTTCTCACGTAAATACAGAGAGGAAGAAATTTAAAAGTGGGCTGTGCTTTTTCCCTGCAGAAGCTTAAAAATACGATGAGTCTAACTCCCCTTTTTTTACAAATAACAGTCACACTTTCCAAATGTGCATAAAGCAAACCAAAATGCCAACAAAAAAATTAAATAAATAAAAAAGCCACCACAAGCCCTGATCATCTGCAAAGCAAACAAATCAAAACCTGTGCGCTATTCCAAAACCAAAGTAAAACTTATGTGCTCCAGGAGAATACTTAAAGGCTTTATGGTTGTTACATTAACTTCAATTCAAAGAGATTTTTTTCAAGGAATGCGATGATTCCACTGAAGAAATTCTATCCTTCTTTTAATGGGTAATTCTTCACTTGATCTTTCCTGAAAATATCTTTAATTTACAGAGTCCTCTTACTAATGTCTTATTATAGCTCCTTTAATGGCCTGAAGATATTTACTTTCAGCATCTTTCCAGTCTAGGGAATCCTGAGGCAATTTCCTTAGGTAGTCCTTTAGAAGCATCTCGTAGCGTGGAATGCGTTGGACTGGCTCTAGCATGTGATGTTGCAATGTCAAATTTCCACACACTTTTTCCTTCTAAAAAATTGTAAACATATTTCAATGAAGCAGGCAAAAATGTCATTACGATACCGTAAAATAAAAGTTATGGTTGATGAAACATAAACAATGTATTTTGAAACATGCATGATAGATCTTCTGAAAGAATAAGCAATTATTTTACCAAACCAGATATCGGAAAATCTTCACAAAAAATAACTGTAAAAACTTTTCTAAGTATTTGACAGTCTTACCAAAAAGTCTTACCAAAAAAAAATCTTTTAAACTCCAGTGTATTTTAAAATAGATTTGTAATAACAAACAAGAGAAATATTTCTAAATTAATAAGAACAGTTCATGACCACATATTACAAACAATCACTTAAATGGGTTTCAAAGGTATATTTTAGCTATCTGAGGAGGGAATGCTTTCTTTGGATTTCATTTACAATGTCAACTCCCTCAGCAGTGTTCCTCCCTCATATTTTAAGATGTATATTCATTTCCATAATCTTAGATGCAATTAGATTATAAAAACGAAAATTACATTAAAACATACATTGTTTTCTTCCCTGGCTTATAACCACAAGACCCCACAGGGCAGGAAAATTTAAGTAGAAGTATTTAATCCTATTTTTAAGAGCTCAGACTGCAGCAGGACACACACCTGCCAATTCCCAGAGACACCCACAGGGAGCACCAGAGGGTGTGAAATGAGCCTTTGGCTAAGACGGGCATCCCTGGGCTCTTCAGCTTTCTGTGCTCAGCACTACTGCGAGCAAACACAGTATTACTGGATGCAGTGCAAGGATCTAGGGATGCACTGCCTTTTCACTTTATCCTAAAATGGTATTTACTTCTGGTATTTACAACAAAATGCACTATTTTTTTTAGTCCTCAGATGCTTCAGCCTTTACAATTTGCTCCTCTATTTTGCAGGAGAAAAATCTGGATTTTTGTGGGTGGGTTGCGTACATATTCAGGAAGGAGTAGGGAAAAACGCAGTGTGAAGTGGATAAAAACAACTACCTTAATTCTAAAGGATTTGGTATTTAATTTCCTCTTCAATCCTTTTTTCATCCACAAACCTATGTATTTTTATATATTACTTGAGGACCTACATTGTTCTCCCCATTACCTGAATGTCTTGAATAATGAATTTGAACTGAGGTGACCGTTCAGTCCACGTTTTCACCAATTCCATTGCATTGTCAAAATTCTTCACGTACTCGCCATACATCTTGAGGAAAGGAGCCAACTTTTGCAGGATATCTCCAATCCTAGGGGTGGTAGTCCTGCAAAGTAAGAGGGTGGAATCTCAGAGCAAAATGGAAAGAAAAATAGTCACACAAGGTTATAAAAGGTTTCAAGTGTTTAACAGAGAGTCCTTCTGTTTGGGATCACCTCATATGGAGTTCCAAGGTAATCATTAAATCTGAATTCACACAGAAAGACTGTTTGTATCCCCTTTGATGATGCAGAAGCACCACAGGTCATGTAGAGGACTAAATAAGAAAAGCTAGAAATTGAAGACACAAAAGATTTTATTTACAAAACATGGCCTAATTTATTTTATCTGCAGTTCCTTAAAACTATGTTATCTTCTTTTGACCATAATTTAATCCTTAAAATATCTAACCTGTGGTTTGGTTTGAGCAGTACCCATTCTGTACTGCTTCCACTCTATGCCTTGTAGAAACATATGTATTAACATTTTGTTTTTAATTACTATGTATGTAAGGAAACATATGAAGGAAAGATAACCCCTTGGATTCCAGTCTTTTGTGAGAACTTTCCCACATTTTTCCCAACTCCTGATGCTGTCTTCGAATAAAACAGGATAGTAAAGTAACAGATGGAGAGGCTGAGAGAAGCTGCACTCCCAAGGCACACAAAAAATGTGCAGCAGCACACAGGCATATCCAAGAACTACAATAGGAAGCACATTTCATGTCTCATTTTCAGGGACAGACTCAGAAACTCAGTACCTCAGTATGGGTTTCTGAAAATCTGAAATCAATGTTCTCATAGTGGTCTAAAGTGAAAAAAATCTACAGCCCACTCCAACGCACCACTTCTCTGAGAGAAAAGCTGTGCAGAGCAGAAGAGTTGTACTTGAACAGTGAATATTGCAGGACTGTCAAAAACTGGTGCAGCCCCAGCTGCCTCTGCAGGGCAGAGAGCTCCTGTGGAACACCTGGCAGAGGACTGGGCTGCTGCTGGGGCTGGCAGTGAGGGGACAAGACAGGGTGGGAAGTTGGTCTCTGGAATCATGCAGTGTTCTTACATTATTCCCAAGTATCTGCCTCTGGTCGTCCTTGGGTGCAGAAGACTCTGTAGGGTATTGTATCCAATTATTTTGTTTGATAGCCTAGTGAAAGGTATCCCTGCCCGTGGAAGGGGAGCTGGAATTAGATGATCTTTAAGGTCTGTTCCAAGCCAAACCATTCGATGCTTCTATGCCATGGGATCACTGTTATGCTCTGTTATGCTCTGTTACACACTTTCATGGGAAATATATTGCAACAATGCTGTTTCCAGTGTTTTCAAGCCATATGTTGTAAGAGATATTCAGCTACAGCTGTTGCTCAACTAATTCAAAATGCAGCTACCAGACAATTTCACTTTCACTTGATATGTTTAGATTCACACTGCCTTTTCTTCCAAAAAAGAAGGATTTGCTTTTGATCTGCTTTCCCAGTTACAAGATTACATATTTTTACTCTAAGTTTTCGATTTAAACCACAAAGAGTCAGAAATTTTTATCCAGCTTTTTTGCTGGATAGAAAGATAAAGAACAACAGAAGCACATAAAGCTACCCATAGAACATACTTAATTTCTTGTGTCTAATGAGAGGAACTGCTGAGAAGACTGTATCTGGCAGAAGCTATTGTGCCAGACAATTTCAGAGACCGGTGATGGGGAGAGAAAATGACCCCAGATTTTTCTTTCAGCAATGATCAGGAAAAGCTGTCTTCAACTGCACCCGTTTTTCTAACTCCTCCCAGAAGCACAAGGTTTCAAGGACATTTAAACAGGTTGTCTCAGGTACAGCACAAAGGTTGTTTTCACCCAATGTGGATAAGATAATATCCTTGTGATGCATTTTATTAGCTCTGCAAGAGCAGAGTCAAAGCTTATCTGCAAAAGCACTTTTCAACCTTTGAAGCCATATAATTATACACACAATAGTAGTGAGCAGTTTAGAATTTTGCAAATATGTAAAGTAAGGCAACCCATATTCTGTGCTCCATAAAGTATCTAGAGCAGAATTTTAAGATTACCCCATGAATTTCATTTCAAATTACACAGCACTGGCATAATGTGGTGTGAGCTGTTTTTTAAACATCTAAACTCCACTTCTCATGAACATGCACTCTAGTGTAATCCAGGTATTCATATTTCCTATCAGATTTTTTCAGCTTTTGTTAAAAAAAAAAATGGGTAGGTTTTACTTAGTCAAGTCATTCTGCGGGGAACATAGTGTAAGCTTTGTTATATTTCATAATACTTACATTTTATTTACTTCCTTGCATGATAGACTACACAAAGGTACCATGTGTTTGTGCATGGTAAGTATTCTATTTTAAATAATCATCATTTAAAGGGGAATCCTCTTACAGAGTCAGAGGATGTATAGCTGCTGTCTAAAGCACCACTGTATGGTCTAAGATTTGCATATATATCACAAAAAAGCCATTTTTTCTCATTTTTGGTGTGTTTTTTGACAATAAAGGAGTTATATGATAGTGTAACTGGAAATTATGTATGGACAAACACTTGAATTCCTCATAATAAATTCTAGATAACATAGAATATAGGAGCCAAACAAGTGCTGAGGTGAAATGACTGGATGAAACTGTATTTGTAATTTCTTTTTAAATGAGGTTATCCTTTTTCCCAAAGGTAGGGAAACAGCAATGGTTTGAGACCTTTTCTTTTTTTTCAATTACACAGAAGAGATCGAAAATGCATGGCTATATTTTAATATGTCCAGAACCATACACACACACACAAAGGAAGGATAAAGATACTACATCTGTACATGATTATTACAGGGTATATTTACACCTGTTCTATCCTTGCTGGCTCCAAATAGAGGTCCAGAAAAGCTGAGGGGAAAATGGCCCTGAAATATATCTGACATGGATTTTAATTTCAAACAGAAAACTAAAACATAGAAGAAGGCATCCCACCTTATTACAAAAAGCAGTAACAACAAAGGTTACTGCTGAACAAATGTTCAGCATTATCATAAACCACATACATGTTATTTACATCACCTTGGTATTCTGTACAATAAACTCACCAGGTAGCACATAATTTGAGTCTGAACCCCTAATTTAGCAAGATCATGAGTAATCTCACTGGCTTCAGTGAGACCCACATCCTTTATTTTGAGCAAATGATGCAAGTCCTCTGCTGAGTCAGATCCTGAGGAAGAGTGGAAGAGCAGATGTTCTCTTACTCACAGTAGTTCCTGGGCCTGGAGAGCTTCATTTGAAGACACTTTCCCTACCTCAACCCTGCAAGAGAGTTTCTACAGACACAGTTTTAGGAGTGTATTAACCTGTGAATTGCCTCTTACCATTCTTGCATTCTTTTTTCAAGTTCCGGAAGTAAGAATTTACTGTGGAAGGCATTTATTGACGAAATGTTAGAAAAGATTTTATTAATCACTTCAGGGGGAAATGAACCTCTGTTGGCTTCCTCAAGGAGTCTGGAATAGAATACCTGCAATACAGAAAAGGAGGCACAAACCTATCAGCCTATTATATTTAACCAGTGGAAGACCAGCAATCCTGCTACAGCTGAGGCAAGATTAATATTTCAATAATATAGATCAGTAGTGATGAACTCATTCATTGCCTGTCCCTCACTGGAAGTGAAAAGCTTCTCCTCCCCTTACACCCCACTTTTGTTCCTGTAAGCCAGGAGAGCCAAACTGAAGCAGTGCCATTTTGGATCAGCCCCAGACATCCTGCCTGTTTTAACAGCTAGATCATCTCAGCTTTCCCAGTCTTCCAGTGGTATTTTCCACTCTTCTGTTCTTTGCAATTAGCATGATGTTTGGTCACCATTAGCCCCACCACTTTCCTTGAATGCTCTATCTCCTTATCCTTTTGAAATCAAAGTAGCTGGCAGACTACGAGTGGTCCCCATATATCATTTAAAGTACAGAGAGGACCCAGTTCTGAGTGGACTATAGTCTCCTTTAAAAATAAATATATTCTTTCTCCTTCAGTGGGCTCAACCTGACTAGGTGCAGCTACAAAATGTGCATCTGTTAATATGCACATCGCAAAAAAAAAGTGCTTTTGGAGAGCTATTGTCCCTCTGCCACCCTCTCCATGCTTGAACAGATTGCATGTCCCTAGAAAGGGCTTTAAAATTCTGGGTAAGGACTTGCAAAAGAAGAAAAGAATCTGAAGATAGGAACTTCAATCACCCCAACGGAGACAGCAGAAGTGTCTTAAAAGGAAAAAAGCCATGTACTGCCACATACACTCTAAAACATGCCCCGTTGGTAGGGGGGCTGCATTGCCAACAGGACAGTTAGTTACTTTGAAGACCATAAAGATTACACAATTTTTTAACCAAGTTCAGAAATATAGGAGTCCTTTCCCAGTCTTCTGCTTTCTGCTCATGAGCAGCAGTTGAGCAGCTATGTTTGAAACTCATTTCTCAGAATTCTCTCCAGATAATATTCGGAAAACAGACATAGCAGTAATGCACTTACGAAGCCATCAAGGAAAAAAATTGTACATTACCCATCAGAAAAATCTATGAAGGAAGTAAACATCTTTTTTTTTAAATTATTTTTTAACTTCTCTAAATCAGGTATTTTTTTTTTCCCCTGGAATACTTTGGCTTTTAAAAGTCACCGTATATCCATCACAATGTGGGTCTGCTGTGTAAATCCACTTTCATGAGGACAATTACTTAGATCCCCAAGCAGCCTGAACAATTATTGTATCAGCTGAGACTTTTTACTTTTCATCAACTGTTTGTACAAAACCTCTGGATTGGACCTGAGAAATTTAAACAGTGAAGTCAGAGAAAAATACCTTGTAGTAAGGCAATGAAAAGCTAGAGGCACCCAGGTAAAATGTATATGTATTATGTGGAAAGTAAACAAGACTTAGGAAGGAAAATTCTCCAGTACAGACTTTTACATTTAAGAAATATCAGGTAGATTCTACAAAGCATAAGAGTCCAAGCCTCTCCTTGCAGGAACAGTAATTTCTGTATCTAAATATATAAAGGGAAAATAGAGGATATACTTTTAGTAATGGGCAACTTCTATGTTCTTTGGGACTAAAGAAAAATTCTGATTGCATGGTTCAAATTAGAAGGATTTAGTAATTTTCTAATGAGTGGGTGATTGCAGCATTCACTCCAATTTGCTGGAAGCCAAGACATAGTTATCCATCCTCCTTGTTGGCTACCAGCATGATTGCTTATAGTGACATCTCCACACACAGAACATATTACATTAACAGCCACAAAATTCTAATACTTATTAAAAATGTAGCATTCTTAAAACAGAAGCAAAGGCAAAGCCATGAGGCAACAGAAAATTACTGACTGAAAAAATCAGCAAAATGTGAAAAACATGCCCCATCTCATGTAATTTATACCCACACTTATGCATAGCAATTTGAGTGAATTCAAGGCAACACAATAAAAGAAAATGTGAGAAAAATGTACCCCATCTAGGAGGTCAAGTCTGCTAACGTAGGCCTTTTCTGTTTGCAGAAGTTCATTGGCAATTTTGTGGCGTTTCTGCTCGTCTGTCTCCTGGAGGAAAATAAGAGCAGCTCTTAGGATACTGAAGAAAACATCATTTAATAATAATTTTAAAATTTTGAAAATACTTATGACTACCTTATGGTCCAAAAACTGAAATACAAGTTTAACGTTTAGTAATAAACACCAGCTTTGAAAAACACATCATTTCCCACAGTTTAATTGACACATACAAAAGTCAGAGAACGTTAAAAAAATCAGTCAAGTTGCGGAGCAAAATTCAAAGCCTAAAAGATTTCGTATTTTCCAGTTGGTATAGGGATCTTTGCCAAACCACCAACTCCCTACTTGACAGATCAGCTCACATCCTGGTAATGGAGTACCACTGACCTTTCAGAGCTGGAAGAACTGATTTGCAGAGTAAGAGGGAACAGATGGGAGCACTCAGTGCTCACCCCCGCCCCATTTCAGAAGTTATTTGAACTGCATGTTCTTTGCACAACAAAATTATAGAAAAACGTGGCACAAAATGTTTTATGTTCACCGATACATTCATTGCTGACTAATTGCTGACTGCAATTAGAGGACTCGAAGTTTTCCTTTTAAAATCTTTTATTCTGCAAAATATATTTCTGATTTTTCTGCTGAACAGAAATGTAAAACATTCACTCAATTTTCAATGTTAAACTAAATATGTTAGAATATAGAATTGTAAGTTGCTGGGCAAAATTGCTCCAAAACAAACAATGAAAGCACAGCCTTGTACAATATCAAAACATTAGGGAAATGCCTCAGGCTTGCAAGTGTCAGGCTCAACAAACTGACACTTCCATTACAAGATTCTTCCTCCAGATCTAGTGATAATCTGTTCACATCTAACAACATCAGAGTCTTCCTGAAATAAATGGCAGTATTATCACAGTGCTTATGGGAATCTGGTAATTGCTAGACAAACCATAAAAATTCTTCATACTAAAAAAAAAAAGAGGAGAGCTTGAGAGAGCAGTTTCTGATTTCAAACTGCACACTGCTTCCCACAAGAGTATGATAAACATTTGCAAGTGCCTTTACAAAAATTGTGTGAAGAATACCAAATATCAAAGCACAGTCTTATATTTAAGGCAGTTCAGTGCATTTTTTCCCCATTTTGGTATTCAATAAGTATTCCAAATTTCAATGTATTTCAGTTCTAATCTGCAGTGTTCACACAGTTGCACTGCTACATGGCAAACCTCCTCCCTAAAAACAGGCTTCCAATAGTGACTTCAAAGCTGTTCATTAAATCTGTTTAAATCAGCATAGCAACCACAGTAACCTACAGAACAGTGTTTTAAGTGCTGTCAAGAGACATTGCAGGGAGCTGGAGGATTAGCTATTACAGCTACAGCTTGCTGCTTAGTGCAGTCATTTACAAAAGATCTCACATGTGGGCTTGAGGCACAAAAGCACAGAGGTTACTAGTTCCTCAGTAATTTTATTTTATTTTTTTTCTCACCCCAGAACCCCACTTGCTCCCTGAAGCAGTGCTATAGAAGCAATCTGTAGTTTTTAGAAGATTACTTGAACTAATTAAGAGAGGGAAAATCATGCATAACAAACACCCAAAAAATCACATAAAATGAGCTGAGCCCAGATTTCCAATCCTCTCAGTATCAACCTTACACATCTTAATTCTTGAACCTGCATCTCCTTTCTACATTAATTGCAGAACCTGGCAGAGGGATCTTCTGTGTGGGAGGAAATGCACATCACGGATGAGTTATATTTTAATCACTGCGGCATGTTCTTATTCCAGCTTAAAAACACCCACCTACAGGGTTAGATCAGTGCAAAAATAACAGACAACTCTACTACTGCTTTTCTTTCAGCACATCCTTGGGGGGAATCAGGGGATATTGTTGAGGGGAGGGGAAGGTAACTTCAGAGAACAATTATTTCAAGGAAAATTTCAAACTTCTGTGACAATCCATAACACATGGAACTCAACATATAAAACCAAGCAGAAATGGCTAGTGTGCAATATAGAGAACATTTACATTTACATTTCACAGGTTACACAGGTACATGATTTCAGCTGTGGACCAAAATATCAGGAGTGTGAGAGACCAAGAGTTGCATCAGCAGGGACTGCAAACCTGAATCTCTATTGCAATGCTGACAGTAAATGTTTCAGCTGGATCTAGTTCTTTAGTACAAAGCTACTCATAGAATAATTATATTACTATGGATGCTTAAGAAATTAAAATAAGTAATTTTGAACTCTGAAACTAAGAAGAGGTGTGAAAAATGCTGGTGAAAGCATGAACTTTCTTATTATCCAAATCAAAGAGGAGCCATCTCCTGCCAAGAAAACTGTACCTGCCAACATGACAGTGATGTATATGATTCACTCTTACTCAGGCATAGCCCTTGCCCCGGGGGCTTTGAAGGAATATATTAAACAACACAGACAGGGTGAGAGAAATAGAGTATGAACAAATACCATTTAAATTACACTGCACTTGTTTCTTGCACAGCAACCAAGAAAGTGGAAAGATCCTGCTATCCCTAAAGAAGTGACTGTTCACAAGGAGATTTATGCATTTATATTGGTTGCTGAAGATACACAGCTTTGTTCCCATTACTGTTCCTCAAGAAGACTAAAAAATGTATAATAAAGAAGTTGGTAGAACCTCTCAAGCCCTTCAGCAGTAAAACATTTCTTGGCAGAGAATTAACTTTGCAAAACCAAAAATTTCACCCTGGTTAAACTGAAACATCACCCTACATTTAGAAATTCAGTATCTCCACCAGGTTTTTCATCTGAAACATCAGAGCCTCCAACACTATCATTAAAAGAAGACATCATATAAGGACTTTATTAAAGATGTTCAGTGGATTCTTCCCCATCGGTGGCATGCAGGCAGTCTATATCCCTATTTTCTACCAGTCTCACAACAAACACTGACACATTTGTCCTCTTGTTTCAGTTAGCTGTAGCAGCAGATTCCCCACAAGATGTTATTCAGGAAGTTAATTGATTGAGATGTTCTTGTACTATTCAGCCTCCGCAGTTTAGACAAACCAATTTTTATGACAGGAGGTGTTTCTGCTGCAAGGCAGGAAACTTTTCACTTTTAATTGTCTTTTTGCTTGTTATGATTGTGTTTCATTACTTTCAAACTAATTCAGTAAATAAGAGAAATAAAGGATACTCTACTCTGGTTGTTTGGGGAAATTGTTTCAGATCACTGCCAAATTTAATAAGTTTTGCTCAACTTTTTTTGGAACCTGCAATAATCTGTATTTAGTCAGATCTACAGTGATAAGGTGGGGGGGAGGGAATAATTGTAAGAGCAACACTATTCAAAACAAGTCTTCTTTTCCAAGTCCAAAACGTAATTTCTACACTGGTTTAGCACCAGTCCCCAATTTAATTCACCCCTTCCAGCTGTGGATTTAGGATTACTTCCACTGTACACATACGTGTTTACCAAGAGAGAGCACCACTTTCTGCTCTTTCCTGAACTAAGAAACACAGTGCTCAAGAGACAAGATACTTTGCATCAGCATGAAAACACATATATCAGACTCAAAGTTTCACTATGACTCACATGCATCTGCTCCTTTTGCTTTTATTCAATTGTACTTACATTTTTAATCAAAAGGGCAGGAGAGTGCTGTTATCCCGTGCAGTGCAAATTCAACTGGACTGCATCCCAGTTTTAATATTCTATAATGACTAAGTAGGCATTTAGCAAAATCACAGATTGTCTAATGCTCTTACTTCTTACCAGTGTGTGCTTGAACACAGAAACAGCTTAAAGCTCCACCAGAACTCTATTGTTGCTCATCATCCTTCTCCTAATCCAGACAGCATGGCAGCAGCTACTTAGACCACCACAGGGTTGATTTGCATCTCCAGGTTGCATTAATACAAACTAAATCAGTGTTTGATTCTGTAAAGGGTGGCAGACACACTTCTTAACCTCACTATACTAAAGGGGAAGTCCTTGTTGCACAAGGTATCTCAGGAAGGGCTGCTGTGACCCAATTCAGTTTTACAGATTCAGTTCTGCACCAAGGCAAGCTTAAAAATCATCCTGCATGGGTTTGCCTTGGTTTTGTACCCTTCAAGCACCAGTGAACAGTATACATCTAGTTACAGTCACATTACATCTCACAAGCTGACTCGTTGTCAATATAAGACAGGTCACACGTGCTGGTCCCAGCAGGCCAAAGACAGATTTTAATGAGATTGCTGCCATTAGCACTTGCCCAGTTCCTTCCTGAACTTTAAAACAGAACTGCCTCCCTTTTCAGCTTTTTCCTGAAAATGCTGCCAGCACCTTACTGCGTGACTTGGATTCAAGCCTAACATCGTTGCCCACTGAGAATTCAGCACTTTATAGGCATAGAGAGAGGAAACAGGCATTACCCACGGGAGACAGAAACATTATGACAGGTGTGGCAGGCCAAAGGTGCCTTGGACTGTGCCCAGGCTTATGCTTAGGTGGGGATTATAGCATTCATTCATTACTGGAAAAAAACAACCCCTAAAAAGAAGAAGAAAACCCACACAACCCATCACTTTCTTATCGTTACCTAGGATATTTCATCCACCTTTCCTAGCCACAGAATTTACCTCCAGGCATGTATGTATGTGACCCCCAGCTAACCAAACTCAAGGGCTGCAGTGAACTGGTGCCGACGTACACCTGACCAGCAGTGAGGAGCTTTGTCAGCAGCAGCTGTTTGGCTCTGTGGTGAAGAGGAAGGCTGGGAGGGTCTGCCAAGCTCCCCCTGCCAAACAGGGGATGGCTGGGGTAGAACTGTTCATCACGTTTACTGCTTTGGTACGAGGAGGAGAGCTGCATAAGTAAACTTTTATAAGTGAAAAATATGCACCATTTTTCAGCAGTTGATTTCCCAAGACAGATTTCCTTCCACCCACTTACTTTGCTTAAGCATTTAAAACCTTCCTTACAAGGGAGCTCAAGTTCATCATGATATAAAGTTCTCCTTGCTAAAAAGTTATGTATTTAGTATACCTTGAATATTGCATCTATCTGATCACTAGCAGACTGCCACTGCCTTTCCAGCTTTGACTTGACAACTGCATCCAAGTTAGGGATTTACACAACACCTCTGCCTGAAGTTCTGTCATTACAGTTTACTACATATGGCACTTTATTTCATATACACTACTAATATGTCCCTTGTAGGCTGGCACAGCTGAAGCATGGTGCTAAACAGGCACATATATTTGAGTTTCACTTTTCTTTAAACCTCAGATAACTAATGGGGAAAGAGCCAAGGGGATGAGAGGAAGAGCAAAGGAGGGGGGAGTGTGGGAAAAGGCAAGCAAATTTTTTTTCTCATCTTTTTTCAGAGGGAAAAATACCAAAGTATTTTCAGTTTCTGACCTGTTTCTGGAAGCCTATTTTTGTAAATAAAAACCTAGAGAAAATACAAAAAGTAGTGCTGTATCAGGAATGAAACCATTTCTCTCTTTACCTTTGTTTCTACAGGTTGATCTTGTTTACTGCTTTCCTCAGCTGGTTCTTCCTTGACATTAGTATCAATTCCCAGAGCTTCATGTTCGGATGGGAGCAGCGTGTCCCTGCTCGGAGTCCTGTGGCAGCTGTTGAGCGCGTGCTCCTCACAGGCAGTCACACTTGGCAAGGACTCTCTGCGAGCGCTTTCCCCTTCCCCGTTTGTCAAGCTGCTGTCCACGGCCCCATCTGGGGCTGGGGTGGACACGGCCGAGCCGCGGCCCGGCGATCTCCGGTCCTCATCCTGCGGCTGGTCTTGTGCCAGCACGCCGTTGGCCGTGGGCAGCTGTGCAACCTGAGTTTTGTCAGTGTTACTGTTTCCCTGTTTCTGTAGTGAGTGCTGGGAGGGGAGTTTTGGCTGAGGTGATGGTGTGGACCCATATCTTCCTTGAGATTTAGTAATGTGGAGAACAGAGGAATCTTTCTTCAAATCACTAGGATTCAGTGAGCTAAAAACACCAAGCAAACAAAACATTGATGAGAGAAGAGTTAAACATGGACTTATAGAAAATCCTGGTATGGGAAAGAGGAGAGTTGCACCATATAACCAATTCCTCCCAAAAAAATCTTTTTTTTTTCCCCCTATGTAAATATTAGGAAGTTCTGAGACCTGAAATACATTAAAACGCTTACAAACAAGCTTCTTACTAGAAACCCAGAGGTCCGTCCATTTTGAGCCAATGCATCCCTAAGTGTCTTGAATCCCATGTGTATGGTAGATTTGAATTGGATATTAGGAAAAATTTCTCCACTGAAAGGGTCATCAGGCATTGGAACAGGATGCCCAGGGAAGACTTTGAGCCACCATCCCCAGAGGTATTTAAAAGATGTGAAGATGTGGCACTTGAGGGTGTGGTTTTGTGGTTGACTTGGCAGTGTGGGTTAATAGTTGGATTCAGTGATCTTTTGCAACCTAAATTTTTCTATTCTTAGCTTCATGAAATAGAGCAGGAAACCAAGAAACTGAGAGATGAAGCAATTTGCCCAAAGTGGCCCAGAAGGTTATTGGCAGAAATGGAGCAAGACTCGTGGTTTCCCAAGTCCTAGTCCACTGCTTAAACTAACAAGTAGCCCATTCCCTAACAGCTCTTTAATTATTAAAAATTAATCAAAAATATTCAAGAACATTTAGCATCCCTTCCCTTAGTTCAGAATATTACATGAGGACCTTTACATTTTTATCTCATTTCTTCTCCAGTTTTCTTAGTTAGCAATGTCCTTTTTTCATGCTGCATCTTTTCTGAAGGTCTTTTTCATCCAAAATTTGTCTCTGCTTTAAACACATTATCTCTCGTTCCTGACTGTCCTCTAACTATTCCTGGTATGGACCTCCATCTTCTGGAAGGATGAAAACTGCTTACAAACTGTACTTCTTCTCCTTATTTATAGGATACTTTACACAAATGTTGTGAACATATTCTGCACTTTTGTGCACAAAAAACTTACAAAAATAACTTACACTACTTTATTCTCTTCCATCATATTACAAAAAAAATTGTATCACTTTTTCTTTAGTCATGTAAAGACTGTTTTTTCTTCATTAAATAAGCTTAACTCCAGGATAAAATTAATATACATTTTTCAATTGCCGGCACAAAGAGGTTTAATTAACTTTCTGCCATGCCTACATGTTTGTGGGCTGTACAGACTAATGAAAATAAGTTATTAGAGTTGACAATCATAGTTCGCAGTTCATAAACATGCTAGCTAGCCATTTCAAGGTCATTAATTAAAAGTGAAGTTCAGCTCCACAGAAGACATATTTTGTGAGTTGAGCTCATTCAAAAAACAGGAATTACCTCCACTGCCAAAGCAGGATAATCCAGAACTCAGCATGCTAATCATGAAAGTTTCTCATAAGCAGCGACCATAGACTTGAGTAGAATTTAGTCATTGGACAATATTACTGGTGTACCTAATAAATGATGTTGCCCAAAAGCAACTCAGCTTCCCATAGTCCACAAAATCTCCCTACTTGTAAAGGTCTATCAACAAGAAAGTTTTCTTTCTTCCATTATAGTTTCCTTTGATTGCATAATATGGAAGAAGTTCCTGCCCAACACAGCAGGCAGGTCTAGGAGGGAGAAATGTAGGGCTCAGTGATGTACCTGAAGAGTTTTCTTTCAGAAAGAATAAAAATTTTTTTTCTAAGGATACTGCACTGTTTTAAAGATGGGTGATGCTTTGGAGGAAGAGTGGAAAACAAAGTTATAGCAGGATTGGAGACTGGTGCTAAAAGAATTCACAGGACCTCCAGTGCTGCAGTAATCTCGTTTTCCCATCTCTGAGCACCTGTCATGACCAAGGGTTATTAAGTCTCTGCCTAATGACAGAAGTTTCTCGCAGATGAAGCTCTGAAATTATTTCTGTTCCAATGGACAAACATACTTTTGCAGTGCTTAGCTGCTTCCATAGAAAGGATTAAATTTCACCCATCCTGAGGGGAAATTCTT
Source organism: Promerops cafer (assembly GCA_013398275.1). Taxonomy (NCBI): domain Eukaryota; kingdom Metazoa; phylum Chordata; class Aves; order Passeriformes; family Nectariniidae; genus Promerops; species Promerops cafer. Next base: position 940,355 of record VZSE01002737.1, read on the forward strand.
TCAATGAAAGCCCTTTTACTCTGGCTCCACAGAAGGTCACGCATTCGTGTACTCTGTTGAACATCATGCATTCACTCCCATGGGGGGCATCCCTTCAGAACTCCAGTGTCCCAAGGGAACATGAAAAAAAACACATCCAAAACTTGCAATGCTCAGCTGTCACTGGACTGTTTCTTGAGCTGTTCCTCTGTCATGGGCTTTCTGGAAAGTCGCTCTCTTTGTGCAGAGCAGATATATTTGAAACTTCTGTTTCAGAGCTTATAATGCATCTACTTAGGGATGCATCACATGCATCTAATTAAAGACACCCAAGAAGCACCATTTTATGAATGCAGTGTTCACTGTGGTTCTTTTTTCCCAACGTTCCAAATGTTTCCCATAAACCACAGAATTAAAATTCAAGAACACTGAGCTTTTCCACCAAAATCACCAAGTACTACAAAGCAAGTAATTTAGGGAATATATGCCATACCACTACAAATAATCTGTAGAGTTCACCGTCTTCACATGAATGATTGAAGAAGTTAAGACAGTATGAAATTAAAACCAGTATTTCAGGTTTTTCTATTTGCTCATAGAAGTATTTTTTTCTTCTTCAAGAACAAAAGTATTTAATATTAGCTTCAATATTAAACTTATTCCAAATTGCTGATATTTTTCAGGTTGGTTTTACAATGCTGCAAGTTTCTTTTTTCTTTTAAAGGAAAATTAGGACTAATGCCTTATGAAAACGCACACCTTGTTAAGACAAATATACAACTGGCTCCCACTATTTCAAAACACATGCAGTTTTGCCATCAAGTCCTTTAGCAGGGATAGGAGTGAGCCCTACCACAGTACCAACGTTCTTCCTCCCAGCTTCAAGTTCCAGCAATCCCCACACAACAAACAGCCACAAACCAATCCCAATTCTATTACGTACCTGCCTCCCTCAAAACGGTTGATGAGATCTGACACTTTCCTGGACTTCTCCTTTGTGACACTAGAAACAGCAGCAGGTGTCTCTTCCTCCATTCTTGGTTTCTGGTTTGTTAAAGCTTTATGCCTAGGGGTTTGGTATGTTGCCTTCTGCAGATGAATTGGTTTTGGAGGCACTGCAAACAGCAACAGCAACAACAATCAATCAATCATGTTTCTTTGAGCTGCTAGAATACAGAATCACAGAATGGTTTAGGTTGGAATGGACCTTAAAGATCATCTAGTTCCAAACCCCCTGCCATGGGCAGGGACACCTTCTGCCAAGATCAGGTTACTCTCACAAATGAGATTTTTGCATAAAGAACTCATTGCAGCAATGAAAAAGAGGTACTCTTGGCTTGAATTAACCATAAAGCTGCTTTACAAATACAGGGACTTCATATGATTCTTCATGCTCTGTTTGGTATTAGGGATCTTGTTACATTTCTTGACTAAAAGCTGAACCATATGCTACTTTAACAAGCTAGAAAATCAGGGAGTTTTCTTGTCTGTGTGTTTGTTTTCATAATGTACTGTAGGAAATACATGTGAGAGGTTAATGATTGCAGGTTTTGTATAAAAAATAATTAAGCACAAAGGAAAGAGCCATACTGTGGAGCTCAAGAGAGAGATTTAAATTACTGCCCCAAAACTCCGGTGCTCTCATTCTTTACCTTATCCCTTGCGACCTCAGTAATAATCATCAGTAGAAAAGGTATTTGCCTTCAGCTTTAGAATTCCCTTACTCACTGAACCGTTGTCTAATTATACTGCTGAAAACCTTCCCTCCTGAAAATATTTTTTTATTCTTGCTTTTTTCCCATCCTTACCATAAGTCCTTCTAATTAGATTGTTGATGATCAGCCACTGTTGAATACAGCAGTGACTAGAACACAAAAGACAAGGTGACACATAAAGCAACTAAAGTCACGCCACTAAGATCTTTAAATTAACTTCAAGCAACCATGCAGCATTTGTGGGCAGCAAAAGCACATCACAGACTGCAAATGCATTCCACACTGGAGCAATGAATGTCCATCTCCATCAAAAGGGGACACTTAATGGAAAAGGACCTTAATTCCAAAGAACCTGTTCATTCCCACACACATCCCCAAAACATACTGTGGGAGCAGTGAAAGCATTTGATAGGAAATTGGAAAAAATTATTGAAAGGCAGGCATAAACTGGAAGGAGTAGGCAACACCCTGCCAGTGGAAGCAGTGGCCCAAGGGCTCGGGCACTGCTCCACAGGCACCACATTCCAGTGGGGCACAGGCACGGGCCCTCCTCCAGCAACTATAAAAACCTGCCAGTGAGCAAGGGAAGGGAAGGAGGACTTGAACTGGCTTTAGGAATCACATGCCACTCTTGTGGTAGGGAAAAAAGCTCTAGTACAGGATACCCAGTAGATGGATGTGGAAAAGCCATGTTCCTTGCATTGCCAACCCTAGATTAGCTTCCTTACTTACCCTGGAAAACCCATGCACCACAGGAATGATCTTAAATCCCATCAACTGACATTTGAAAGGGATGCTGAAAAAATTCTTCTAAATATACTAATCGTAGATGGTGATAAACACTCAATTAAGGGCAATTCTTCATTTCTTCCCTTCCTTAAATTTATAGGTAATACAGGACGTAATATTTGTCTGTGCTTCCAACAACCTAATTGCAGTTAAGTGGGATTGCAGTGATCACTGCAGTCTGAAAAGTACCATGAGAGACTCTGTGCAGAAATGAATTTACCACAAAAAGCTTTAGACTTCAATCATATCAACTGCAAAGGCTGATAGATGAAATAATGAGAGGGAGACAAGAAAACTACTGTAGGTCAGATGCTTTTGCTGTGCATATGTGCACCCTCAGTCCTCGGAAGCTTTGTGTTTATTAACATATGCAAAAAAAGCAAGTTTGGGGAAGGATGCAGCATAGAAAGATGACTCAGAATGCTGCTCTTTTGAAATAGTTACTTTGTAACTCTGAAACAAGGAGATTATTAAATTGTGCAACTGCTTCAGGGTCTGCAGTAGCTGCAGTCCCCCCTGAGCAGCCCCGTGCAGCTGCTCGGCCGCAGCTGCAGCGCAGTGGAACGGCTTTCCCCATATTCCCTCTTCCCAGGGAGCTCGGGCAAGGCCGGGCAGAATTAGGCCAGTGAGCATCAGATAATTGTCCAAGCACTGAACAGCTCGCTGTGCTGACAAAGGCCATGGGACAGCTGAAAAAAGGAGACACAAGCAGGCTGGGGAAAAGCAGGACACATAATTGATCACAAGCATTGCCATCCCCCCAGGGAGGAGGTGGACAGCAAAGGGGACACGGAGGGGATTTGCTGACCAGCACCACAGAAATTTGTAACATTTGGAACATTTCTCGCTCTTCAATGGACTCTGTATAACCCCCAGTGCTGTGAATTCTCTTATGTAATGGACTCTTACATCTCTTCAATTCTTCTGTACATCTCATGAAATGCTAATATCCTCACAAGGATATATTAAAACTACTAAACTTGAGGGAATTAATGTCTACTGATAAAGCAGAAGGAATTAGTTGGTAGCTATTTTTATACTGGATCCACTGGGACAAAGATCAGATTCTAGGACATTTTGTGGAAGTGTCACACTTTTGCAGCTGTTACTGAAAACCCACAGCTAAGCAGCATTTATGTATGGCAAGCAATGAGGAACCTCTTGTCAAACTGGACAATCCCCATATACTGAAAATCCCTGTCATGTCTTCAGAAGGGAGCCACAAAGCAAACAGCCAATTCACTTATTCACCAATATTTTATTCCTTACTCCCTATCAGCACCTAGCAGACAGCCTTGCCCCTACCAGCTGCTGCTGTAGCTGCTGTATGGTTCAGAAATAGTGCAGTGAAGAAAGAATCGTCACAAGATCAATGGAAAGAAAAGAATCAGTAGTGTAAAAAACCAAAATCAACCCACAACCCTCAAACCTTCCTGTAAGGTCAGCCTTGTTAACAGGGATTATGCAAAGCAAATTCCATTAATTCTCTCCTCAATGTACTTCTGTAGTGTTTTGTTTTAATCAGATTATTTTTCAGTGTGCACAGAGCAAGGATCTTAAGAAAAAAAAAAAAAAAGAGAAAAGACTGCCCTATTGTAGTAACCTGCATAATACAGAGCTCTGTTTGAGTCTATAAATACTCTTGTCTCTGTACTGTAGAATTTTGAGCTCATTAGGAGATATGAACTGCTTATTCTGCCCAAAGAAAACCCTTCCATTTACTGAGGTAGCTGATACTGTACACCACTAGCCAAAATCAAGATTTATGCTGCAGTGCCAAGTTGTGCATTCAACTTTGCATATATACATAAGGAAATAAAAACGGCTCAAAAGGTACAACCACCTTTGCAGACTCCAAAGCATATCAGCAAAGGTCATTTATCTCTTGTCTTAGAAAGTATAATGTGTTCAATGGTTAAAAATGCTGCTATGCCTTGACTCAATGAAAATGAAGTTAAAAGTTCCTGTGGTAAGCAACCACAGCTCTCCTGGCTGAGTCATCCATCATCACCTCCTGCATGCTCCATCACCTTCAGGAATATCAAATGAGCACTGCTGAATAGATGCCAAAGATTCATACCCTTAAGAACAATATGAAATAACCAGTAACCTAAACTCAGCAGAAAGAGAGAAAAACACCATCTTCTCTTTGAGATGTGCATTTCCACATTTTTAGTTCACACCACAAGAAGAATCTTTCAATATTAGATCAAGAGAGAAGACCGATAATAATCAGATGTGTTTTGTTCTCTCATTTGTCTTCTTCACACAGATAATTTGCAGATTTGTCAGTTTTGCTGATAAAAAAGACTTTGTAGCAGGTTTCTTAAAGGACCACCAAGGCTGGAGAAGCCTACCTAGGAACAGCTGTCAGTTTTAGTTCAATTCACCTTCAACTGTACAAGTTTCATTTCCCAAGGAAGTAGTGTCTACATCTCAGACCTTTAAGAGGTCTCTCAGCTTTTTTAAGCCCAGGCCACTGAAAACTTTTAGCCACAGACTACATAATAACTGAGAAAGGAAGGCAGGATTCATGCTACACAGCAGATAGGCAGCTAAAATTTACTGCCAAAGTCTAAATGTGGAATCTGTTGCATCCTTATCATTTCACAGTAGCACAAACCAGGCCATCTTTTGGAGTGGAAATTCACCTCCAACCCAAACAAAAATGCCTCTTCAGTCTCAGCAGGAGATTGATAAGTACTCTTAGGCTCTCATTAGAACAATTTAAATGAGCAACTGATGCATAGTCTTGAACTGACAAGACACTTCACTGCTTTGAAGAAGTGTTGGCATTTCCACATATTTTGCATCCTACAATAAAAGTGCCTGGTAGAGACAGTAGTTGCAGTGCCCAAAATTTAGCAATTGGACATCATAAAAAAACTGATGCAAGAGGATCAAAGAGCAAGGAGCAGAAAAAACTAGGAAAAAAAAAGTCAATTTTTCCATGTCACTCTACATGAACTCTGCTATTGCAAGGTTCAGATCGCTACCCAAATATTTGTAGGTAAGGGCAAATTCCAAATTATTTAACAATTTGCTTCCTCTCTTGTGGATCGTATTCGTATTGGAACTTGGTAGCATATTTTGCTATTTCCACTGACTGTCTCCAGTCTGGATTAGTCCACTTTACCAGGGAATGCAGTGCATTGGTGCAAAGGCAGAGCACCACATCTCACAGCTGGTACAGACACACAGACTGTGACTGCTTTGCTCTGCAGCCCCGATTCCTTTGCTCAACTCCCTCACTGGCTTTCAGCTCATTTCAGGCTTTGTTCCAGATCTGTTCCAAAGATTTTCCTGAATCAAACTCTGCTCCAAACAGAAATCTGACACATGAATTGCTAAATTGTTGATGGAAGGAATTATTGGGGAACAAAAATTGGTGGAAGGATTTATTGGAGAACAAAAATTCTACTTTTACTGACAGTGTATCAGACAGGCTTTTTCTCCTTGAAATGCCAGGGGGACAAATGGAAATAAAGAATTTTATATTGGATTGCGTGCAGAAATTTATTCACTTGACCTAGCTACCCTGAGTGAACTGTTTCCAAATACTTAAACTACTTCTCAGAGACTAAGTTCAGACAAAAGTACGGGGTTCACTTGGAGTGCAAGATTTTGAAAATTTTTCCTCAGTATTAAAGCTCCATTTCCCTTAATAAAGGAAAATTTACTGAAAATGGCTGTACCACACTTGCAACACAAGCTCAAAATCATGTTTATATCTCTCACTTTAATTATTTTGGTAGGTTAGATGAAGGTCATTTTGCAGTTAGTTCCTTCACAACCAAATGCATTGGCATTACAATGCAGGTCTGTCATCTTGTTTCCTTTCACTATGAAAGGCCACTTAGTATTTGCATGACTAGAACAATCAAATGGAAAAATGTTTCCTGCTGCCATAAACTTAAAACATTTCTGTACCTCCACATCAAAGCTCTTTAAAAAAATAGTGGCCAGTTTTAAACCAATAAACCAGAGCAGCCTAGTTTGCTTAAAACATTTAGACTCTCAAATGCCTCTCTCATCAATTCTGGTTTCTTTTGCTTCAATTCAATAAAAAGCCAAACAAAAGATATGCTAGAAAACTCCCATCTGATGCACATATTTAATATGAATAAATGGAGAGCGACCCATGAACAAAGGAGACACAAAATACTATTTACAACAGTATTATTGAATTTCATCTACACAGCTGCATTTCCTAGACTACAGCACTATTCCTGGCTGTGGCACATTTTGGAGTACACACTATTGACAAACAAAAGGAAACATGGCTAGGAAAGAGCAACAACAGCTGCATAACTTGAATGAATGGGGTCCAATAACATACAACTCCTAATTTATCTAATAGCTAAAATTTCATAATAAGTGTGTTGGCTTTGGTTTTGAAAGGCTTAAAATCTTTTTATTGATAGCACATTTCTATTTATCCATTAATGAGTTCTAAAATATTTTTCTTAGGAAGAACACATGGTCTCTTTGCTGTAGAGAATTCATTTGAGAGACCTAGGAAATGGTGCAGAAAGGCTCCTCAGATAAGTACTGTTTACTGGCAAAAACGTCTTATTTTAGTTAACAATACTGGCAAATGTTCTGTAAAAACAAACTACACAAAAAAAAATACTGCTTTATTTTGCTCTCATTCTCCTGAAGTAAACAAAACTTTCTTGACACCTCAAAAAATTTCTTCCTGCTCCTAACTCTAAGACGAACTTGGGACTGACACAAAATTCTTCAAGGTGCATTTTCTCATGGAGCGATACAGATATTTCTGACTCCACTACATGGTGACTCTGTGTGATTCTAGTTTTGGTACCTGATTTAGATGTGCTCTAGTACTGGGTTTGTGTGACCAGGTTTTGGTAGCTGGGGGGACTACAGGAGTGGCTTCTGTGAGAAGCTGCCAGAAGCTTCCTGCATGTCCAACACAGCCAATACCAGCCAGCTCCAGGCTGGACCCACCACTGGCCTAGGCTGAGTGATCAGAGAAGGGAGTAACACCTCTCTGATAATACATTTGAGAGAGGAAAAAAGTTGTTGTACAGACATGATTGTGCTCAGAGAAGAGAGGAGTGACAATATGTGAGAGGAGCAACGCTGCAGACACCAGGGTCAGTGCAGAAGTGGGGGCAGGAGGTGCTCCAGGTGCTGGAGCTGGGATTCCCCCACAGCCCCTGGCGCAGCCCATGGCGAGGCAGCTGGGCCCCTGCAGCCCAGGGAGGTCCATGGTGTTGCAGACATCCACCTGCAGCCCATGGAGGAGACCCGTGGTGGAGCATGTGGATGCCTGAGAGGAGGCTGTGACCCCACGGGAAGCCCACACTGGAGCAGGCTCCAGGCAGGGACCTGCAGATCCAGAGAGTGAGAAGCCCACACTGGAGCAGGTTTGCTGGCTGGGCTCGTGACCCTGTGGGGGACCCATGCTGGAGCAGGCTGTGCCTGAAGGACTGCACCCTCCACTCATGCTGGAGCAGCTCATGGGGAACTGCAGCACACAGAAGGACACACGCTGGAGAAGCTCATGGAGAACTGTCTCCCGTGGGAGGCACCCTGAGCTGGAGCAGGGGAAGGACTCCCCTGCCTGATCAGTAGCAGAACCAACCTGTGCTGAACTGACTGAGGTAGCCACCATTCCCATCTCCCTCTGCCACCAGGGAAAGGACACAGAGCCTGGGAATCAGGTTGGGGTGGGGGGAAGATGGTTTTAAGATTTGTTTTACTTACCATGATCCTGTTCTGATTTTGGTTAATAATAAATTCTACACTTTTCCCATGATAGTAATCAGTTTGTGATCTCCACCTGTCCTTATCTCAACTTAGGAGCCTTTTGTTATATTTCCTCTCCCCTGTCCATTTGAAGAGGGGAGTGGTAGAACAGCTTTGGTGAGTGCCTGCAATTCAGCAGGGGTCAGCCCTCCACATCTAATTTTCTGTAAGTAATTCTCATTTCTGTCTTATCAGCACTATGTCTCAGAATCCAATGCACTGAGCAGCATTGTGATTTATGTCTTCTAAACTCACTCTTTTTTTTTTAAACTTTTAAAATAATCAAAGTTCCTATTGCATGTCACCTCTAAAAGATATCAGTCCAGATTGGATCTAAATTCAGGATTTCTGGAATGTAGTGACTCCTTGCTGTGATCAGCTACAGCAGAAGAAACAATATTACTGAGAAGACCATATAAAAATATGGTTTGAGTCAATATATATAGTGATTTTATATATGTATAAATTATACATAGATATTTATACACATACACATATAAAGTGTGTATATATATAAAGTATGTATGTATATATATATATATATAGGTTGATTAATTTAGCTTTTAAAAGTGAAGATATTATTTATGGACAGAGACAGAGAGAAGGGAAATCAATTCCAGTCTGTGTGCTTTACTGTCAGCTTGTCAGCTTTCAGTGCACAAACATGAAGTTCCCATCTTTCCACATACTCCTGCAGGAAGGCTCCTCTCACTCTCTGCTACAACTCCAAAGACCCTGAATATCTTCCCACCACCCCTGTCTTGAAGCCAGACTGTCAAACACTCCAGTTTAAAAATAGTGTCCAAACCTCCTAGCTCAAATACAGCAATACTTTTGAAAAATAAGCCAGAAATTACAGAATCATAAGGCATTTACAGAACATTTGTATTTCAGTAGCAAGCATATGCCCCATGGTTTTCTCACATTCAAATACAATTCTCTCAAGGTGCTCTGTTGCTCTCAGAAGTCTGTGAGAACAACCTCCCTAACAAAAATATTTGAGAGTACTTACCTTGTGGCTTTGGACTTGCAGCTGAACGTGGGGACTGTTTGAGTGGCACACTTCCATTTATTCCCTGAGCAGCTTCACTGAGTACATTCTGCTCCACAAGCCTGGCTGTGGCACTCGCTGCACAAGCTCTAGACAGTATTAAGGGCTTTGGACAGATGCTGCTGCCTGAAAAATAAATACATACACAATTGAGAAACGGGATTGAATATAGGGTAGAATGACTACAAGAGCATTTATTAGCATCCTAACAATTCTCTACAGAGAATACTGAAATATTTAAGAGTGTCTCATCCTAAAAACATTCTTTGCCTTTCACTGAAATTTGTTATGTTGTTTAAATGTTGAAGAGTTGGATGTGAAGAATATACTTCCACCATGGCTAGCCTAAGCTCTTCTATAGGAACATGACAATATCCAACAGACTTTTGCCTATTTGAATTGTTGCTTGTTCAACAGAACTGTAGAAAACCAGAATTTTTGTTCAGCTGTTCTATTTCTGTATTCAAAGTGTGTGCAAAATGCTGAATATTCAGAACATTTCTTTCATTACTGTTGGAAGGATCCAAAAGTCAGCTAAATTATTTGCCTTTTTTTTGGTAGGAGAGGGCCCTATTATAAGTATTAAAAAAAAATAATAAAAAAAAAAGAGCTCAGCACAAAGCCATCTGAGTCTTTCTTAGCAGAATGGAATTTATTCTCATTCATAGGATCAATATGCTGTTATTGATAAAAAATGTGGAAGAAAATATAAAGTAAAACATATTCAAACAATGGAAACTGTAATAAAAGCACTTATTAGAATGTGATTACAGAAGCCAAAACCATGCACTTTAGTTTTGGGGCTTAAAAGCAATTGGTTCTCTAAACACAATCAAAAACCTGAGAGAATAATATGAATGACTTTGAGATGTCACTTCGGTCAATATCCACTTACCTCTGAATCAAAAAAATCCACAACATCTTTGTGGGAGGAGCAAGGAAAAGGAGGAAAGTCCATTTATCATTTATTGCAGTGTTGTCATAATTATTTTCATTAAAAAAAAAAAATTAGTGTCGAGTTTCTGCACCTCTATTTACTACTGTCATTTGCCACCCTTTCCATTTGCTTGCCTTTGCTGGGTTTTTCTTTGCCTGTTTCCATAAAAAGCAAATCCAAAACCCACTCAACCGTTTCATAAGGTGATCTTCCTATATCTTCTGAACAACAACTGGTTTGCAGAGTTTGGACCCTCTGATCTGATCCAACTCCCTCTCCCACTGCAAAATCCACCCACCCCTAGCTGCAGCCAAGGCTGCTCTTAGAACAGCAACGGAAAGGGATGCTACAACTATTGTTCTATGCTGCTTAATGGTTCTTCAGCGTTCTCTGGATTCTAACAATACTTTCAAGTATTTATTCTTTATTTCCTGGAAGCCCGTTTTTCCTGTTAAACACTGAGGTAGCCTAACACCCAGAGGCTGCCCCTACCAACACAGATTCCTGCAGAGGTCCATGGTGAGATGAATAATCCATGCTACCAAAGCCCCAGTACTCGGGTGACAATGCAACATCCCCAGCAGCAGCACGGCGTCTTTCCCTCTTCTAGCTCATCCAAGTAGCAAGGGATCTCCCAAGGACATAAAAGGTGGCTGCTCCAGAGTGATGAGGATAATCTAACAAGGCCCCCAACCTACAGAAGCGTCTCAGATGCCTGCGATCTCAGGCAGAGATTCTTTGACTCTGTTTCCTTTGGTATCACTCCCATCTACAAAAGGTTGTGTTGTACTACAGCAGTGAGAGCTCTGTCCCACATCACTCCTCACAGCCTAACAAGGTACTTTAAGTGCCATATCTGTCTCTCCTGTGGGGGTGGGAGTACTGAAAGCTCTTAGAAAGACCAAGCTGATGGTACCGGGAGTTGTACCAGCAAGTTTTCCTTGTCTCCACCAAAGAGCTGACAGGTTGGATTTCCTTTTCCTACAGAATCCCATACAAATACTGCTACAAATGTAGCAGTTTGCATTCTAATTGGGCAATTCTAATTTCAGAAACAAATTTAAGAAGAGTAACTCCTGTGGGATCAGTAGGTTGCACAAATTGGGTAGGCAATTGCACATAATTTAAAAATCTATATTCAGATCACTTACAAGTTTGCAATGAGGGTCAAAGTGTGAATCCTTAGACTTGTCTGAAAACCAATTAATTTGCAGATTTGTCAGCCAATATGCTGCGAAATCCACAACTCCCAGTGCAGCTCAGGAAGGGGCATTGCTGAGTGAACTGCTCAGGCCAAGGCTAAAAATGTCCATCAAAATGGTACCTTATTTATTAAAAGGATTTCCTAAGAAAATGAGGTTCTGCTGTGGTCAGAATAGGAACTTATTTTGCACACCCAGCTTTATCAAGGCATTCACGCCTGTTGAAGGTTATCGCTCACCATCACGTAATGCCGAGCCAAACACAGAGCTGCTGCTGAGAATAGAGCTGCTCTGTGGTCGGCCACGGTCCCCCCTCCTTGTCACCTTCTGCTCCAGCTTCTGCTTCTGGCTACTCCTTCCCCTGGGCCAGCACAGCCCTTGTTGCACTGCACCGTGAGATGAGCAGCAGAAATGTGTCAGGGGGAAGCTGGAGCGCATTTTGGGTCGGTTTGACCTCAGAGCCCCAGCACTGCTGCCTGCATGAGGGAACAGCTGGGAATATGGCTGGAAGGGGGCAGGACAGCTCCTCTCAGCAGCAGAGGACCTTAGACCTGCTGATGAGATCATTTCAGCACAACCCCAGTTCCTCAAGCAGCTGTTCAGACTTTCATTCTACTTGGTTTACACATGCACACGCACAGCCTTAACACAAAGTCCAGCAAAACCAGCAACAGCTGAAAACAAATCTTTAATGCAAAAACATTCGGTGGCCTTAAGAATCAATTTTATTGTCAGCATCACATGGTCCTCACTAGACTGGCAAATATTAGTTGCATTCAGTGGGCAAAAGTCATTTTGGAAAGCTTGTCCACTGTAAGACAGAACGTAACACAAGCAGCAGAAAAGGGTGCTTCTCTAGAATGGGATTTTTGCAACTGCTTACAGGAAACAAAGGCTCCAAGAGGTGTTCTGATTCAAGATGTGCTCTGGGTTCACACCAACAACTCAGCACGTGAGGCTGTGGGGAAACAGAGCAACTTCAAATTCGTTGTTGTTGTACAAGCCATTAAACAAATTCTCCTTCCTCCCTGGGAGCCATATTTGCTTCAGGTGGACATGCTGCAGACATTTAACCTATATTTCAGACTAGTGATTTTGTTAATCATGTCACATCCTCAAGCCACATAAAGCTGGAATGATAAAAGGTAACAGAAATCTAGCCCAGCATATTTCTATGAAAAACTGAGTAGTCAAATTCCCTAGGCAAAAAGCATCTTCTAACATCCGTGGAAATCCGAGCCCTAGTTTCTAGGCAATGAACAATGCCACCTTCCAGGTGATGCAGACAATAAAATTGTGGCAGAAACACAAACTCATGGTGAAAATTCCTGTATCTAGTGTATTGTATGCACGTGTTTTGTAGTATAATAATACATTTTGTTATACCAAAAGCCCAAAACATGTAATATTCAGCCCAAATACTTGCTCCACAATCACCAGCACGCATTTCAGTTGGGCTGCTCAATTCTCTAGGTTTAAGTACGCAGTAACACAGTCTGCCTTTTCAAGATACAGTTGCTGCCCTGTAAGGTAAAATCCCATTAGATATGCAAAAATGCAGACATGCTGCAAAAACCTGCACCTTTGTCTGGGCTGAAGAAGAACTCCATCATGATTATTTCTGACCTCATTAAAGAAACACTTATACACTTCTGCTACTCCTATGAATTATAAAAACTGACAAATTTTACCTGAAGTCAGAAATGCCATGCACAACAAAATACTACCAGCCACTTACTGTGTTGACTGGTACATGATTAATACCCCCCTCTTATAATCAGGAATAATTAAATACACTGAAGAGGAGAGAAAGGTGGGGAAAGATTTAAGAAGTGTAAGGGAGAAAGAGGTAATAATGACTAATAGAAAAGAGAAATAAACAGTGCAAATTTGATAAGTGCTTAATTACTTTGCTTATCATCTGCAAGGAAATGAGAAGCTAGAATGCTTGCAAACATACTTGCATCTGCAAGTATGTTTGAAGCTAGGTGATGCATTATCTATTTTTTCAGGGCATTTTAATTAGAAATAACTTGGATCCATGAACATTTAGACAAACAATCAGCCAGCTTGAAATGCCAGTAAGATTAAAAAATGGCTTATTTATATTCACGAAGATTACACTAATGTCTCAGTATTTGATAGGCCCTCCATCAGCAGTTCCATAAGCCAATCTCACCACCATTAACTCTTCTGTTGTGCTTATTTTCATTCCCACTTACAAGCACATAGTGCTTCTCTACTGCTGCAGCACTAATTTTTACTGCCACTGTTATCCCACTTTTGTTCATGAATTCTAAATGAAAGAAACGCAGTGTTTCTGGATGTAAACAAAATCTATGGGGAAAGTATTCGAATCTTGTGACAAGTGGCAAAATTAAAGGATCAAAATGACTTCTCTTAAATTATAAAGCCGTGCATGCCCATGTATTAAGTCCCAAGAGCACCTACCCCAGTGGCTGTAATCTTGCTGTTCTACTGCTGGATCTTTTCATGTAACATCAGTGCAAAGCTTCACACTTCCTAGCCAGCCCTGGACAGAAGTGGGTGTTCAGCAAATAGACCCTGCCAAGGCACTGCCTCAGGCACAGCAACCAAACCAGACATTCTTCTGACCAGCTCAGAGGAGAGCTGAGTGACACTGACACCACCAGAGACTACTCCAGGCCGTCCACTCACTCACCAAACACCACAGGAGCTGTGGCAAGGGCAGAGCCAGAGTGAGCAGCAGCTTCCTGACCACGAACAAGAAAGCAGCTTCTCAGTTACAACACCACATGTTGAGGCCTGAGCCAGGCATCCAGTACATGAGGTCATAGATTTTACACACAGTTGTGTCCAAGCCTGCCCTCAAACCTAAGTCTCAAGTAACCTGGTACCTCCCCTTCACAGATTTATCCTTTCTGTGAGGGGAACCAACGTGCTCCTAAGAGGCTTATACTGCTGAAGCATACCCAATGTCAATAACAACTGGACTAAGCTCAAATGATCTGAGAATTTGGAGTGTGAAGGAGAGAGTAGGAAGCCTGGAAGTCAACATTTCTCTCATGAAAAAAAAAAAATTCTTCCTTCCTCCAACTTCTATAAAAAGCTATCATTCTGAGTTAATTACACAGTTGTGCTTTGATACATCCTCACCTCTCCCACTGCAGTGGTGATAGAATTGTGAATGTTACCAGCTGCAGAATAGTGCAGAAACTCCCCGCTGATATTCTGTTCTGTGCAGATGAGCTATAAAGGTTAAACATAAAGCCAGCCTTTACTGTGGTGAGCCACTGCTGAAACACTGTAAATAGCTGATAACCAAACACTGCAAAAAGAGAAAAAAATAGCTTTAGCTGAAGTCAGGAGGGCTGTCTCACCAAATAAATTCGTTTTCTTTCTGCAAGAAGGTGCTGCCCAGAAAAATAAATAGCAAATAACAGACGGTTTAGAATTATCTTTGAAAAATGGAATCTTGGCAAAGTATAGGGGACAGATCAGGTTCTTTTAAAGGATTAGTTCAGATACATATGCTGACAAAATGCAAAAATGTAGGTTTTTTTTATTGCAGAGCTATTCCCCAGACACAGGCAAAAATATTCTAAGTTCAACAGAAGAAGGTAGACCATTTTCTGGGAGTAAAAAAGATGTAAACCGTATAAAACTATTATTTCTCACTGCACACAAACATTAATAGAACTACCAAACCAATATCACCTGCCTTTATTTACTCCATTTTCTGCATGGATTAAATAAACCTTCAAGTGAATATGGTAGATATAAATTGTAGATTGCAAAAAGTATATAAATACTTCTCTTTTAGTTCAATGACCCCTGTGAATGCACTCACAACATGTGATGGTGAAGTTAAACAGGGAACCTTACTGAATTTCAAACTGTCAGACCAAACATTTGCTACATAATACTTGCCAAGAACCAGAAAATATTTGACTTCCTGGTAGATATGGTACCTTACTTAGTAAAGAGAGCAAAGGTTTCCAGATTGTGGTATGCACAACAGTGTGTGAACCACTGGCAACAAATAGAGCAGCAACACAGAAGGAAAACTGAAAGAAACTTCAGCAAGTTTAACTGTGCACAACACCCAAATTATTTTAAAATAACAAACTACATTTGAAATAGTTTCATTTTGCATAAACTGAGGTGGGTTATGCAGAGCATCAGTGACAGAACCCAATACCAAATGTTCCCATATCTACTTGGTCTGAGACATTACTGCATGGGTTTGATTTGCAGGTATTTAGGAGAGTTGAGCATTCCATGCTGCTTTTCCCATGTTTTGCCAAGCATTACAGTTGTTTTGGTTGGAAGAAATCATGCATCTTTCTGATCGTAACTTTCATTTCTAGACTGAAATAGAGCTTTCAGTAATTTCTGCTAAAAAGATGGAGTTGCTATGGATGCCACCACTTTTAAGTAGGATACATACTTAAGACAACAAATTCAAGATCATAAAGTCCAAGCTTTAACAGGAAGCACCAAAATATTAACTAAATAAGATTTATCAGTGATTCCCTGATCTCAGTCTCAGCATACTGTGAATCACACAAAGCAAGAAACTGAATGGTGAATTCCACAGTCACTACAAATGTCCTGCCAATGCTGGCTACAGGAGGCAGACTCAGTGTGCTTCCCTCTCTTGTCCTCTGGCTGTGATCTTTGTTCTTTTGGCTCTGACAGTGGTTTCCTTGCAGGTAAACCTGCGCATCTGCTGTGACTCTTATTAAAATGAGTCAACAGTTATTGGGATTATCTTTCAACATTTGTTTCAATTTCAGATTAGCACAATAATATAACATGCACTGCTGATGCAAAAAGCACTGTACAGAACTTCAAATGATTGTAGTTTGAAAGTAGAAGCTTATGACTGAGATCCTCTGCCAAACCACACCATTTCTTCACTAAGGTTTTTATTACTCACCTACACTTGTACACCCTGTGACGATGGCTTTGCTGATGGTGGAATAGTTCATCAGATATTTAATGAATAATGGGGGTTTCTTAAATACACCAAGAAAAGAAATGTTCAAACCACATCTCCAGAAAGACATGACTGAAGGGAGAGCTCCGAGTATGAGCTCTGTTCACAGGAACAAAGTACTCCTCTTCCACATGCTTAGTTCCTGTATTACAATATGTTCCCTTGAAGCCTTGTTTTCACTTTAGTCTTTGAACACATGTTATCAAGCACAAAGTCTAAAGAAAAATATGCTGTTGCATATTCTTTTACTTGTAGAGAATTTTCATGGCTTGTGTTTCATGAAATAATGTCAAAATCTTTCAGCAGATTTGGACAATATTTTTTATTTCCTTTTATTATAACTACAAGACTTAAAAGTGAATACAGTTCCTGACTCTACAGCCATGTGCCATGTACTTCATGTAGCTAAGAACCACAGGATCCAAAGCCACAAAACAAGAAATACTAAGAAAGAAAATGGGTACAATGAGGAGTATCAGCTCCATCACTCCAGGAATAGGCAGGGCAAGTTGACCCTGCAGCCCAAGTCAGTTGCCCTGCTGTTACTGTCTCATTTCTGCACCAGGTAACTTCAGGTAATTCCTCCCTCCTTGCCAGCACTGCCTTTTGCCACTGCCATAACTCATGATGGCAACTTTCAGCTCGAGAGCTGCTTCGCACATGACTGCATTTCACAAAGTTGCAGCAGCTCCTGACTACATCTGTAAACCTCTTCCCCCATCGTGGTAATGGGAGCACTGGTGAGTTCTGTATCTGGGGGCACTTCCTCCCCTCCCTATCCCATGGTCTCTTTACAGCTTCCTTCATGTTTGATGAAGGAAGGGCTTGAGCAAGTTTTGTGTGGCTTTCTTGAGTTCCTACTGCACTAATAGTCATTTTGATTATGAATCCTGCCACAAGAAAAGATTGACAGGATACGCCTCCTCCGCATTTTCCAAAAATTATTTTTTCATTTTAGTTTTCTCCGCAGAGTGGAGTGAGGTGAGCAATGTCCCCTCAACTATTATTTTATGCAACAATGAAAATTTTCACTAAGTTTTTAATTGTCACCAGCATATTCTGCACAGATGGCAATCATCGTTTACTAAGTGCCACAAGCTCCGATTTACTAAACAAGACACCCCATTTGTAAAAACAGATTTACTGATCACAGAAGAATCACTTGTCTGGGCAAGGGTTGTTGCACTGAGCCTGGTGTTTCTTTCACTTTATTTGTCAAGTTTTAAGATGGTTTATTTTTCTTCTTTCTTTTATCGTCTGTCAGATAAACAGTATGACACCACGTTGGGCAGCCCAATTTAATTTCATATTAAGGAAAGCACCTGCAATACTGGGGTCAACTGAAGGAAAAATGCAGCTATCTCATACAAATCACTAGAATAATTCAAGAGGATTCATTAGCATAAACTTACCAGGCAAGTGCAGGGATTACTCAGACAGTGACACAAAGACCTCCCCTTCTATAATTCATAAGCCATTATAAAATAACAGTGTGCTTAGAGAAATTTGAACTAACTACAAATTTCATCATTTTGCTCAGTATTCATTGCTTCTGAACTTCTCTAACAAGTCACTGACACTTCAGTCTTGTTCTCTGCCCAGTTATCTGTGCAGTTATTTCATCTCAACTCAGAGCTATTTTGGAAACTATCCATATGCTTTGAGACATGAAATCGGCTATTTCTGTAGATAAAAGGACTGAAAAAAAGCATTTTTAGAAACAGGAAGCTAAACAACCCAAAGCAAAAAGCCCCCACAGACCCAAAGGGGAAAAAAAATTAAGTATCTAATTACAGAAGGTTGAAACTGTAACTGATTTCTTATTTCAGAAGATCTGGGCAGAAGTTATAGAATACACGCACATTCAAGTAATTTAAAGAAATAAATACATAATATAGTATAACCAAAATGCAGGACAGCCAAAGATCCAGAAAGAAGCCAATTACTCAATACAAGTCAATAAAATTATCACTGATAGATGGAAACTGTTTCCCTGATCCAGCTGCTGAGGCAGTCCATGTGTCCTGCCAGCATCTGACAACCCAGAGCTCATCCAGCAGCCAGCTGTCATGGACACAAGTTGTTCCACCCACTCCCCTCCCTCCTCCTGGCTGCCCGCTCCCAACACTTTCTGTGCACCAGTGCTGGCACCCATCTAGCCTCAGGATGAGGTCTGGGAAAGTTAAGCCATCAGAAATGTAACCCTGCCAAAAAAATAAAGCAGCCAGTACCATGCATTCATTCACCTTAGATGCACTGGAGCTTGGGCAAAGATGCGAATTTATTGATAGGGAAAGGAAGACAAGATTCCCTTTCCAGGAGCAAGTAGCCACTAGGTAATATTGATTTTATTGAATCATATCTCCGTGGGGTTGGAGCAAACAGTAGGGACAGAAAGGGAAAAATAATAATAAAAATGGATGGCTTGAAATATGCCCTAATTATAGAACAGGCAGCAGGGTATTAACTGCACAATAGCATTACAACAGGCTACCAGGCACTGCTTCCTGTTACATGAAAAGTTACAAGTCAATGTAAACTGATGACCTTTACGATAAAGAGGAAGGTGTGGATGGAGAGAAAGCCTGCCTCCCCTCCGGAGCGGCCCCAGCGGTGCAGCTGTGCGGCACCACGGCCGCTGCCTTCCTCCCCCAAGCCCGGCGCTCTCCGGCTCCCCAGGCACTGCAGCCTCCCTGCCAAGTAATTAACAACCATCAGCTTCCAAACACTGCGACACAAGCAGCTCCCTGGGAATGCTCGCTGCACCAAGCCAGAAATATAAAGAACCCCAAGCTGGACACTTCACAAGAATTCAAGTGCTTCCTGCTTTTGACCTGGTTGAGGAAAAAAAAGTGAAGAATAGCCACAAAAAGCCTCGTTTAAGTGCCTTTAGAGCCTTCCTGTGAAAGCATTCAGGAAGGACCTTCCTTGTCCAGTCTCTTTAAAGGCTACCACAATTATGCCAGCTTTTATATCACCTCTTTTCCGTAAGGAACAAGAAACCTATCACCATTTTACATTAACCCACTGGTTCATAATCATCATTATGTAAGGAAGCCAAATACAAGTTGCCTGGAATCCAAATGGGGAAAAAAATCCCTTAGCCCTTAATTGCCAGAGATGACCACTCTTTGTGCTGTCCACAGAATTCACTCCAGGTTAAGACCTGTACATGGATGCATTTGCCTCTTGAACATTATATAGATTAAAAAAGCTTTACACTTCATGCTCAACAGGCTGAGAGATTAAAATTCAGAAGTATTCTATTGTTTAGTTCTCTCTCCTCTGTTTTCTAGACCTCCATTTGAAATCTACTGTTAAAAAAAATAAAATAAGAAAAACAGCAACTGTATGATGAATTTTGAATGTCATTTCTTAAGACTTACGAAGCTGGAGAATTCAAATATCTTGTTTCTATGCAAACTTGAAAATTTATCATACTGTTCCAAAAAGCTTAATATTCCTATAAACATTTATCTTTGAGTGTGCAAATGGATAGGAAATGCTATTTAAAAAAAAAGTAATGTAATGTAAAATTATATTAAACCCAACTAAACTTCAAGTAGAGAAATAATTTTGAAATGGCTGAAGTTTTGTCCAACACACCTCAAGGATGTGCAACCTTTCACTTTGCAAATCTTTCAAAACGCAAATATTTGAAGGCCCCAGGACAGAGCAAAAAAAGGCTGTTCCCATCCAAACTGCAGCTACCCCAGAGCGAGACAGTCCCCACCAAGATGAGAAGTTCCATCCTTTCCATCCCTCCACATCCCTGTAATTCCCACTGCTCACTTCTTACCAGCTCTAGGGCTCACTGGCTTTCTCTCCAGGTCAGTGTAACCCCGCGCAGCTCCTGGGCAAGTGCACATGGGTTTTACCACCAGAGTTTTGTACAGTGGGAGCGAGCTGAGCTGGCTCGTGGATGAGCCCAAGAGCCCCAGGGAGGGACCTGGCAGCCTCCTGGCAGCAGCTGCCCACTGGATCACTTGAGCTGCTCACAAAACTGCAGCCCAACAGAATGTTGCTGACTCCTATGTAATATTTAGTGTTCTCCTTAGAGCCTCAGCTCTTGGCATCGGTAGAATGAGCATTGCAATAGTCACTAAAAAAAGTGGATGGCTTGCATGATGGGGAGAAAAGTTTTCCAAAACAGAGAGCAAATAACTCTACAAAATTACTCTACGAAATTACTCGTAAAAATAACATTTGTTTAAGGTTAAGCATTTAATTTCTTTTCTAATACAAGGCTTGGCCATACTCCAATCCCTCTCCACCTCACATGACGTAAACCAGCTGTTGCCTCCCCTTCTTTTTGTTTCCTTTTTTATAGTGACCTCATGACTGCAGGGGTTTTTTCACAGGCAAGCAAGAGCAATCATAATGTGTTAAATATCTTATGGCAATGTAAAGGAAAGATTGTGTTTCCTAACTACCTGTCCTTCTCAAGGTCAAGCATTGCCTGTCAAACCGTAAGAAATACACAAACACTAAAATTCAAAACTCTTAACACCAAAGAAATTTCATCCTTTGTTTTATAAGAATTACAAACCCAGGGCAGAAGGGGAGAGATGGAGAATTATATAAATATTTTGAATTTTTAGTAAAGACTCAACAGATACACTGGGTTTACAAGCACTGATGTAAACCAACAGACATTTTCTGTTTATATAGCACCTACCATGTAAAAGACTAACATAAGGCTCAGTGCTGCGGGCACAAATAAAAGCATAATGGTGGCACTAATGAAAACACTGGAGTCCCTGTTGACTTCTAAGTCATGGTATCAATGACCCTTTGAAAAGGCATTGCTTGAAATAATTTTTTTCGTCTATAATGAATACTACTACTAAAAGAATATAAATCTATACAGTTGGAGTCTTCAAAAGCATCAACGCTCCAGGAAAGGTACATTGAACATATTTGTTGTGGGCCTTTAGTGCTTGGAAAAACTGCTTTGCTCAGGTACCTGGAGACACTCAACTGCCCAAACTGCCCATGGTGATAACAATGAATGAACTGGTATTGAATTTATACTTCCTGTAGGTACTGTACCTCCTTTTGCCCTCTCACCCAGTCCCAGCAGACAGCACTGGAAAGATTGCTTTGTGTTTCAGAGTGCAGGCAGCCAATGCTTCAGCAAGAGACTCACTGCTTCTCTGACACTGTTTAGGGGGATCCAGGGATATCTGCCCACTTGATTTAAAACCCACACAGACTGGAATTATCTGCTGTCACCCTTTCTCTGTGCACTGTCTATATCTATAGGTCTACACCTGACAGTGTAACTATTTATGTCACCTTAAAGCATGTACAAATTTATTTGTGCATCACATAGTTAATCTCAAAAAAAAAAAAAATCAAATATCACAGCTTCACCACTCTATTTGATGTTCAGACTGCCACTGTTACATGTAAGAATTCTGTAGGCCTAGGCTTTTGCAGACTGAAAGTAAGCCAAAGGGAAAGAGGAAATAGTGGTTATAACACCACATTATCCTTCCTGAAAAATCCATAAGGGCTCACATCACATTTACAGGAAAAGGACATGCATTACATATCCTAGAAAACAACTCTTAAGAGACAGATCAGAGAAAGCAAGTTTCTTACATCCACATGTAAATTCTTCTCAGGATACAACAAAATGGTACTTGAGGAGTGTGAGGAAAGGTGTGATTCCCATCCCTTTCATTGATTATTAAAAGCTGGAGGGAAAAGGGCAGTTTCATAAAACTTATGGTGCAACTTTATGTTGCTCACAAAACAGATAAGGAGCCAATAGAATTTTTTTAAAACAAGTATTCTTTGTACCCCCCTAAAAAAAGCAGATGCCCACAAGTACTGAAAACAGGACAACTGGGTAGAACTATTTGCATTCATCTACTCCAAGCTTCTCTAGCAAATCTCATCCCACTGGTAACTTACTTCCTTCTCTTCAGCATCAGTGGGCTTTCCAAAGAGGGAGACTGGCATGCTAAGCCCAAACCTTCCACAGATCAGCTTCACCCATCTCTCTGTGAAAAACCTAATTCAGAATATTTGCTGTTTTATACTAAGTGTTAAGATTGAGTATGCCTTTTGACTGAACTTACCTCAAGCTGAATTTTTCTCAGAAGTGAGAAATGCACTCAGAAGTAAAGCAGTAGTTTCAATAGTATTCTTTAAAACTCATTTACAAGCATGCAATGGAAAAAATCCAAACTTTTCACTGGACGGTGCAATATTTTTTTTTTTTTTTTAAATTCTGGAAGCCAATTCTGTACATTAAGTGTAGCATAAGCATCAGTTAAATGGATTATTGCAACATTATAGGTGAAAAGCTGGGTATAAGTCACAAGTGTACACTGACTTCCTAAAACAAGGATAACCTTATGCAAGATATAAATCTTAGAGGCAATGCTTTCTCATATATATGTCCTATAGAAACCTTAAAGCTATGAACAGAGCTCAGTGAATCTGGCAAATGAGCCAGGAACTGAAACCACTTATAAACATCAAAAAACTGATTTGCTTTTAAGAAAGCCCCGAGCTGGTGAAAGCAGCAGCAAAACACGCCAAAAGCAGCGGGGGTATTGGTGTGGCAGATGTATCAGGCCATCAGCTCAGGAGACTTCAAGCTCTTTTACTGCGAATTGCAGGAAAAAGCCACCAGAGCATTCCAGCTGTACTGCATCACAAGGCAGCTGATGTTCACCGGTTTATTTGCCTCAGACTGGAAAGTTTAACTCTTGGTGTCTCTGGACACAAACACACCCCGAGTCCTGAAGACATCAAAGTTTGCCAGAAGCATCCAAGTCAGACTTACCTGGTTCAGAAGACATGGTTTGCAAATGTAATCCAGCACCACTGCACGAGGAACTGATTTTGCAATGATAATAACCCTGCGAGAGGCTCACATTTATCCCATTTAGAAGCCCTACAAGTTGCCTGAAAGGGCTTCTCCCCAGATGCTCGGGGTGTGCTGAGAGCTCACATGCTGGTCTCAGTCACACGATGATGCTCCTCCTCTCGGAGGGCAAGCCTGTGCTGAGAGGACAAGCGTAAGCAACGCAAACCAGTCTGCTTAGAGAAAAGAGTGAAGTCTGCTCACGAGCAAAGAGGAAAAACAAAGAAATCAGCTTATGTAACGTACAAACTGCTGGAGAAAGGAGGAGGAGGAGGGACTACTGAAAGTTGTTTTGTCTAATACCTCAGCCACTATGAAAGTTTTGTCACTTGCACTGCTGTTTGAAATTAAAGCAGTACCAAAGTTAAAGGACAAGTTAGTACGTTTTTCTGTTTGGTGTTTTGTTCTCCCTTTATATTGCATGGTGCTCATTTCAAATAATTTTCTGCATTTCCTAATCTCTCTTTAAATTTATGCCTAGAATTAAGTACATAGGACACACAGGATACCAGACCACTGACCAAAAGAATCTACATTAAAGACTTGTTATGGAAACATTAGTTTATTTGGCATAGATTAATATTGATCAGAATAATTTAAAATCAATTTTTAAATGACATAAACTACATATCGTGCTCCAGGGCACAATACAAAGATATTAGAGTGAATTATGAACTGAAGAAATATACAGTTTCAAAAAGCAAAAGGATTAACTGGAAAGGGAAGTTACTCCGAGTAACTTTCTGTTATTTTTCAGAGTTCCCCCACCATGTGATCCCCAGCTGGCACACATTCATCTCAGCAGGAGAAAAAACCTGGGATTTAAATCCAACCGTGTCAATTTTGACAATATGAGTCAGAATACAGCAGCCAGCTGAGGTCATTTTCAACCTCTGCTCTGGTCCAAAGCACAGCTCCCTGCAGCCCCTTCCACCCCCAGCCACTCACAATCCCCACACTCACAACCCTGCAGAGCTGCTTGGAGGGGCGAGCACCAAGGGTTACAGGGAAAAGCAAAGCAATTGCAAAGCAAAAGCAAAGCAAAGCAAAGCAATCCATGAGAATCTGTTTGGCACTGAGGGGACAGCCCTCTGGAAAGGGCAGCTAATTGTTTCCTTTCTACTACAGATGTTGTACGGCAGAGGGATATTGCCAAAACCAGCAAAAAAACCAACTTTCCTCCAGTTATTTTAACATTTTGGTGCCTTTTTCATCTTGAGATGAGCAGATGCAAGCTCCACACATACGGATTTGAAACCTAAATGGAACACATTTTTAGCACCTTGGCCAAGATTTACAAGTTTTCTTTCTGTTTTGAGCATTTATTTTTAAACTGCTGAGCTAGGAAGTTGTATTTCCTCATCCCTGATTCTCCTAGCAAGTAATCCCAGGCTCCTTAAAGACACATACAAATTTTATTCACCCAGGTCATCGATGCACCATTAAAATAAAAAATAGCATTAGCTGAGTTTCATAATCAGACCAAGAGAACTCCAATGCATAAGTTATATTTGTATTTTGAAAGTTCTCCTCCAGGAGTTCAGAGCTTGCCCCTGTTGCTTGGGCTTGCACCTGAAGTGCCTTTAAAACAGAACACCTCATTGCTCCAGGAAAGCCTTTGTTGAGAAGATAAATTTTCTGCTCAGTTTCCCACATTTGGAACAAAGCACTTTCCCCAGGAGTCTGGTTTGTCCATCTGCTGGTGAATGAGGGCTTTGCCAGCCTTTCTTCAGCCAGCTTGACTCTTCCCAACCCAGGAAAATCACTGATAATGCCTGTCATACAAGCACATGCCAGATTTTACATTCAGATTGGACCAGCAATATGGTTTTCAATATTGCCACAAACAATATAGTAGGTTAGAAAACTATAAGGCAAATGGCTACAAAAGAATTTAAGAAGCAATTGTTTTAGATAAGCAGCTACATAAATTGTTAATGACCACTGCAAGCAAAGAGAAGGGGTCACACAAGGGAAAGTAGGGGCCAGATAGGAGAGTCACTGCAGCTCTGCTACCACTCAGAAAGAAGGCATTTTACACACTTAAAGGAAACTGGGGATCCTATTTCATTTCCAGAAGCAGCAACATTTGAACAGGTATAAAGAAGTCACCACTGCCCATTTTTGACATACATAGTTAACTCCTCCTTTTTTTAAAAAAGTAATATATTAATTGTTCCATATCTATTTGATTAGCTAGCAGATAAGGGGATTTGGAAGAGATTAAACTGCTAGAAGGAGAATATCTCATTAACCTATTACACTGGTTTCACAAGTGTTCTACGCCCAACTTTGCTTTCTCTAAAAGCAGAAACATGCAAATTGCACAATGCAGTATTAGCTGAAAACTCATCAACAAAAGGTGCAGCTATGTCTTCCCCGTCACCAGAAGATGCCTATGAACTTTAAAGAAAAGTTAATTTAAAAATAAAGTTAGTTTTATTAATTTTCTCTAAAAGGCAGATAAAGAGGCACAGAGAACAACTAGTTAAATAAAACAAACATTCTCATTAATGTGTCATAAAAGTTGTACTACTAAGATAAGAAGTTGCCATCATTTAGTATAACCAGAATAACTACACAGACTAAACACAGTATGCTTTTGGTCCTTGCACAGCAGACTAGTTCTATGAAACTATGTTACCCCAAATCCAAATTATTGGCTCATATATGACTTCCTCACTCCAGTAAAAGTTTTCACAAACATCTCACAATAAATAGATGGCACTTACTTTTTTCCCACCTCCAAGTACTTCTCAGACTAAGCAATACCAGCTTTCTGTCAGTACTTCCCCCATTTTGCAGACAAGGGGACTCAAACTGTGTACATAACTCTTTTGAATATTCTTAATGTGATGAAGCTGACAAGGAAGTCACATGAGTACTGTTAGGAAACCTGGAAAGCTGAACTGAGTACTAAAGAGCTACATGAGCAGTGTGTCACTGTGACACACAGCCCCCAAAACCAAACTGGCTCATGTGACAGAGAATCACAGTCCAGCACTCAGTGTGGCTGTCTTCTGCTGCTCTCCTCCTTCTGGCAGGCTCACTTCAGGCACAAAGCGTTAGAAAAGGTTTGCTGTGGATCATGCATCAGAACAGGATGCACAGTTTGTGTAAGCCAGTGATGGAGAGGGATTTTTGTCCCAGCCAAAGGATCAGTAACCCACCTGCACCCTGACACAGGATTCAAAAGGAGAACTTCTGAATTTCAATATAGAAACACCTGCCAACTGTCTTTTTCCATGTGAGAGATCTATAGACATCTCAGTGAGTCCAAGAGAGGAAGGGCCCTTTCACAGGGCTCCCATAAAACAGTTGTGGTTGGCTCACACTGATCTCCCCTTTCTCTTCTCCATTACACCCCAGTACTTCAAAATCACAGGACCTGGGGCATGGGCAGAAATAAAAGCATGCTTTGTCCTCACATCCCCAAAGAGTTGGTGAGGTGCTGTTAAAGCCCCTGCCATGAGCTGGGCAGTATTCTGCAGAGGGGTTCCACTTGGCTCCCAGCTATTCTTAGGGAAATGGGATCGATTACAGGACACCACACAGCCGTGTCCCAAAGTGAGCCTCACTTCTGTCAGACCTTCCCCATGCTGTCCTTTTCATGACTTGTGGCATAGGCTAAAATCAGTAAGAAGTGTTTTTTTGCAGAAGCCTGGACGGCTTAAACAAAATATATTACAAAAAACCCCAAAGCACTCAGCTTATTTAAAACTGCTGTCTTGTTAAAGTACATCCTTCGAGCTTTGCCCCAGCGGCATGTAAGGAAGGAAGGAACAGCCATACCACAACTCAACATTTGCAGGCATATAATGAATAAAAGGATGGGGAGAAATTTTATATTAAGGAAGTGAGCTCCAGAAATTAGTGATCACCAGGAAAAGGAGGAGGGAAAGTCCACACAGAAGTGGGCTGGGCAAGGAGGAGGTTTAGGAATGGGTATTCAGGACTGTTGCAACAAGGAAAAGCAACAATATCTTTAAAAAGATGGGCAACTAACCCTCAACAAGGTGAGAAACACTAAGGGACACTGGATCTGCACCCCAACAGAAACACGTTTGTTGAAAGGACATTTTCCCTCCAAATTCTGAAAATCAGCAACATCAATCACTCTCCTCCCTAGCTCTCCTGGTTCACATGCAAGGAGATAGTGACTTCATCACATTTCAGGAAAAGTAATCTCAAGGTAGATGTGATGAACAATTACCATGCCATAATTAGAAAGTAAAAAGCAGTATTTTTCCATCCTTTTTTTCTTTCCTTCCAGCTCAGCTGTGTTATGTGTCCCAAAGGGAAAGCCTGTGGTTGTGCTCAAAGAACACAGAACAGAAGTTCTTAGAGGGAAAGAACTTTTTGTCCTGGGTTTGCACAGCATTTGTCACTGTAGCATCATGATGTCTGAAATTTAGTCCAAGAGTAAGAATAATACAAGCAACTACAAATCTCTCTAAACAAATAACGAAATTGTTGCAATTCAATGAAATCAGAGAACTATATCAAAGATCATTGAGTGCCATCTATTCTATTAGAGTTGACAAAAGGACCATATCTTCTATGGTAACTCTATGTTTTACACTAAAAATATAAAGCTGGGTTTCTGTAGTTTAAAGTACCTTTCATACTTGGGAAAAAAAAAATAAAATCCAGGAATCGGTGGTTTATTTGTCAACTAATCTTCTGTTACTAAAGAAAGATCAGCAATTGTTAAAGGATTTCTGGTTTTAGACATGAAAATTGGTCAAAAGCTATGTCTCCATCAACTGGGTTTGATTTGCCAATTCTTCTGTTAAAAAAAAAATAGTTCAACAGTTTTTATTTCTAAAACCTCCTTTCTATATATATCCTGCAAAATCATATTATGATTTAGGGAAGCAGACTCATTTTCCAGTTAAAGTAGCTTTTGGTCCCACACAAAGCACACTTGCATCCCAGAGGAAAAGGCTATGACCCAGTCCAGGAAGACCACCACACAGAACTGTCCTTAGATTCAGCAGTACAGTGAAAGGCCGAGTCAGTAACTTCAAAATTACCCCTTCCACATTAAAAATCCAAACAACAGACTCACAAAATAAGCAGATCAGATTGCGGTGACCGTGATTTCACTTCCATATAAAAATCAAATCAGGGCAGTGCTAGGTACTAAAAATAAAGTACAAATCATTCTTGGTTTGAGTTAACAAAACCTGCATGGAGGGTTCACAACAAACAGCAGAGTGGAATGCATTAATACACTTCTGGGGTAGATAAGACTACACAAAATATGATCAGGGGAAAAAAAATGAAAAACTATCTGACAAGAAGCAGTAGAAAATGTTTCAGTAATCCACTGCAGAAGGCATCAAACACACCAGCCCCATGGCTTACAGCATCAGTTTATGGATCACCCATGGCATTTGTGCAACTGTATTTTACCAGATGCTGAAAGCCATATCCACCATGAATTTGTTTAGCCTTTCTCTGAATCCCATTTACATGTCTTAAACAGAATACGTGACAGTACAGGCATTTTTAACCTATTCCACCTTAGCTCTGACTCATTGCTTTCTGAGGAGGAGAAACTTGAAAGCACTAGACATTTCCCCATCCACTGTCCTCCATCCTCCCTGTCACACTACAGAAAGTATCAGATGAGCTTTCTCCAGAACACGTCAGTTCCTAAAAATCACAGAAGCACAGAAAGATTTGGATGGAGACCATTCAGCCCAGCCCTCCTGCATGGGCAAGGACATCTTCCACCAAAACAGGACAAAAAATGCCACTGTCCGTTCACAATTCTGTCCTTCAGCCTCAAATATATCTACAGCTGTGGTCTCCTTACTTTGTCCTGTTAGGGCCAATATAATCTAGTATTTGCAGGACAGTCAGCAAATTGGGCCCTTCTTTGCAAGGTTTTTTCTGCCCTGCCATTAATACACAGAGCTGATTTTTTTTCCAGTCCATCCAGCCTTGGGTACTTCAACTGTCCCGAGAAAAATGATCACAATGAATTCAACAAACCAATTTGATTCAAAAAGGGAAGGTAAAAATACAGACAGTGCTGAGAGATAAGAGAATGTAGAAGTGTATTTCAGCTTTTAGAGTAGTAGGGGTCAAAGAGCAGAGAGCTGTGACTGTTTTTATATAGTGAAGTTGTGCTGATAGTTAAACATAGCCTTTGAGACCACATCCGCACTAATGAAACTGTAATTTCCTTTAAATTATTGCCATCCACACACCAGACCTCATGAGCCAGACAGTAATGACTTTTCATCATTTATTTCAACACAAAAACAATCAATAAGCTTTCCCCCACAGTTCCTTTACTGCAATCTCTGAACTCTAAAAACCAGGAATCAGAGAAGATGCCAGCTATAAAACAGACACAGCCAGGTTTCATTGTTGTCTTTCTTATGGAAAGAAATTCTAAAACACCACCCAGTTTTGTGATAAACAGGATTAAAGCCGTGCAAAGAAAATCTTAATCCATTAAAACATGATGAACAGACTAGAGTATCAAAGAACAGTAAGCAGATCACATCGGATTGAGAGGCTTTTCCCTCTCATCATGACTGTGTCCTGGACATTGTTTTGCACTGAAAATGTTTAGTATCAGACTGAGGGAATATCACATTTCTGCTCACACAAGCTGAGGACACTCCATGGAAGACACAGACACAAAAAAAAGACCTCAGCTGCCAACTGAAGTTTTTCTCCTGTGTTAAGCAGCAACTAAAAAAGCATTCTACAGTTTTCAGAATTTTTCAACAGTGGGAAAATTTCAGAATATTTGGAATATTTTCAGGCAAACCAAGGAAAAACCAGGAATAAGACCAGTAAAATCAGTGACAAACCTGGAAAATTTAATTCAGTTGTTTAGAAAGACTATATTTTAAAATCAATCAAATCAGCTGTGTAAACACATACACACACAAATGTTCAGTCTCTTACGACCTAACCAGGCCACAGCTTGCAGAGCAAATGGGCAAAATTCACGAGCAAGGCACTTCATCTACAATGTTCCAGACTAAGATTTTAAAATTAGCATTTCCCCAAAATAACAGGATGCTAGCAGACAACAGAGGGGTGCAGCACTGCTGACTTCACTGAGGGCAAGCAGCGCTCACACTGCTAACTGTATTTCATCATATTAGATTTTAACTGTTGTGTTTCAGTTCTCAGGCAGAGCTCTAATTCCATCACTGAGCCTTTGAATTTATTTTGGCTTATAGCAGCTATCTTTAAGAGTGTTTGTAGCAGCTTCCACAGTTGAAACTGACTTACAGAAATCTTGACAAGCCAAGGGACTAAAACACTTGCCAGTTACATTCTAGTGGGTGGCCAAGTCATAACAGCAACATAAGGCTCCAAGCAATGGCGTGAACAAGAGCTACTGAGGAGAGCAGACATCAAAATTAGTCTTGGAACCTGCCTTGACAGAGAGCTGCCAGAGAACTATTTCAGCTGTAGAGAAAAGTGGCACAGGATCTTTAAAGAAAGACAACAGGTAATCTTATATAACCTATGAAGCCTTTCAACGTTTTAAAGAGCTGAACAATATTCAAGCCCACTGAACAAGTAAAATGAGCATAAATTATTTATTCTGTGTCTCAATCGCAATGTAACTGCTACAAGCATGGTATGGGAAGCCATAAAACTATTTTGCATCACAAAAAGCCACTTCATGCTTTCACTCATCTTCCTGAGCATCAGTGACCTCTTTAAGAAAGGGAGGAGAATAAAAAAATAAAATAATTATTAGCTTGTGTAAAAAATAGGACAGCAGTGTAGGAGAACAAAAAGGATGCTGATACTCAGGAGGAGATATGATGAAGAAAAATTCCAGGTGAGAAGTTCAGGTCCTACCCTGCAGGAATGACTCATTACAGAATCAAGTTGTTCCTTAAAGTATTATTACAATCTCTCGAGCTAATTTTTCCTCTACTACTCAAACAGCAGCTATGTTTGACACATCTCTAGGAAATACACCACACTGCCCATGGCACTACTTAATGCCTTCAAAACAAAACCCTTGGTAGTAGAAAAGTCTGTAATTCAGGTCTTCTACAGCCTCAATCCCCAGTTTGTGAGCCTTTGCTGAAAAGGTTTGCATAAATCTTTGTTTCAATTTTAGCTAACAAACTTAAAACAGATACTCAGAACTATAAACCACACCAACACCTAATTGTGCAGGTGAACATGGATTTTGTTTTGGTTTTTGGTAAGTCTTACTACAAGTAGAAGTGGAACAGACAAGTTACAACACTGTTTAATATCACTGTTAGCTGCACCTGCACCCTCTCCATGAAGGTAAAGTGCGTCTGTGGTAAAACCACAGCAAAAAAGTACAATCTGAAGAAGGCACAAGCCAGAAAATGTCTACAGATAGGCAAGGAGAAGTACACAAAAACTGCCATGAAGGTTCCTCTGAAGATCAGCAGCTGGAAAAGCACTTCTACTTGAAAAAGCACTTCTGCTAGCCATCTGTCAGGACTAGAAGGCTATTCTTCCCTCAATTCAAAATCTGGCTGCTCTGGGCTACCATTCTTCTGAAGCCCTGGAGACTGGCTCGAGCCCAGAAAGCATCATCCTGGTAGCAGAATTCATGTCTCAAAGTGCCTGCTCAAGTTTTCTACCAACAGGGATCTCATGACACTGGCAATGAGTTCAATCTTTCTTGTTCAGCTTCTGAAGCATAATGTAACACTGACTTTTCATCATTTAGCAGAGTTTAAAGTTCTCTTTAAAGTTTTCTTCCCATATCCATGAGAGTCTGTGATTTGCAGTATGCCAGAAGAAAAGCCTGCTGATCATCTAAATGACAGGTAAGTTATAAGGCTACCTGTGACTGAGGGTGGCAGTGAGGAAATCCCACACACAAACCCCTCAGTCACCAAATGGCTCCTCCCAGTCCTGAGCTCCACATTCCCAAATTCACTCTAGGACTTAATTTGCTGAGATATTCATTAAAAAGTAAACAATTCCCATGGCTCTTATGAGTCCAAGTAGTATTTTTATACTTAAAATGAACAGCTAATTATATAGTAGGGCAACTAGATGAACTGGGGGAAAAAAAAAAAAGACATTATTCCACTTCAAGATATTCTGTTGCTGGCATGCAATCATTTCTTCCCATTCTGTTCTTCTTCCAACTTTGAATAACAATTACTTGGGAGGAATATTCTCTGAAACTATTTGCAGAACACCTCTGAGTCTTCAGGTTCTTCAATTCAACACCTTAACGAGGTGGAACCACAAGGAAGGCCAAAAGTACTTCTGTACTAAATGCAAGCCCCTTTGGAAAAGACTAAAAAAACCTACCAAAATTCACAAAAATAATTCACCTGCCAGTCTCTCCCATTTAGTTACTCACCATCTCACTGCACAGGTTTAGGATGATGGTCAGCTTTACAAATTCAACCAATTTGATATTTTCTAAAATCTGGTACAGTGCTTTCCAGCATCATGGGGAAAAAAAGTGTTAATGCCTGAATTTTGACCCCACCCATAGAAAGCATAAAAGGCACCAGCAATTTTAAGTGACTAAGGCCCAGCAAACAGACCAACAGCAGCAGTGCCTGTGTCAGCAGGTTTATCCTCCCACATCCAGAGGCTGGAGAACTCAATTATTCCATGGGACTTGCAAAGAGAACAGTTTGTAAACAGGCACCAGGACTTTCCAAAACAGCTGGCCCTTCAGAGGGAGCTGCAGGCTTTAACCTTGAAGCAGCCATGCTGCTGTGGGGAGACAGTGAGGAGCCTGAGCTTTTTTGGTTTTTTAATATTCACTGTACACGAGTAAATGGCAAAAACAAAGTGTATTGAAAATGAAGCATGTTTAAAACCTCCACCAAGCAGCAGCCCGAACACAATGTATAAATAAACCCAAGTCATGTCAAACAGCATTCCACAGTCATGTGTCAAGTGAAAAGCAGAAAGACTTGTCTGTTTGAAGAAAACAATTGTGATCGTTTATGCGCAAGCCACTTTCCTATATATTGACTCAGGATTTTACCATTTAATGACAAGTTTCCTGAAAGCTTAGTGAGTACAGACACTATAAACAAGATTATTATGAGCTCATTATATACTAGGTTGCATTTGTAGACACTGTTTAGTTGAGTGTTCATTCAAAATGCCCTTTTATTGTGAGATGATGTACCTAGATTTAGCTTATCCACTTAAAACAACCCAAACCAAATCACTACTCAGTATGACCCATTGTCTCTGCTGGCCCCCAAAGCCTGTATTTTAGGCTAAATCTCCTTCAAGAGATCACATAGCAGATTACATTGACAATCATTTATTTGCATTAAGCATAAACATCAGAGCCACTTGTAATAATGTACCAAAGAGTAAAAAAAAAAAAAAAAAGCCTTTGAAAAAAAAAATCGTTAGTTTTCACCAGACATGTAACAGTTCCTCTCTTACATGGAAATGGGATGTCTACTACGAAAGGCCAGATGCTCAAATGGATTAAACAGTGTCTAGCCTTTAAATCCTACATCCACAAATCAACACTGACCTAGTGACCTAAAGTAAAATTTAATAATAAAAAAAGTATCCAACAGACACATATATACCAATCAAGACAGAAATAAAAAAAAATTTGCTTGCCTAAGACTGTTTGGACATTTACATGGTGCACATCAGAGAATACAAGAGCTGGAGAGTGCAGAATGTGCAGTCCCCTGTTTATCCTTGACACAGGTTTAGCAGAGGCAGTGGGGAAACAGGCTCCTCAGCACAGCCCAGTTAGCAATAAGGAGAAATCACCTCTGGAAAGGCTACACAAGCCATTACCTTCCTGCCCTTAGGATTGCTGCTGTCTGTGAAGACTTGCCAGTGAGACGGGAATTCACACGCAGCGCCAGTGAATCCTGTGGGCAGCAGCTGCCTTCCTCGGAACAGAGCAGGGAAGAGAAACACGTCCCACAGCAGCATAACCTTGGGAGGGTTGCCCTTCACTCCGGGCAGGTCCAGGATAACACCTGAAGGGTGAAAGTCTAATCTCTTCCAAGCACAAAAGCCAATCTGCCCCTTTCCTTCTGACAGTGCAATTACAGACTTGGGACTTGCACGTGTGAACAAGTCCACTGCAGCCCATTAAGAGCAAGTTTTGCATAAATTACCAACTTCAAAGGCAAGGCAGTATGTAAATTATGGGGAAGGAAGGGAATTTTTTAAAAGGTGGGGTTTTTTTATTATTATTACAAGTTGATACAGCTTTCATTAAGGGTGCTCACCCAGTTCCACCAGCACAAGGGTGTTACATGATGTCTGAAAGGAGTTCAGGCACACACACCAGCCTCCCAGAAGCACAAGAAAAGCTCATTCACCACAAACAGTTAAAGTACTCAAAGAAATAAAAACCCTCTCAACCTCCCACACACACTTTTGTTAGGCACCAAGACTTGAAAAGCATCTTGTAGGTTAAAAATTTATCTTAGTCAAATATGTTGCAATAGTGACTTATTAACTCTATCAGTAACTTTCCATCCAGACTTCAATGCACTGACATTTTCAGTGCATAAAAGCAGGGGACAGAGTGGTTGAGTTAGCAGTGACATGGTTTTAATTAAAAGCCTCTAATAGTGTTCTCCCCTGCACCAAATAAAAATGGCAGTTCTGGCAAGAGGGATGCAGCATAAAACCTTTATCTGAAAAGGGAAAGTCCATATGTGACTAAAAACATCTGCTGAAGCAACATTTTGCATTTTTGGGGCACAAAATTTTAATGTCCCTTGTTTAAGTCAGCAATTTGAGTTGCACTAAAATGTTCACCATACACATATTATGAAAAAAAAATTAATACTCCTAGCTCCTGCTGCACAGCAAAAAAAGTATTTGATAGGACAAGAAAACCTTAGAAGGATATACTTCTAATTTCTTTTTCTTCTCTATATTAAATCCTGACATCAAAACAGTTACAATATTTGCGGACAATCCCAAAAACTCATGTCAAGTCTTTCTACAATTAAGCTCTATAAGAGGAATAGTCCAAAATGTTTGGTCAGTTGGCGAGTTAGAAAGAGGGAGAGAGGGTGGGAACGAGGAGTGGAAAACCTGCTCCTGCATTCTACCTCCCTTACGCTGCTTCCTCTGGGCAAACTGCATAAAACACCCTAAACATCCATTGTATCACCAGCTCTGCTCGAGCATTTCCCCCTCGTCTCACCCTTCATGCCAGTACGAAAACCAAACACATATCACATCCAAAAAGAAATCACTCAGACAAAAAAAGCAACCAGCGTGAAAAGACATGTAAATCAAACAGATCTGGCAGCAAACAGCATTTCATAAAGACAAGAGATATGGATTGCTCCATTTGTGTCAGTTCGGCCAGTTATTGTTCTGACTTACTACTTTAACTACCCCTGATTAAACTGCTTGAACTGCAACAGACAAACGAAGATCCTTAAAATACAATCCCCCCCACACCCTCCTAACAATAAGCATTATTTCCGTGGTGCTGCCATCCTCAAATCTTAAAGCCACTACATCAATTAAAAATTACCGACATACAAAATGAATTTAGCACCGACCTTGCAAAAAGCTTGCTCCTCTTGGCTAGAAATCATTAACAGTTTTGGTAAAATCCTTTTATGTGCTCCTCCAGCTAGCTAATTCCAGCCTTCCATTAACGCACTCCATTGCAGATAATTGCCGACAGCACACGCTCCCCTGCTTTTGCTGGTTCCCAACCCAGCGAGGATAATCACATTCCAGCAGGGAGCGAACAGATGGCAGCCTCCATGGTAACCAGTCCTCCCCGGCTAGTGGTAGCACTGGGAGACTCCCGGGGACCGGGGCAACAAGCGCTCTTTGTGCTCCAGCCTCCCCAAGCCGGAGCGCAGGCACAGCCGGCTCTAGGGCTGACTGGGCATGCCTGGCAGGTGCTCTGCCTTCGCAGGCAGGCACGACACCTGAACAAAAGCTGGCGACCAGGTTTAACCTTGACACTGCCTGCCCCCGCGGAGTGCAGGGGGGAAAACACCCGCTGAGGTGGAGGTGAAGCTAAGCGGGAGTTCTATTTGCTATTAAAGCAGAGCGCTCAGGGAAATTAGCTGGGATCTGGTTTTCCCCTGGCAAAATGATTTTCTGAAGGCAGGCTTATTTCCCCTGAATGGGTTTGATTTCAGCACGACTGGAAACGTTTGCTGCCTGATCTCTATCTCCCGGATTTTGAAATTGCTCCCCTCAAGATACCATAATCTGTTGCTCAACAAGAACTGCCCAGACCCTCTGTTTTGGTCTCGGGGCTTCTGTCAGGCTTATCTGCTCTGCATCTGCCGAGATCAATGCTGATTCAGCAGCAGGCAAAACTGCCCTGTCTCTCTGCTGCACTGCCAGGAGAGGCGTGTCTGGAAAAGCCTTTTTTTCCATATCAAAGGTGTGCCTGAAACCTCTGCTCTCACCGGGCCAGACCCTGCACGGCTCCACACCTCCAGTGAAGGTGTGTGCACCAGCTCAGAGAATTCCCACTGATGATGTCTGTAGGGAAAAGGGAAGTGGCTTTTCACAGCCCCTGATAATGATCTTCTCTGCAAAATAAAAGGTCTTTGAAAGGACATATTAAGGTTTTAAATACTGATGAGTTGCACAGTCTCAAAATATTTAAGGTTTGAAACATTGAATGTACAATAGCCTTGACTCACACAAATTCTCTCTGCCTCACACTCAAAACCACTCAGCACTTATGGCTAATGGCATGTTAAAAAAACTAGGTAATTTTACTTGAAGCTGCACCAAATTTGGACCTCAGGTTCCTGAATGCTAACTTAGGTCTAGCAAAGTGGTTTCCTTTCTCCTTTAATCTTCTAGCTGGTCCTGCAGAACAGCTTTTGTTCCTCTTAAAGACTGAAAAACCCTGAGCTGGACCCCACCATCACAAAAACACCTCTTCTTCTGCAAGTGGTTTCAGGCACAGAGCTCTATGATTTTCTCTCTCCTCCCACCCAAATTTTCAGTCTTCCTCATGCTCACAGCACAAGGATGTTGATTTTGTTTCACAGCAAGCCCAGTGAAGTTTACCTTGGTAAGAGACAGCACTATTAAACTACTGGTGCATTACCATTGGAAGCCTTCCAGGTCCCTGCTGACAGCACAAGAGTATCTGTAATCCACACCAAAGTCCCCACCACAGAAAGCTGAGGAGAACTCAGATTTCAGAAGGAACTCACAGAACTCACAAAGTTATTGTGGATACTGGTGAAAGGTGTGGGACAAAACCCAGGTCTGCCAACTCGCCCTCCAGGACTAGTAGACCATTCTGACTCATGCTGCTGATTTCAATGCATTTTCTTCCTCTAAATAAGCAATCCTTACAATCATCAAAAAACTCTTAAGCTTATATGGACACCAAACCTAATTATCCATCAGCAACAGCAGTAAAATAAAGTAAGGAAGAAAACCAATATCCTATTCAACTTACCAGCTGTTAATAATAAAAACTTTTCAGCATTAAAGAATCATGAAAGGCAGCAACACCATTTTTGCCTCTTAAAAATAAAGACAGTGGCTCAGAAATTAGTTTTGATGTACATATAGATTATTATGCATTTATGCATTTCCACAAATTGACTTCAAAATTATAGGGATTCAAGTTCAATTTCAGTCTTTTTTCCATCATGAAAGGGACACCTCCTACAAAATAATTTTCTAGATTTATGTTAATTCTAACTTCGTATTTAAAAATTAAGTTGTTTACTGAAATATTATAAGCCATCTTAGTATCAGAAAACCTGTTCCATACACCATAAAAACCCTTAGACCATCTGTTCTTGAACAAGAACTAGCTGTACTCATTATAGGAGGATTGCTAGCAGAATGAAGGGCAACAGCAGTCAGAATCCATTTCAGCTTCTTACTTGGAATTTCTTTAATTATTAGGTCTGTTTTTACACAGACACAATGGAAAAAAAATAAACTACATGGAGCAGCCATCACACAAAGGAAGGGACAATGGGACACACTACAATCTTTGACAGAAGCAAGAGGTAACTTATATGGAGCAACACTAGAAAAAGTATCCTCTGTTCATATGACAAAAGTTTTATTCAAGCTCTTTGAAAAGAACAGAGGAAAACAGCACATCCAAAATGATTCTGAGGAGGGGTGGACAAAGAAAATAAAATTTAGTCATCTCCCCTTCTTGTTTGGCTCAGAGACAGAAGTTTAGGAATAAACTCATTTTAGCTGGAAGACATGAATGGAAAATAAAGAACATATTGACATCCGGTGTCCTGAATTGATTCCATTGAAAGGATTGTCTTTCACAACAATGACACCACATGCTTCAGCTTTTCCAGTCCCAGCTGTTATCTGACAGACCAAGATTTTGGCATTTTATTCAGGCTGATGAAGTCTGAAACTAAGCTTTAGAAATGTATGTTTTTCAAACTGAATAAGGGGGGGGGGGGGTGGGGGGGGGGGGGGGGGTCTTCTTGGTAATGACCACTTAAAAATCTATTCACCCCAAACAAGTTCTGTGAGATTAGAATGAGGCATACAGACAGCAGTTAGTCACTATTGTCTGCATAAGATTTGAAAGCTTTAACTAAAACCAACCACAGCACGTAAGTAAGTGACATGTCAGGCCTCACACACATGGTTTCAAGTTGTCCATTGTTACACCATTTTTTAGAGTTCTACTGAAACAGGCTTGTAATTCCTGAGAGTTGCAACATTTACTGCCAGACAAAGTAAAACAATAAAACACTGATCTGCTCTATTATAGTATCACCTTTGTTTATACAGAGGAGTCAACTCCAATATAAATATAGACTCATAGAACTGTTTAGGTTGGAAAAGACCTCCAAGATCATGGAGTTCAGCTGTTAACCCAGCATCACGGTATTCACCACTAAACCGTGTCCCCAATGTCACATCCACACATTTTCTGAGCACTTCCAGAGATGGTGATTCCAGCACTTCCTTGAGCAGCCTATTCCAAATCTTGATAACCCTGTCAGTGACGAAATTTTTTCTAAAATCCAATCTAAATCGCCCCTGGTGCAAACTGAAGGACAGTCACTTGTTACCTGGGAGAAGAGCCTGACCCCCACCTTGCTATAACCTCCTTTCAGGGAGTTGTAAAGAGTGATAAGGTCTCCCCAGAGCCTCCTTTTCTCCAGGCTAAACACCCCCAGCTCCCTCAGCTGCTCCTCAGAGGACTTGTGCTCCAGACCCTTCACCAGCTCCACTGCCCTTCTCCGGACTCGCTCCAGCACCTCCAAGTCTTTCTCGTAGTGAGAGGCCCAGAATTGAACACAGAATTCAAGGTGCAGCCTGCCAAGCACAGGGCCACAAAATGATCATGTTTTCCTTTTAGGTCCAGACCATCTAATACTGAAGAACTGCACCTCAAGGGAAACAGGATGTCTACATTTTTAAGAGTGTAAAAAAATATATCTATTCTCGTAAGCAAGCATAAAGGCTGAAATTTGCAAAATTTCCTCTTTTTCAAAATCCCAAGAGTTAGCATTTTTTGTGCTAAGCACAGAAGGGCTAATGCTTCCACACTTCCACTGCCTCACCTCAACTGGCTGTTTTCCTAAAAACCGTGGTACTTTGCGGAAGGAAGGCAATGAATTCAGCCCTGCAGAATTTCAGACCATTTCAGACAGCAAGCTCTGAGGATGCCAGAGGAGGCCTCAGGCCTGCTGAGCTGCGCTCCCGTTACTTCCCCAGCGACTGCAGGCCGCACGGCTCCGCACCAGCCCGTGCTCCTCGGCACCACAAGAAACAAGACTATAGCATTTATTTCTCCTACACAGGGTGCCCCGAGAGGAGATGTGTGCTGGGAGTGGAGAAAAGGGCAGCTCTTGTGCTTTTTTGTTCTGACAGGCAGCGTTTGATTCACGCAATGTCAGTGTTCTGGGTGGTAAACCTTTCCCTTCCAAGCTGCTGCTGTTTACAGGAGGGGGATTTGCAGCAGAGAGATGAGCTACCTCCTTCTCTCCACCTCAATGACACTGTCTCCATCCCCTGCAGCTATCCTTCTTCCAATGTTACAACAGCTGTTCCTGTGGACGTCTATTTTTGGCAGCTATCACTAAAGGACAACAAAGAAACAGGGACAGAAGTTGTACTAGGCCATCTTAGTGATCTCTTTGGTCCACAAGCCTGGAAGTTATCCTTCCTTCTTGGGCAGTTCTCCAGAATAACTTTCAAGTTACAGAAATATAAGAAACAAGACTTTTACTGTGATGTCTCCAAAGATAGTTATTTTCAGATCAGGCACAGCACCAGCCCAATACACTGAAACACGTTCTGTAAACCAGAACTGCTTTCATTTCGAAGCTGTTTGTGGCACCTCTCCCACTGAGCTGTATCAATAGTGCCTTCGAGTTAGTAATGCCTGTAGCAAAGATATTGTTTCTTCCTAAAGCCAATACTAAAGCAGATCTAGAGTTATCCAGGCACATTGATAAATATAATTGTCAAGTATTATGGAAAGTAGATGATGTAAAATTTCAAGAAAATCCAGCCATAGAAAGGCTCTAGATTTCAGCCCCTTCCTCTAGTAAAGAAAATCCTCTTGCTAACTGCTGATAATAAAGACACAGCTAATTAACAGAATTTTACACTGTAAACACTGAATTATTTTTATGTCAACAGCAAAATGTGGTGCACAGAAGAATTTTTAAGGAGAATGTACGATTGCACAGGCTCCCTCAAGAGCACACTGCAGCTCAGGCCTTGCATATCCAAGGCATGAAACAGCTCATACTGGTGGTACCTACCCAGGAGCAAGAGGGCTGGATCTGGTTTTGCAAGTTGTGCATGAACGGAGAGAAATGGAAAGCCAACATCAAGAGGCTTGCCTCACAGCAACAGAATAAGCTGTCACACTAATGCATTCAATTAAAAAAGAAAAAAAAAAAGCAAGAGGTATGATAAAAGTAGAGCAGATTTCAGCTAAAAACTCAGTTTGTCAAGGTAGGACAATTGAGTTCACTGTCTGGAAGCACCCAACAATAGGGCACAGCAACCAGCAGACGTGTCTGATTATTTCTGCAATCTCACTGAGTGTTTCCATGGAAAAGCAGCAGCCTCCTAGCTTTGACGTTCAGCGTCTGGCAGATGAGCCAGCCAAAGCTCAGACTCACAAGGCTCAAAGAGAGATCACAGACAGCTCTTTGGATATGGTTCTGAGCAATGCAAGAGTAAATCCAGCTCTGGGGAAGAGCCCAACCCCAGGGGTTCT
The DNA here is from genome assembly GCA_013398275.1 of Promerops cafer. NCBI lineage: Eukaryota > Metazoa > Chordata > Aves > Passeriformes > Nectariniidae > Promerops > Promerops cafer. Next base: position 981,863 of record VZSE01002737.1, read on the forward strand.
GCTCTGTGCTTTTTATTTACCAGTTAAGTTCCCAATAAAGCAGAACAGACATCAGAGCAGCACATGGGTGGGAACGGTGGCCACGGGGCTTTCCTTTCTCCTTAGGCTTCACTAAAGAGTTTCTGAAAAGCCTGTGTAGGAACTGAAGGAGTGTCTTGGATAGAACTGGCAAAACAGAGATAGAAATGCTGGAAGAAGAATAGCCTGTGCATTTCCTCTTCTATAAATTATCCCACAGCAATGACCAAAAACAGTAGGAGGGTAAGGAAATGTAGAGAAACCAATGCTACCACAATGAAGTAACTCACGACATTATGGGTGTTCAGTGAGCTTGTCTCCTCCGTGCAGATACAGGAAGCTCTCATACTTCATCAGTCAAGCTTGGAAAGCAAAAAAGATTGTTATAACTCCAGAACCTGAAGTTAGGCTTTGCAGAGGAAATCTGAGGTACAGCAGGAGCAGTGGTATTTGAGCAGTACTAAATATTACATCATGCTTTAGCCCACTGCATGTGGGTAACTTATTAGTGGCAAAGAATGCAGAAAACATGCTTAAAATGCATTTAGCAGATCCACTCATATAATACACATTGACTTGATTTAAATTCCTTTCCAAACTCATCAGGCACCACTTTGCCAGATGTTTCTAAGGTCTAGAGACACCAGTGCCAGATCCAACACAGACAAGCACTTTTCTGGGCAGTCTGTAACAGTTTTCAGAACAACACCACATTCATTTTACAATGCACCTTGCCTTTCTCTACCCAGAAGCTCCTTCCACAGATTGACTGAGCACAAAGCCATCTAAAGAAACCTCATTTTGGAGGCTATTTGATAGGCAAACCTGGAGCATGCTCCTTCCGTGCCCACAGCTGTCAGCTCCACTGACAAGAGGAAGGGAAAGCAGCATCACAAGATTTACTGATAGCTGACAAGACAACACCAACAAAAACTAAAACTTCCACCCACCTCCCATGCTAGCTCACACAAGAGTTTTTTCTACAACCCACATTTACAGGGCCATTTAGGCCTACAGTAGCTATATGTTCCACTGGAGCCACCCAAAATACTCCTGGGTTTTATTTTTGTTTATATTTCAATGGCTCAGAGATTTCTTTGCAGTCTACATCCTACCACAAGAATCAGCAACCAGTTTCACAGCTGAGGGGGAAAAAAAAGAGGTTTTGCCAGAAAGTGTTTAGAAAACTCTGATGAATACCGGGGGTCTTGGTCACAGTTAGGGCTTCCAGGTGGACTCCTGACAAATATATGGCACTAGAGGCATACAGCAGGTTGTCTCTGTTTCAGATAATTTTCTATAAAAGTAGTCAGCCTCGTACAGCCTATTGGTGTGCAGTATTGCTGGCAGCAAGCACCTCGTGAAGGCTTCTATTATTATTGCTATTAACATATAATGCAACAAAGGGATCTTGCAAGGATTTTATGATTTTGCTACAAGGAAACACAGAAGAATATTAGCACATGAGTCACTGCAGTACCTTGAAAGGTCTAGAATTTTCATAGTTTGATTTTAATTACACTTACTACGTGTAAGGATAAGGGGGAAAAAAACAGCATAAATCAAGACATACCTACTAAGAAGAACTTTTCACTTTCTGAGAAATGAGCAAGACTGACACACGTGCACAAAACAGAACTAATAAACTGATTTTGCTCACTAAAAAGAATTTTGGAGACACTTTTGAAGTTTTGATTGTCTTTGCACTGATGAGAAAAATGAGTTCAAAGAATGCAGTACCAGCAGGGATGGATAATTAACTTCATTTCAGTGTTCCTTAACTAACACAATACAGAGCAGAATACATGTCTATATAGGTATATAATGTATATATACAAAATGTGTATATATAGTGTATATATGCACTACAATAAAATATTTTCCATCCAGTCTGCCTGTACTTGCATTTTAAACAGGTAGGATGTATTTTATATTTTGATATATATAAGTATATTTATAAACACATGTTTATATATTTAAACAGCACTCTGGTAAACGTATTACCTACACTTCCCTTTCAGTAAAATAAAACCTTTGGCAATGCACTGCAAGGTAATGATGTGGGAGGCCATAGTGACACTCACGCCTTGTCTCCCATACATAATTGCAAAGATCATCACTATTCTCAGACTTCATGTGATGGAAAAATAGGAAGGGAAGGTCAGGAAAATGTCAGAAACCAAGTTCAAATTAGAAGACAAGTCCATGGTGTGCAATGAGGAAGGTCACAAGCCTCTATTTCCCTTTGTAGGGGTAACTGCCTTGGGTGAACACATTCTTGTTCTGCTTCTGCTCCTGCTCATCCAAGCCATGAGAATTCGGTTTAGTGCAACTGCCTTTGGACATTGACAGATGACTTGGTCCTCAACAACAGCAAGAAACAAGCTTTCCTTTTGATATCAACAGAAAAACTAGACCTAGACCACAGATTCACTCCTGCACAGAAAAGTTTGGTCACAGGCTACTAGAGAAGTTGCTGGCCTCCTGCTGAGTTCTAATTCTTCAAGAGAGATCTATACACAAATCAGCTACAGGCCAAGATGAGATAAACTGTGTACATCTTGATTTTCAAATATTTCTGAGGTCTCCCAGAAGACATCTATTTACTTCAAAACCAGTGAACTGTTAAACAAAAAAACCCACAAAAACAAAAGACAGCTACTTACAGCTACCCATGCCTTATAAAGGAATGCCAGTGCCACAAGCAGAAATCCTTACATTCCAGTGATTTTGTGCAAGTAAACCCACTTATTTGGAAGGCAATCCTTAAACTGGAAAGAGAATGAGCATTATCAACTCATTCTATGAAGAAGGAAGTTCTGAATTTCATAACTTAGTGACATAGCTCAGGAAATCAGCAGCAAGAAGTATTTCAACACATACTAACAGCAGATTGTGTGAGTGGGCACCTATGTCAAAGGAAACGTGTCTTTAAAATTATTCTTTAAAAAGAAAAAAAATCCTTACACATCAGGAATCATTTGTCTCAGTGCCATCAAGAACAGTTCTATACTTTTCCACATTATGGAAGCTATATTCTAATCTCACCTATAAGGTCTTTTGAGAGCCCTCAGGTCTTAAGAAAATAATGAGGAACTCTGTCAATGTAGAATGTCTGTCACTCTGTAGAAGAGCAGTCCTGTATTTTAGTTTGTTAAGAACTAGAAACACATTAATAAATTCAGAGAAAGGATTTCTATAAGTTACTTTCACTTTTAGCCTCACTATTCTTTTTACAGTAATAAACTGTCTAGTAGTAAGTTAGTATTTTCCTGTAGCAGGAAACTTGTAAACAAGACAGGTCTTGTAATTTGCTCCTCCATTTTTGCTTCTCATCCTTGTGGTCTTTACATCCAACTTCAGCAGGAAGTCTCCAGCCCTTCTACTGCTACACATTTGCACTGTGCAAAATTCAGCAGAAATAAGCATGCCCTGACTGCCAAAAGCACCTGACTCCTTCCTGAGTTTACTGTTATATTATTGTAATGGTATGAGAGACTTTTCAGGCAAAATAAAAAGACTTGACAATTTACACCATGCCCCAATGAAAAACAAAACAAAACAAAACAAAACAAAAAAAAAAAACAAACAAAAAACCAAAACAACAACAACAAAACCTCTTAAGATAAAATCCCATAGCATCAGGCATGGATGATGCCAGTAGCTTTCTAAAAAACAAAAAAACAACAACAACAACAAAAAAAAAAAACACAGAAAACAAACAAACAAAAAACCAAACAAAAAACCACAACAACAACAAAAAAAACTCTTAAGATAAAATCCCATAGCATCAGGCATGGATGATGCCAGTAGCCTTCTAGACAGGTGGACACTCACCTGTCACAGCACCCACTCCATGCAGCTTCTTTAGAAGTCCATTGCTCCATTTGATTTTTTTCTAAAACAAGAGGAACTAAGACTTACACAAAGAGGAGCATGTGCCTACTGTACTATTGCTTCATGAAGTGTGAGAACTTACACATCAGAAAATTGTATTTAATGATCAATAAGAGTTCTACAAACACACGAAGAGTTCTATAAATACACAATAGGTGTAACAGGAGACTACAAGGTCCAACACCCAGCCCTGGAGCATAATTGGGATGTCTAATCCATCCTGGGAAGATAAATATGAGAAAACTACATCATCAGAAGTATGCACTATACCTCTCTCAGCTTAATAGAAGAGAAAGAAGAACACACTACTTTTTAATAGTTCAGTTGAAAGCTGTCTGATGCTAGCAGTGTAAATCAACCACTCTCATTTTCTCCTAACTACCAGCAGGGCAAAGATCCTCAGCATTCCCATGAAAAAATGAAGTTTAAACATCATCATCTCTCAATACTGTCCCCTATTTCACCCAGAAACCCTTCTGACCCTTTCATTCAGGCTCTGAATCTATAATTTGAAAGCTCAGTATGAATTATAATGATCTTTTTGCTCATATTACTTCTAACAACCTCCTGCAACTGTAACAGCAGAAATATCAAATTTTCACACTCTTTTGTCTCAAAATTTCAGCTTATAGAAAGAAGCAATATCTGAACAAAAAATTAATGAAAGAAAAATTGTGGTTTTCTGAGTTTATGGTTTGCAGAGTTACCTTTGACTTCAGCACTATAACCATTAGGAGTGATTGCTGCCATCAACAGGAAAACAGCTGCAATCTGACAGTCTGCAAAGAGCACTTACTCATCTGGACTACAGTCACTTCGAATTCAGTAGCATTATATCATACATTACACTGCCATTTATTTAAACTTATTTTATTTAAGCTTCCATTAAGCTTTTTATGACAAATAATTAAGGCTATATTGTAAGATTTTTTTTTTTGTCTTATTTTTGGCTCTTGAAGTAGTCTATTTCCATTGCTTCCGTACATTGTAATCTAATATCCAATTTTAAGGTAATCCCCAGTATCATGGGACACAATATAGCAAACTCTGTCGTTTAACAGGTTTCAGATTCAGCTGTTAATCAGTCCCTCTATTCCATAACAAGTAGAAACTTTAATAAGTTGCAACATTCATACCTGAAAGCTACAAAATGAAGACAAAGCACCCCAGAAACGATTTTCAGTTCAGTCCTACATGATCCAAAACAGCCAACCTCCAAAATGCATCCACTCCCCAACTCAGGAGAAATCACATTCAAATTTAAGACGTGCATTTGTCACAGCAAAGACATCTACATATATGATTTATCAGAAGTGATGCTAAAAATGGATATAAATACTCCAGCTGACTCAATGCAGCACAGCAGCAGTGGATGAGTGCCAGACTGACCTGGAGTACATTCCTCTGAACACAACATACATCCTGTACTTCTGCCACCTCCCTCTAAAGCAGCAGCTGGCTGCTAGAAACACCTGTGTTTCCTATTCAGTGGAGAGAGCGTTCACTATTTTATTCTAAAGGGGAAAAGTCATCCATTTTGTTTTCACAAAGAGCTTGAGAAGGACTGAAGATATCCTAGTCACTATTATTTGGACTGTGAGGACACTGTGACCCACAAGGAGCCTTCCTGTCTTCCTCAGGGATCTCTCTGGAGAGCTGAGGGATTATGATGCTTAGATTTGGAAGCAGAAAGATCTGAGAAGTCCTTTTGGGATATACAGCAAGCCTACGTATTAAGGGCAGTACATGATGGTAAACATTTCCTTTTTTTCTCTTTCCTATTTGACAGCAAGGATATCTGAATGCTGATTTAGGAAGGTAACCAGCCTCTAACCCAAAAAAAGCAAAACTGTTGTGTGTTCAGAGGAATGTTTTCATGTTCACACTATGGTCTCTCCCATTTCCAGGAATATAACAGAACAATAGCTATGTTTGATTACATTCAAAACACTTTTATTTTTAAATAAGCAACCAAAATTAATGAGTATTTTGGGGTTAGACTTTGTTGCTCATACACTACATCACAGCAAAGGGACAAAGCTTCAGACATTCTGGAAACAGTAGCTTAGCAGAATTTTACCCTCATCTACTCAATATCCAGTTTCAGTAGAGAAGGCAATACGAAAAAAAAAGGTGCTAACTCCTTGAAACAGGAACATTTGATAACAAAACTGAAACACCTCCAGTCCAATCCATAATTTGGCTCAGATTTGCAAGCAAGAAAGCAGAAGAGGAGCTGCTAGAGAACACTGGCATGCACGTAAGCACAGAAGTTTAGTATCAGAGAAGATGAGAATATTGGGGGGTGGGGTGCTGGTGGTGAGGCTGTTTGGCTGGTTGGTTTGAAGTCTATAAACAAGCCAGGCCCTGCAGAGTTATTATTAATCATGATCAAATCACATCAGGTTGTCAACATCTGATTGCCCTTACACTTGTACATTCTGTACGTGTCCCTCTGAATTAAAATGGTAAAATATTAATCAGCAGTGGCAGCACACAAGATATTTTCATGCAGCAAGAGTCAAATAAAATGGAAATTACTCACAGAGCTAAACAAGAACAAAAGCTCTTTACTCTAAGTTTGCTTTGTGCCAGAATCTTCATGCTATCCATATTATTATTCAGCCAGTGCACACTGGATTTTTTCTCCTAAATTTTCTTTTAAATAGAGAAGTGTTTCGATGAGCAATGCCATTAAAAAAAAAAAAAAAAAAAAAAAAAAAAAAAAAAAAAAAAAAAAAAAAANAAAAAAAGAAAGAAAATAAAAAGAAAAAAAAGCACACCTACACACAAAAAGAAGATACACGCTTTAATTTGGGTGCCTCTCTCTTTACTGCAGATTCTGAACAGCTGCCCAGCATTTTGCCAAGTCCATGGCCACATGCATCCATGACTCTGACTCACCATTTTAGACTGCAAACACTGCTACTTATTCTTTAGTTGATTCCTAATCCTTTTATGGTTTAGGGCATCCTCATTACGACTCTGAAATGAGTTGCACAGAGAAACATACTGCAGCCAGAACAGCTCTGTGGTGTACACTTACACCTTTAAAAACTAAAAATAACGCAAGTGTTTACAAACCACCAAAAAAAAACCCCAAACAAACAAACAAAAAAACCCCACCAACCAAACAACAGTTCAGTTTTGCCTTCTCCTGCAAAGGATTTCTTTGACCTCTTCTGTACAGGGCTTGAACATTTTCATTGCCTTGCAGCATGTCCAAGGCATTCTTCATAATATTTTGTTAAGCCTTTCTATCAACTACCATGACTGACATGAGACTGTGGGGAGGGAGTGGAGGTGGGGGTGGAAATTATGACTTTTTACCTCTTCCAGAACTGAAACTATTTATATGAATGATGACATTCTCATAAGACTTCCAAAGCAGATGCATGAACCTGGGAAATAAATTCAAAATCAAGGAAATAAATACCCAGCTACAATAGGCATGTATTTGCTGCTCCACCTTGAGGAATACATTCTTGCAAGATTTGGATCCTAGAGCTCATTATCACCTTATCTGTTGTTTTTATTACATACCTGAACACTTAGAAGGAAAAATGAAAAATGACTTCAAGAATAAAGTCTATCTTAAGTCTATAGTTCCTTCAGGACAGAAGCTCACAGTAACTTAAAAAATGAGGAAGATGTCTCAAGATACAGTATCACATATTATATGATCTATTCAATGAGAATATAACTTAAGTTCTTGCAGCTATGGAGCTGAACTAGAGGAAGCAGGAATCATGACCAAAACGTGATTTCCTTTGCTATCCAAGACAAAGCAGTTTGTGCATATTTTTCTCCTTTAGGAGGCAAAACAACTACTTTATTGGCCTTTCAAGGAACAGCAACCAACAACAAAGATTACTTCAGCAGGCCCATGCTTTGGGCCTTTTGTATTTCCAGTTAAACAGCCAGGCATCTAAACTTGTACAGGAATATTTGCAGATCACAACAGGCAATCTAACAAGCATTGCCAGACCCCCTCTGGGTCCAGCTGCACTACCTGCTGCCACAACTCAAGCAGTAGTTTAGTTTTGAAAGAATCATAGAAAGGTTTGAGTTTGAAGAAACCTTAGGAACCACCTAGTTCCAGCCCCCTGCCATGGGCAGGGACACCTTCCACTACACCAGATTGATCAGAGCCCTGTCCAACCTGGCCTTGAACGCTTCCAGGGATGGGGCATCCACAGCTCCTCTGTGCAACCTTTTCCAGTGTCTCTCCACCTTCACAGTACATAATTTCCTCTTAATATCCACCTAAACTGGAGGCAATACTCCAGATGTAGTCTGTCCACTAGCAGGCTCACTCTCCATGACCCAACACAGTTGGTGCACAAAGGCACATTATTGTCTCATAAGCTCCACATATCTGCATTGCTCTCCAAGCACCAGCTTCTGCTGTTGCACAGAGATTTTTCCAACAAGTACAGTAAAATTTTATTTTGCCCATAATTAACTGCATGGCGTTCCTCTCAATCCATTTTTCCACTCTGACAAAGTCCTTCTGAAAAGCATCCCTACCCTACCCATACCAACTGCTCCCTCTCCAGGTAATATCATCCCCAAACTTGCTGAAGGTGCTCTGCTTTCCATTGTCCAGGTAGTTCACAGCAGTATGGAACAGTATCAACGTCAGGGTGGAACCCAGGAAGAAGGTACTCCTTTTCTTTCCCTGTCTGCCATTTGGCTGGCCTATCAATTGACCAGTGTCTCCCAAAGGACTATTAAAAGTGCTTTGGGAGCCAAAGCCACCTCCAGAATCACTGTCTGCCCATATTGTGCATACCCAAAGCGCAACATTCCGTAAATACAAGTACAACAGCCTAAGGTGGCTCCTCCTCTAAGCTCAAATAGCAGTTTACCTCTGGGCAAATTGCTTTACTAAGAGCATAATTTAAAGTACAACAATCTCATCAGTAACTGTTAGTCATTATCTGTCTCCATCTGCTACGTTTCAAGTGTTTTAAGTTCTTCCCTGTCCTGAACTGTTTGTGTACATGACAGAAAGAAAGCATAAACAAAGAAAGAGACAAGAAGAACTTTGCAAAGCTGTTCTGGTGGGTTTCTTTCCCAGGGGTCCTTTGAAGAGCTTTTGAGTTTAGTAACTTCATAGAATGGAAAGAATGTTTACATTTTTGGTGTATGAAGGCATGGCACAACTATTTGTATAAAAATAAATGGCTATAATAAATGTCAGAGTAACATGTTAGGTTTGGGATCTTTGGCTTTTATTCGGAGAGGGGCAGGGATTAGGAAAAAGCAGGAAAACATAACAGCAATATCAATATATCATTATTTACAGAGAAAAAGTTTGCAGATAATTTCCACAGATGAAGTGCAGCATCACCTTGGACCTTCACTAAAGTCATATGGAAACTGGTGACACATATGGTGCCCCAGAGAATTTGGAAATTAACAATAAGCACAGCTGCTAAAACCCTTCAAACAAGGCAGCTCATACCATGGAAAAAACCTAATTTGGACTCTTTTTCACCCATCTAGAATTTTTACTTTTGTTGACAATTAAATCTTGCACAGTTTATTTAGGATGGAGAGGAATAGCTTACAGGAGTACTCTGGGGCAATAGAGAGATTAAGTTTAGATGAGAGGTTAAGTTCAGTAAAGAAATCATAGATTATCAAGAAGACACCATAGAAAACATGTGAAGTTAGTTTAATAAACCTTTCCATTCAGAGAGGTGGCTTCACCTTCTATGAGAGAAATGAGCTCCATTAGAAACTATGATACATTAGTCCTTTTCAAAGAAGAAAATTCACTCTCACCACTGTGTCCTTCTAACATTCAAGTACAAAATCAATTTAGAGATATCTGCATTTGTCACAGAGATGTTTGAAAGAAAAGAAAAAAGGGAAACAAAACCAAAAACAAACGAACAGGAAACTATTAATGAAGAAACCTGAGAAATATGGTAATCCAAACAGGAAACAACGATGGAATTATGATGATATCCTGCATGGAGAACTTAAACCATAAAAAATTCCTATGATAAGCTACTGAATTGCTTCAAGAAATCTCAGTTCAAAATCTCTGTCTCTACAATGAAGTTTTTCCTCAACATATTCCTCAATTCTCTGTGCAGACTTCTGTGTGCATAACCCCAGCATTAACAATCCCACTGACTATGAACACAGGAGGAGGAAACAATCATTGATTACTTGAGGCTGTGCAGATATTTATAAGGCAAGAAAAATGAACATGCTGTTGTTGATGGCCCTCATGGTTTTAGGCAGTTGCATGTGAGAGGAAAAAAAAGGGACTCAGGACTCAAAATAAAAATCAGACTTTGTTCTGATACGGGATAGAGGGAACTGCTTTCCCATTAGAGGACAAATAAATATCACCAACTGCCTGACACAAAAGGGAAGAGGAAAACAACAGGAAAACTTGCCAGCTGGGGAAAGCGGTAATCAGCTGCCAAGGATCATTTTAGGGCTGCAGCTGCTTGTCTCTGCCAAGTTTAAAGAGTTAGCTGTTCTAAAAGTATATTTGAAAAATGCCACTAGGGACTTTAAATACTGACCTTGTATGGAAAAATTCCACTGAGAAGACAGCAAATTTCCAGGATCCCGGGAATTTTGTTAAAAGTCATCTCACGATTTCCCAGGTTCAGCATCAAAAGAGCTATTCCAAAAATGCAACCAATGTTGTTTTTTTCCCCACTCACATCCCTACCCACAGGGTTGCCAGTCTCCCATGTGCCTGTCTGGATTTAGTTCTGCACATCCCACTCCAAAGCGAACAACTTCTAGACTGAGAATGTTGCTACTACTATATCATCACTAATCTATTTTTACTGGCTGATGCATGGGGCTTCTGGGAAGACAGCAGATATAACATTTCTCTCGGTATTTTAAGATTATTCATGTACAGGGCTCTCAGTAATACTATTTGTTGATATTTTAGAGAAGCACTGCTGATAAGTTCGCAAGTATTTTAGGACTTAAAAGGGCTAAATTCAGTAAAAAAAACCCCTACCAAACAAACAAAAGAATCAAGAAAAAAGCAGCAAGGTTTTCCTCATATGTGTGCTTGAAACTAAACTATTTTTTTCAGATTAAGTATTTTTAAGAGAAAAATCTGTATGGCACAGCACTGATATCAAGAGACATGAAGGATGACCAAACCACCTTTGTGATACTTCTGAGAATTTAACAGAAACCCCCTCAACCAGGTGATGAAGGAAGAAGTGATGTAAAGGTGCACAAACCAATAAAAAAAGTGATTCATTATATAACATCTGCACTAGGTTTCAAATACATCACATAGAGTATCAGCAGGAAAAAGCATAGAAAAGACAGGTGCAGGAAGAAACCCAGATCCATAAGCACAGTGTCACATCCTTTAACACCCCCACAATCAGCTGACATTTATTTTCACCGCTCAAGACAACCAGGAAACATTTATTCCAGATTACAAACTTTTAGCCAGAAATTCTGCTACCCTTTCTCTTAAATCAGAAGCAACCAAATGACCTAAAATTTACCACTTTTGAGGGAAGAAGCAGATGAAATTTTTTCCTCTGTAGTAACAAGGGTGAGTAGTACCCAATGTGTGTGGGGAGCTACTCTACACTGAAAGCTATTCTTTGCCAAAAGACTAGATGGCTATCATCAGATATTGTTCTAAAAGCCTAAACACCTATGTAGCAAGCATGATAAAAAGTAGAAGCCACTGGAAACCACAAACATTACAGTAAACAAAGGGCAGAATTCTACTGGAACCTGACAGTTCATTATTTTGTAGTGTTCCACTCCACCATTACCCCAACAGTAGCAATTCATTCATGGTTATTGTATTGCACTGCTGTTTCAGAGCAATCAGCATGGATGTTACTTTCAGTGACAGATAAATCTCTAAGGCACTATAAACTTCCTGATGAAAAAGAACCCAGCCAACCATTTACTGTCCTATTTACGGAACAAACCGGTCCATGAAATAGGAACCTCAATATCCTACTTCAGCCTCAGAAGTCTCATCAAGGGACACAGAAGGAGAGAGGAAAACTAAAGACAGAACAGCTCACCAAAGAAGCTTTCCGTAGGTAGAGAGGCTTGACTACACTCAAGAGAAATTTTAAAAATAAATAAATAAAATTAACTTTCACACTGCACAAGTCTGCACAAAAGTGCCTTCTTAAAAAAAATGTGCTTCTTAACTCATCCTTTCCATTGTACTAATACGCATACAACAATGATATTTAAAAGTTCAAGTGTCAAGATGTGTAAAAGTGCAAAGAAAGTTTATCAAGTTTACAATTATCTGTCAGATACTCATGGTATCTCCCAGAGGTGTGAGAAAAATAATATATATCTGGAATACATTCAAGAGAAAAATAGAAGTCTTAAAAATAAACCTCATTGCAGACACTGCCACTGGCTCACCAGTTTCATTTTGACTATTTTAAAGACATAAAATACTAATGAGGAACACTTTTTCTTTTTTTATTTGTTTTTGTTTAAAAACGGACACAAGTTTCACAAAAAAACCCAAGATGTTCTCTGAGATACCTGGGTGAACACTGTAGTAGTCCTTTACTACATAAGGACTGTAGTGCACTAAATTTGATTCTCACTGCAGTTACAGTGCTGTGTATGTTTATGCTCCACAGATCTTAGAGTTACAGTGCAGTCTTATTAAAAAAAAAATAGAATTACCATGAGCTATTTCTAGGCAATGCCAAGATCCTAAAGACAAAAATTCACAGGAAAATCACATATCAAGGCAGTAGAGAAAAGAGCACAGGGCTAGGATTTCTTTGAGATATCTCAAATAAAAGGACTTCTAAGAGTCCCAGGAGACCAGGAAAGAATAGAAACTTTTGAGCCAGAAAGTGCCCTGAACAAATCCATGCATGGCCAGCTCAGATCATTGAGGAAATCAGAAGGAAAGAAGAAATAACAGTAAAAAAGAGCTCATGACAGAGCCACCTTAGCAGACTGAACTCTCCAGGAAAGGTGTCTCTGGGAGAACCTGAGAGACATCAGCTGCACAGGAGCAGCTGGCTGCCCTCACACCTACATCAGCCCCCCCTGCTGAGGAAGGGCTCAGCCACACCTGAGGCTGAGCATGGAAATTGAGAGACAGGGAATCTATAACCCAGACAAACTTGTCATATTTACAAAACCAAAACTAGACTCTCCAATCCCAGCCTGGCTTCTGTAAAATTTACAGAACTGAAATGAGCAACATTACTTTAATATACTTTCTTCTAAGCAAACATTTTCCATTGAAAATGGTTATTTCATACACAGAACATCAGCTCTTTACACGGTGTTCCCAGAACTCCTACAATGACACAAATGCCTCGTTTAAAGCATCATTTTCTTCCTTCCTTCAAACCACACACAGCTCCATCAAAAGAGAAGGACTTCATGGTTACAGCAAGACAGCAGAGAGGCAATATCTAAGTAAGGCTTTTCATCTGATAAAAAGTACAGATAGACCAATATAGCTCATTCTTTAGTGATATAAGGTTGTGCTTTGAGGTTATGCTTTCCCAAACAAGACCCCATCTACACTTCAAGTACAGTGAGCAGATTTACCAAAAGGAGAACAAGTGGAAAAATAAGTCTGAACAGCAGCATTCAATTTTGTTGGTGTTCAGTGTACTCAAAACCTTGACTTCCTATCCTTTTTACTCTCCCCAGATGTACCAGTGTAAAAGACACTGCCTTCCCTATGGCTCTGGCCTGGCTGAAATCTTAACCCACTATCTTTGAGCACAGAAGTGATATTTGAAGTGGGCTCCACATTCAGATACCACCACACTGAGTTTAGTGCAGAAAACGTAAAAGACCGTGAACACCAGTACATAAATCATCTACAAAGAAAACCATTGATAAATATATGTCTACAAGTGGTTTCAATATACCACCAGGTAAAACCCACTCGGGTTTGTGTGGCCATCTTGCAAACACCCTGGCAAAGAAGTGTTAGACGTCCATTGGATTAGGATGGCAATCTAAAACCCACCACCAGCACCAGTGGTCTGTCACTGACCATCCTGCAACTCCTAAGTTAGAGCAGTCCTGATAGAAGTCACTTCCAAAAAGACTTTTCCATTACAACAGTAGTAGGATCTTAAGTGTTCATTGTTCCCAATATTAATTGAGAAATAAAATATTTTCAATAACTGAAGCATTTTTAAAGAAGAAAAGAAGTCAATCCATAGAGGTCAGTGAAGGCTTCCAAGTGATAGATTTGGGAATCATGAACACTGTGAGCCCAGGAGTCAGCAGAAGGAAAGAATGTTTTACTCTGCGAAGCAGCTCTGAGTACTGTGAGATATCAGGACCTTACCCAGCATGTTTATAGAGTGCTGTAAGAGCTTCTGAGAACAGCCTTGATCACTACCAAATCACGTTAATAAGCATAAAAAGCGTGATAAATTGAAGAAGCAGAATCGGGGGGGGGGGGGGGGGGGTTTTTCTTTTTTTTTCTTGCNGGGGGGGGGGGGTGTTTGTCCTTGTTTTTCCTGCGCATGGCAACATACCTACACTGAACAAAATTGGTTAAAAACAATGTACTGACACTTCATAGGAGAATTCCCAAAAGTTCTCCCTTTCATTTACCTTGCTCTAAAAGGAAATAAGTGCTAGTTTTCCCTTTTCACGGGAAAATGAGCAGCTCTCCATCTTTGGTACTTTCTTCCGTAATTGTGGAACTAAATAGCGTAGCAGAGACCTCAGTGACACGTTCTTCATCTTAAGCCAGATTTAGAATAGCCTTGAAAGAAATGCCACGCCAAGACTCGTTTTCTAATAGAGCCCCCTTTCTCCATCTTTGATCCTCACAAACTCACTCTGACAGCTACAATATAGAAGAGGTCACCACCACAAGCTTCCCAGAAGCTGGCACCCCGGGAAAGATGCAGGAAAACAGTTCATGGGAACAGCACGAATAAAGGATTGGACAAAATGGAAATTCAAGGGCAGTGACATGCCTGGCTACTGCATAGCCATGTCATACAGTTAATGGAATTACGTGGCAGCAGTCTTTCCCAGAGAAGTAAATCACTGAAACATTTCTGAAGCTTGTCTGCCAAACACCTCATATTTCATTTATTATCCTTTCACAGCAGCAAGTTGTTCACAGACTAAATTTCCCTCATTCGAGCTATGCATAAGCCCTTTAGACCGATCTATTTAACAAAACGGAAAGTCATATTTTTAAAAAATAGGGAAATTGTTCTTAAAAGGCCTCTAATGGAGCTTTTAAATCCGACCAAAACCCCTTGTAATTTCACACACTCATTATGTACCCATACACCTTGCAGCCCCAAGCATCTTTCATTTTTCCTGAATTATTTCCAGCACTTTTTGGAAAATAGGTTATTTATTCTTAAAGAAAGCATGTCCCTTATTCCATGGAGGAGCAGAGTGGCTGCTGCAGCAGGTCAATAAGGCACTGCAGGAAGGGCAGCGCTGCTCTGCTCCCCCTTCAAAGACAGATCACAAGCACTGCCTTCATTAACAAGTATTGACTACCCTCTCTAATTACTGCATTCTAGACCTCACATTTTCACTGCAGCACAAACCTCAGCTGTCCACAGAAGCCATTTGCTCAGTTTACATTTAGCTTTTGCTGACAATTTCACATGCTGAAAAGGGGCAGAAACCATTTTTTTTTTATACAAAGGCACTTCTGGGTTTCTGAAAATAGTTAGAAAACCTAGAAGTATTCTTACTGGTATTAATCCACCGAATTAGATACCTGAATCTGTTGGTTTACATGTCTGAAGTTAGAAATAAAAATCCAGTATTCAGACTTGTAAATTGATGAAGCGGTTTTCAGAAGAGCTCAATCTCAATACCTCAGAAAAACAGGATATTTAGCTGTTACATATGTATGTAAAATCCTGGCTGCAGAATGGAAAGCTTCAAACTTGCTCTCACAACTCTCTGATTAACCTCCCTGAGTAGTACCTTTGCTTTTCCTATGCATAATTTAGAAACAGACAATCAATCCCAATTAACTGCAGGCAGGAATTTAATTCTGAATCACATTGTTGGCAGGATAGAATACTGCTTTTCTATTTCCCCCCTCCCCCTTTCTTTTTGTCCTTCAGTGTTTCTCAGTAAACAAATCCCTGATTACTTTTTCACTTTAATATTTGCTGGATTAAATATTTGCCTTAAGGAAAGAAGTTGTATGGAAAATTATGACATCCACACGCTACCCTATTTTCCTAAAGGATTCTTGTCTACCTACAGGAATTCATTTACTTACCAGTGAAGACATCTACGAGCATTTGGTAAGAAATTAGGGAATCAGATTTTCTCCTTAGGTCAAAAGAAATTCTTTCTACACCAGGCTGACTTCGTGCTGTATCCTCAGAGCCACCACCCAAGGTGACAGGACAACCTACACACCGAAGGGCTCGGTGTCTCTTTCACTTCCTTTTGTGGTTTTCAAGGCCAAAACGAGAGGAAGAGCTTTTTTTTTTCCACCAGAATATTGCACTCTTCACTTATTTTATGAATATGTGAAAATGTTTTTAAAGCAAGAGCTTTATTCTTACTTTCTGATCTTATCTGTGGATGCAGAGAAAGATGGCAAGACCTCACACAAGCTCAGAACACCTCCACTTCATGCTACTGTTTCCTCTGCATGCATAACCTCCTCCAGAAAGCAGACACTTCAGTGAACAGTAAAACTCTACCCAGACAAATGGAAAGCACAGCACTGTGGCTACCAGAGGAATACAGTGTTGGACTGCACTCATCACTCCCTGCAGAGCAGTATCATTGCCTGCTGAGCATTCCCTATCCTCTCCACAGGAAGGAGTGAGCTGACATCAACAGAAAGTGGGATTTTTGTCACCCATATCTGATCCTTGCCAGGTTATCTGTAAAACAAGGCATCCATATCGAAAATACTTACAAGATGGTCATACACTTCATCTCATTCCAGTTATTTGGTAGAAGGAAGAAGTAATTTTCATTTTTTTTTCGGAGATCCAGGACATAAAGAATGCTCAGCTTATAGCAATTTCTTCTCAGTTTTGCAAGTATAGTAATAAGCTCATATGAAACAGTTTTGGAATAGTCCTGCAGCTGAAACATTCTGTATCCATTGCACACTGGGTCAGTGTTTTGAAGGATGTCTCTTCACAACACTGCTCTCAAAGCAATCTCAGTATCAGCAGAGCAAACCAAAAGCAATAATCTGGTAAGTAGTTCCTGTTTCTCTAATTTAATAGTCTGTGGTGTAAAAACACCCTAAAATATAGAAACATCACCTGCAGTCTTCTGCTCCATCGTCCTTTCCAGTGGTTTATACAGCAATACGAAGCTTTAATAATTATTTTTCCAATAAGATAGAGATATCAATCAAATAAAACAAAGTAGCTGCCTCCTCTTTTTGAAGGGAAATGGAGTTCTGATCCTTTAAAATTTCTTTTGAATAGAAGATAATTCTGAAGGTAAAACTATACTTGTCACACAGACTAAGATATATAGGTCAAAAATATTTTATCAAAGGAAATACTTTCAAGACCTTTGAAGGCTCATGATTTGCTCCTGAAATTAAAAATACATACACAAATGAGAACGTTACAAATGAAAATATTATGGGTTTGAAGAAATAGGTTGTAAAGGGCCTCAATCCATTCAAAACTGTATTACTTGCTATACAGGGCTGCTTGAAAATAAAATAAAAATGTACAAAAATTTACTAAATTTGGGACACGATATAGTACAGGATCCAGCATTTTGTCTTACAATTTGACAAAGCAGTCCTAGAAATCATTTGTTCTTATTTAGATAGAAGCACACTTGACAGGTACATCTGCTTCAGATGTCCAAAAAACCACAGCAAATGACTTGTATATCATTTCTTACCATGCTGCTCAGCCACAAAGAGGAGGGACAGGAAAGAAAGCTGCTGAGACAAGTTTTGCCAACCATCAGCAGAGTCACTAAGGGATTCAGAGAGGCATTCAAGAAGCTCTTTGAGCAGTTTCTGAAGGTGAAGCGTTCAGTTGCACAGATACAGGGAAAACGAGAAGTGCATCTGCACTTTGGGGTTTTGTTTTGGGTTTTTTTTGTTGGTTTTTTTTTAAGAGCATCTATTACCATGGAAGCAGAAAGCAAAACTGAGTTTTAGAAAGGTTTCACTACCCAGCATAAGTAACCACAGTGCAGATACGAAAAGCATAGTGCAGGAATTACAGCAAAACCACTAAAAGGTTAAGGACCTTTTATCCATTTCCATAGGCAATTTATCCTCAAATCCAAATTTTCATCATTGATCCCCAGCTCACAATTAGCCACTCTCAAACAAAGAAATATGGTAAATTGCTCTCTTTTCATACTAAACTTTGAAATAAGGAGAGAAAACTATCATGCTGAGCTATTGCTAATTGTAACCATTGTACAACTAATCACAGATTAATCTGTAAAAGAGAGGCCTTTTGAATGAAGTCTGTGAAAAGTCTGAAGTCTGGGAAAAAAACCTATGTTCTACATGGTCATATTTCTTTCACCTGATCATAAAAAGACCAGGTCTGATTTTATGTAAATATACAACAGACAGGTCAGAAATCCCCTCACTTACTCAGCACAACCATTTCTCTTGAATTACAGCAGTATCGGGGACAGGGTATTTGCAAACAATTCACAGTTAAACTAAACCTTAGAAAAACTAAACCTGATTTACTGGCTGTAGGTCAGTACTCAGGACTTCCAAAGAGTTAACAGAAGTTCAGCGAATGAACATCCATAAAATCATGGAATGGTTTGGGTTGGAAGGGACCTTAAAGATCATCTCATTCCAACCCCTCAGCAGGTACAACTTCCACCAGACCAGGTGGCTCAGAGCTCCAACCAAATCGGCCTTGAACACAACTTCTCCAGGCAACCTGTGCCACTGCCTCACCTCCCTATGAGTAAAAAATGTGTTCCTAACATCTAATCTCAATCTCTCCTTTTTTTAGTTTAAAACTGATCCCCTTGTCCTATCCCTATGTTTGTGTATTTAGTTCTCTTCCATGTAAGTCAGCTTGGTGTTTTGTTAAAACTATGCTGGAATGAGGAGCTCCATCTGAAGACACATATAAAAGAAGACAGAGGAAACCATGTATAACTAATGCTGTTATCAGTTTGCCTTTTTTTCCCTGTATGTGAAAAGCTCAGAACCCCTAAGGAGTTAATATTATCCCCCTAATCACTGTCAAATCAAACACTGTCTGAAGCCCGAGCCCACAGCTGCCAGCCCAGGAAGGAAAACCAGGCCAGCTTTGCTGAGCCCCAGCCAGCTGGAAATTCAGCAGTAGCCCCTGCTGCCAGAACAGAGCACTGCCACAGCCCCAGCCCTAGCCCAAGGGATGGCAGCAGGATGGAGAACTTTGACAGTCCAGCCTCTAAATCCTGCCATCCCCACTGCTGCATGTGCACAGCTGCTGTGGTGAGCACGCTGCAGCCTTCCCCTCCTGGTTCCAGCACAGACTCAATTTTTATGCTTTTCTTAGTAAAGGCTGGTGGGGAATTCAATGAGCTGCCATGAGGGAAATAAGATTTTAAATTCATTAACAAAGTAAAAAAAACAAAAACAAGCTTACTGCATTTGCTTTGCCTGCCTGTTTTGAGCCTAGTAAGTGCAGGACCCCTAGTTAAGTCTGTGTACAAACATGGAGTTAAAGATTCATCTGTCAAGACTTGCCCACATGTTGTTTTATTGGTATTTGTCAATAAAGAGCAATATGCAGCTGCTCATATCTTACATTTACACAGGTATCATGTACTAGTACTGAATTTTCACATTTTCAACACAGGGCACAATTCTATGTGTAAACCAACATGGGTAATGTTTTAAAAGATACTGAAATAGAATAAAGTGATTAAATAAAAATTACCTTATTAACTTTATTTTAAAATTACGTTAACAGAAGTTGAATAAAATTCTGCTTTAGATTTCAAAACTCAGATTCTTGTCATAGATATAATGTGGTTACACTTACATTCCTTCTAATTTCTGAGGAGCTGAAAAATACAGGTGTGCTTTTATCTTATTTTTTTTAAATTCAAACACCTGAATTAGAATTAATAGAAAGAATTCACACCTGCTTCCTTTTTAATATCAAATAAATGAATCAGAGAAGACATGAAGCTATTCCCCACAATCCACTACTCAGGAAACAAACATTATGCATCTTTTCTGAAAGTTATTTTGCCTGTATATTCCTAAATGTATCTGCTAAGCCCTAATTAGGGAACAGAATAGTATTTAAAAATAACAAACAAAAAAACTCACCCCACAAACCCAAAATCCCACACCTGCCCAGTTAGTAAGTAGAAAAGAGTAAAAGAGTTGATTTTCTACATTCACCAGATAATTAATTACACAATCATAATTTAAACTCCATATTGTTCAAAGTTATAGCATCCACATATAGAGAAAAAAAGATAGGGGGATAAGGATACATTCCACACAAAATTTGATTCTGTATTTGAGCATATGTCATTCAGGAGCTTATGGTAAAAATGGACGTTCCTCTTCATGATCAGAGTTTTATCTAGTTTATTTATTATCTAGTTTTATGTGGCTTGTTAGCAGCTGAAGTTCAGAAGTTTTCATTTAGAGTTTAACATGCTTCCTAATTATCAGAATACTCCTTCCCTCTTTCACTGCACGCCCATGCGCCAAGAAAAAAAGAAAAAGAAAAAGAAAAAACTAAAAAATCCTTAGGAATAGGGTCCTTTCAGCACCATGCAGACCTTTCCTTAGTTACTGAATAGCTCCTGCTTTTCTAATCCCTTGTATACTATACCTGAAAAAAACTCCTTATCAAAAAGCTGATCCTGCTTCTATACCCTGTGCCACAGCAAATATTGTATTTTAACTTCAAACAACCTGCTCTTCCACACATAGCAAAACAAAACAAACAAAAAAAAAAAAAAAATCCAGCTGCAGGACTTAAGATCCCCCAGCTCTGTGTACTTCAGTTTCCAGCCCTGCTAGCCTTACCCACATTCAGTGCTGCCTGTCAGCTCACTGACTATAATAAGCATGTAGTCCTTATCAGCCTCAGGAAGGACAATATATTCTCACTTCTCATATTTAAAAAGCAGTTTTCCTTCCTGAAACTGAAGCTAACTTTTGACAGCAAGCAGCTACTTTTAAAGTTGACTTCCTGAAGGAGGAAAAGTGCTTAGAGAAATTCCTCCACTTCCATCCCAAACTTTAGATTCAGGGTGGTACAGGGGCACAAAGAACTACCTGAGGATGAAGGTATGGGAAGCAGAGAGGGGCAGGAGTGGTTCTTTTCTTCCATGAGTACTTTTGTACAAGCAAGCAGAGCTCAGCAGAGCACTGTGGAAAATGATGACTATTAAACATATGCATTCTCATGGTGTCCACAGAGAATAATTCATCTACTTCTGCTCAGGTCTCTAATCGCCTTCCCTGCAGTGAGAGGAAGGAAAGAGTGAAAGATTTATTTTTTTTTTCTATTAAGCCAGCAACGGTGTGAGAAATAGCAGTGCAGCAGACAGAACAGAATTTTTTTTCCTGCAGAAAACTCTCTCCAAAAAAACACTCTAACACAAAAGTCTGTAATTTTTTTTCCTGGTCTATCAACTACCTCCACCTCTAGGCAAAAGGAAACAACTGGAAAGGCTGGTGCTGCAAAGAAACACTTGTGACACTCTCTGGGTCTCAGCACAGTAACTGGAGTTTTAACTTGCACTGCTCTGGAGTCACCTCTATGAAGGGTTTGGATTCTCTAACTTCACCTTATTTGAGTATTCCTAATATCACACCTATACAAATGAACTGGAAAATAGTTATAAACTGTTGTGCCCTGGAGCTGCTCCCCATTGCAGGTACTTCAGCAGCATTACCAACCCAGGTTTCTAGACACCAGTCATTTTCTCTGTGTCCAATTTAAAACCTCTTTGTTATTTGAAAGGAGTACATTAATATTTTTTCAGAAAAACATAGTGAAAATAATGAGGTTTTGGAGAATAAGAGTCTGAAATATCTGGATCAAGTAGTTTTAGAAGACTGTGAAGGCTTTCTGTTGTCTCCTATACCAGAATCCTGGTCCTGCTCACCATTGTCATATACTGCATGCTATTTCTGATAAATGCTTGTCACAGATGCCTTGACCCCAGCAGAACACAAACAATCAGTAAAGGGCTTGGCAGATGCCTTTAATCAACACTGTTTAGCCCTATGGGGGAAAAAAGTAATGTGAGAGTTTGAGAGGCATGCAACACCCCTAAAACACTCCTGTTTTCTAAATGATGTAAGCCTTTAAATCAACAAATCATAAGACATGCACAGTGAAACTACTTGATCCCTTTTTCATTTAGAACCTACCACCGTCCTATTTCAACATTTTCTGTAAGCTACAAGAGGCACAAAACTCAACTGAGATTCATTTTAATCAGGATCCAGTCCCATACAAGACCTAAATGGCACTTGGGACCTAGCAAAGAGGGCACAATATTCACAGTGATAAGGTACATGATATATACCACTTTATAACACCCTGATATTACTCAGGTTTTAAAACGATAAGCCTACTTTTCTCCAGCAGCTCAACTGCATTTGGTGACAACAGCCCCAAAAAATCCCATAAAAAACTAATGAACTGGACAGTTGGCATTGGCCACCTGGGAAAAGCAACCATAATAGTGTCAAAAGGTAACAGTTGTTAAAAGCAGGAAGTAATAATTCTCCACAGTTATGATGAACAGACACTTGTTTGTTTAAGCTCCATGAAAATCTTTTGAAGAGGTAACTCACTCGGGTTTTGAAGTTCCTTTAAGTTCCTTATTAACACACACAATGTTAATATTGTTCTCATTTCTATGAACAGAAAGCTTTTCATATATCCCATGCACAAGCAGCCCTCACACAGAAAATAAATCAAACGAGCAGTTAAAGGGGCGATTCTCCACGCTGAAGTCGAAGACCGAGGGCAGCCCTCACCAGCCCGAGCCAGGTCTCCTGCTGGCTGTCCACAGCAGTCGGATATTTCTCTCCCCCATGACTGCATGTCAGGAATGCTGTTCTAAAGGCACCCTCTGTGCTTGATCCAGGACAGGAAAGGATGCAGGGGCGTTTAGAAGCATGTGCACATCCCACCTCTTGGGCCGTTGTGTTTTGACCCCTCCACAAACACAATTACCCCCTGCCACCCCACCTACCTTGGCAGGCTTACAGAGCACCTTAACAGCCAGCTCAGGCACCTGCATGCCCTTGGCTTGCAGGTCTGGTGAGCCTGTTTGTCCCCTGGATCTGTTATAGATTAATAAATTATGAAGAACACTGTTTACTGCCTTATCATGCATAACTCAAGAGCACACGGAGGTAATTACAGAGCAACAGTCGGCTCAGATTACCAGAACGTGGTCAGCCTAAGCTGCTGCACCACAACCACTCTGCTCTCCAAAACAGACAATGATTTTTAGTGGTAAATTGATGCAACTTGCTCTCGTTTGCAGTACATGTGAATAAACTTCACATTGCTCTATATTTAGAATTAAAATGAGCCAAAATACAAGTGCTGAATAATTTTATGCATTGACAGCAACTCTGATTTTATTGTACATACCACAAAAATCAGGTGTTTTGAAAAGCCTTCCCTAGAACCACATTTTCACATAAAAATTTCCAAGCTTTCATTATAAAGACATAAAAGTCCTCTTTTAAAGTTTTAAGAATTAAAGTTTTAAGAATTCTCCTCATCCATAGGAGAATAATTGAAGTACAAAAGGATTCCACCCTCACAGATGAAATGCAACCACTTAATAAGGAGAGTTAGTGTCAGACTGAATAAAAAGGAATTTACGGTATGTTTGTATTAAGACAGGGACATTTTGGCAAGAGTCAGTTAAGAAAAGGCTGATAGCAGTATAATTGCATAAAACTGAGAAAAATTTCAGTTCTATCAAAAACAATTGACTTTTTCTGTATCGGTGACTTTGCTTTGATTCTTAACTCACCAATTCTGAAGAGAGAACTTATTAGACAGCAAGTTTAATTTTCTAACTCAGTTACTGATGTTAATATAAATAATGCATATATACTAGTATTCAATTAAGGAAGTGAATTATCCCAGACAAGATAGTGAATGGTGGTAAATGATGGCAAAGAGGAAAAACATTCTAATAATTCACTGCAACAAGTTGCCATCAAGCCCTTGCATGAGGGCAAAGACAAAGACAAAACACTTAAAAAGCAACTTGCCTTCAGATATTGTTTACTTTACAAATTTTACAATTCAGGGAATTTATGGAGTTTGGAGTTAAGTCTGCTGTACACACTAACTTTGATTTTTGATTTAGAATACCTGTTTCATAGTAGAAGAGAAACTAGGAGCCAGCTCTCCTGTGAGCTGGCAATACTACATATACATATGTATACATACATACATACACATATGTATACATATGAATACAAATTCAGCATTCAGGAAAGCTATGTGGCATATGACAAACTCCTGAGCTTAAGCAACCAAATGTCTCAACCTAGCAGGAAGATGAAGCCTTAAGTAAATAAATAAAAGGTCGCCCTACCCCAGCTTTCTAGCTGGAGCTTACAGGCTGGACAGTCCCCACAAGGGACAGCAACTGGTCAGGTCAGGGTGCTCAGCCAAAAGCAGAGGCAGTGCCAGGGAGCTCTGCACTCTACCCTAATTTTCTGCCTTGAGAAGCCAGCAGGAATGGGCAGGGGAATCTGCTCTCAGGTTTTCCAGGTTGAGGCCTCTCGTGCTTCACAGAAACAGAAGACACACTGAAGATGCAGACAGAAACTTCTCTGTTGGCTTCTGCTCCTCAAGCACCACAAAGTCCCCAGTGGCGACCAGCAGAGCCAAAAGCCTGGCACAGAAACATCACCTGCTCAGCTAATAAAAACCCAAACCTTTAAAAGAGCCAGAAAAAATTCAGCCCACTGATCCGGTTGGTGATTTTTCGTCATTGTTCACCATTGTCTCTCTCCTAGGCTCATCTAATTCTGACCACACCAGCATCTATGTGAGAGGGAGGAAAAGTGCCTGCAGCTACCCATGAGGGGAAGGCTACACCTCTATGCTACATTATCACCTGTGCTGCAAGATATTTGTTCAGAAGTCATTAATAGATCACAGAATTTCACATCACACTACAGTTCCACATTTTTCCTTCTTTCCAGGCTATTTAACTTGTTTCACATTAACATCTGACATACTTAGCATTAATACTTATAATGAATGCTATTTCATTGCTCTGTCCTACCTTCCACTCAGTGTCTTTTGCCTCTAATTTTAACACATTTTATTCTCCATTTTACTGAGTTTCAGTGCAATCAGAGGTGTCAAATTGCTCTGAAACTCATTAGAAATACATTTCTTTACAGGTCTAGTTTTGCAGACTACTGTAGCTGTAATTTTCCTTCTCACCTGTTTTTATTCAATTCTCCATGTCTTCTGATACCACCTAGCTGCTATGTATCTGCACCCTGGGACCACAGCTGATTTCTACATGGCTTGCCAACATTTCAACAGAACCCCATCCTCCCTTCCCTACATTTACTTCAAAAGTCTTTTCTTCTGCTAAAGGCTTATCTCCGTTAAAATGTTATTTCCAAGGCAGCTAGGTGAAGAAACCATTAAAAATTGCTCTTTCAGTTTCCTCTTTTATGCTCAGGTTATTTACACAGCCTGGTGCTCTGGGGATACACTCCCTGAGCAGCATTCTCTCTGCCTTTGTCAGGAGCACAGGAGTTTGTTGACAGTGGCCTGAATATATCGAGCTGTCCTCTGCTATGCATTTGATTAAAATGTTCTGACCATCAATAGCTGGAGGCAAAGTTTATCCACAGATTTAACACGGATGAAAAGGATCATTCTGATCAACTAAGTGTAAATATTCATCCCGGATCACCTTATATTCAGGACAGTTAATATATACATTATCCCATTCTGGAACAGAAAGCCATTTTTAACTCTCGTAGGAAATAGTCTCAGCTAAAAAATTCACAGCCAGTAATTTGATTAAAATATCGAATTGACAGAAATGTTTTGAAGAAAATCTACCCAATATTAAGAGAACTAGAGGGAAAAGCCCACAAGTGTCTCATTTTAAAATTTCCTTGCTTCATATTTTTCCTTTCCCTCTGACAAATCTTTCATCCTGGGAAGACAACTTATCTATCCAATGCTTAACACTACTTTTAAGACACAACAGTGCAAAACACAGCAGTTGGAGGGCTTTATCACAGATCTCACTGTACCCAAGACATACCAACAAACAGTGCCAAATACTGCCCAGCTATGAACAGGATTTTGACTGGAATGCTGGGAGCTGAGATAGTCCCTCACTAGGATTTAAGAAGCGGGGGGGGGAAAGTCTGATAACTGCAGTTTTAAACAGCATGGGTGTTGACAGAAAAAGGAGCAAAATAATACTAGCCAAGGACAAATCACTTTTTTTTGTTTGTTTGTTGTTAACAGCTTCCTCTGTCAATATTTGATTTTACTTGTTACCCAAAAGTAACACATTCCTTGAACAAGCTCTCCTTTCCAAATCTGGAAAGCTCCCAGCCACATTTATTAATATATCAACAAAAGAAACCAGCTCTATGATTCTGCACAACAAACTAATTTGTACTGGGTGTGCAAATTATTACTTTCCCAGTTTCAGCAATGCCTAGAAGCATTTCAGCAATGGTACTTACCAGAACCTCAGTGATTTTGGTCTCTCAGTCTATATTTAAAAGGAGTTTCTAGAGGAAGAAGCAGGCAAGTTTCAGCAAAACCAAGTCAAATTGCAACTCTCCTTTGAAATCTTCTGTGTATTGTCACTTGAAAGTCAATCAGTGAATACAAATTTTAATTGATTTCAGGAAATCAACAACCAGATCACCAGGAAGTCAATATTATAAGGCCAACAAGAATTACTGGGTAAAGTAGACGTTGTCAGACAAGAGCTAAATAGAAACATCAATCCAGCCCAAAATACATACAGACATGACTGGACACTGTATGAACTAAACAGTACACTCTTACTGGCTTTAAGGGGATTATTTGGATCCTAACTGTTTGGAAGAGAAGTGGGGGAAGAAATGGTAAAAGCAAAGTTCCATTTTTTGGCACTTCCTCACATTTGCTTCATTAAGAGGCAGAGGTGATTAATTTAGCCCATAGAAACAGGAAGCTCTCTAATGAGAGGAAAATGTATTTTCATGCAATTTCTGCATAGAGAAATTTGTCATACTTTACTTTCCCTCATTTTTGAAGGGAGAGGAATATTTGGAAGCAGTTTCCTCATATTCACCTTCCTCTCTCAACATTTTAAAGTATCAACACTCCTTGTTAAAGTTCAACTTCAGAAAAAAATTTTTAAAAGCCTCCAATCCCCAGGAAGGCTTGTACAGCAGCTATTTTTCTTTGTCAGTGGTCTCTAATGCAATAGAGATGCAAATCACTGCTAAGATTAGCCCTAATGATTGTATAGGTTTCCCCTGAACACACTGTATAGCAAATTTTCAATCACTGTAGACCAGTCAAC
Source organism: Promerops cafer (assembly GCA_013398275.1). NCBI lineage: Eukaryota > Metazoa > Chordata > Aves > Passeriformes > Nectariniidae > Promerops > Promerops cafer. The sequence goes on from VZSE01002737.1 coordinate 1,009,307, forward strand.
AAAATGCAGTGGATTATACAAAGCCAGGAACAAGAAGAATCAAAATCCACTGCTCATTACTGTATTTTCCAAGGTAAAACAACAACAGTATGAAACTGTCAGGCAGGGCACAGTTATCCTTCTAGCATTTAAAAAATAAACAACAAAGACATTTTTCAAAGACTAGAGCAGCATGCTATCAGAGTCTCACTCAGTTATCTCCTTCTGCAAGGTGGAAATCCAAAAGATTACTGAAGTTTCTTCAACATAATCCCATCATTTCATACCCATTTACAGGCAGAGATACAACAGCAGCAGCAGCAGGGAACTATTTTTTTTTTCCTGTCAGTGTTAGAAGACACCTTGCTGCAGTGAATGCTGTCCTGAATGCAAATTACCTCAGCTCCCCACGAGGCACTCTGCAATGTCTGAGGCTGCCAACAGACAGCACAGTGCCAGCAGATGTACATTTAGAAGTCGGTGGTGAGGGGAAAACTTTCCAGAAAGGGTGAAAATTTGCACTTCAGCGCGCAAAGCCGGGGAAGCGGTGCAGGACTGGAATGCCACAGAAGTTAATCTAGTTTATGTGCAGCAAGGCCAGAGGTGACTGTGCTGATGACAGGAGTAAGCTATTTCTAGCCAAGCAAGTGAGTTACTGTGTCCCTGTGCTCTGGGTGATGGCTTCACACCTTAATTAAGTCGGCTAGGTGGGGATGGGACCTCCTAGGCCAGCTTGATCCTCTGCAGAGTCCAAGAGGTGCCACTGTCACTCACACCTTGCAGGGCTCTTGGCTTGTCAAAGTGCTGAGCAAGCAAGCTGTGGCCTGCACCTGTTCCTTGGTGGGAGGCTAATTGTGAGTCAACATGCACACACACATTTGAAGCAAAGATTCACTCAAGTGGCACAAACTCTGAATTCTAATTTAGCAGGAAAAAAAAAAATACACCAAGTCCACGACAGTTATTCCCTTCGAAAAGAGATTGTTAGTCACGTTACTCCACACAATGCCCTTCTCTAAACTGTCTCCAGATACCAGGTTTGACATTTCCCACCCATTTCAAAGTATCTCTGAAGATTCAAGTACTCTTTTATCTAAACTTTTAAATTAATGTCAACTTCTAATGAGAGATAAATTTTGCTTTGTCCTGTAGGCAGTTAAAAACACCAAGCTTTTTCAAACTCACAGGTTAATAAAATATAATTGTCACTTTGCACAACACAATGAAGGTGAATTTGGGCTATAGTACAAGGAAGAGCAGAGAGATTTTTCTGTTACATGTCAGACACTTTGGTTGCAGTGCACAACAAAAGGCTGATGCTGTAATAGAAAACTTCAGTAGCTCATCTCAGCATCAGAAATGTTTTCAAGCAACACCAAGAATGGAAACACTCCTTGATCTTCTGCCTCCCAGCACATAAAAGCTGCCACATTCCCTCCTTCATCAGTCCAATGTCAAAAGCTGTGAGGCGACTATTGGGTGTACAGGAGTTACAATAATCTTTATTATGTCATTGCACTAATTAACACACTAATTACTCAAATTTACTAATTTGAGAAGAGTTCTGATATGCTTGCCATATGCATCATCCAGAATTGTTTCAAATGCATTTACAGCTCATAAAACAGATTTACTTTCTCAAGTTCCTTTCCAGACAGAGATCTGAGACAATTGCCTGTCCCCCAGGCAGAAATGTCAGTAACTCTCATATTACACAAGATTTGGCAGAGACAAGAACTGGAGACGGGCAACACTAACTCCTTTCCTGTAAGGTTTTCAAGCAGGCCAAAGGCATAGTGCTGCATTAGAAAACCCTTTTCAGATCTACTTAGTATTCTATAAGCCAGAAAAGCATAAATACCTGCCTTTCTTTTTTTTTTAATAGAAGAGGCAACACATCTCACTCCATGTTGCAACTGTGAGTTAATTTTATTGCAGAATCAAGGCAGTCTGGTGAGCTTTTGTCAGCCACAGAAGCAAGTGCAGTCACATTCTGACTACAGAGAGGGAAGCTACAAAGCTATCCTGGGTTTATAGGATGCTGAAACACTTGCTCCAGCAGCCTCTGCAACAGGAAGAGCAGACAGGGAGCCAAAGTTCCACTCTGAGAATAGAAGTCATGTTCAGAAAGTTTCTTCATCTCATTTTCTGGGAGAAATGGATGATGAATGGGGAAAAAAAGAGAGGCTTTATTCACTTACATGGAGAAATCATCACCAAACCTCCCTTTTATTTCCCACATATTTGGAATTCATTTCCTTATCTTAATTTGTGAGGTTTTCATACTTAGAAGTCACAATACAAGAAACTACTGGGATTTTGGTTATTGCACTGCAGTGACACTTGATTAGCAGGATATTGTTCCTGTCATGGCCCTCACAGCCTTCCTGCAACCCAAAAGCCGACAAGAATGGTCACACTGAAAAGCTCCATCTTGCACAAATGTTTAGTAAATAAGTCACCTGGTGGAGCTGGTGTGAGCACACATGAAAAGAGCAAAAATGAATAGATTGTAGATGAGTATAAATACACTACCCAGGAGTCTAAGGCAACAGAGAGCAACTGCAGAAGACTAAAGAAACTAAATTACAAACTAACAGAACACAGAGTCTTGATTGTAAGTATATCTCTATTTGAGGAGATGAAAAATCCAAGTCTACATGCTGCAAACACAATTACCAATTCTTTTTTCACAAAGTAAACAAACACATAAAGCCTTGGGGAAAGAAATTCCCACCACCAATAAAAAATTGCAGTTTCATGCACAAATCCAAAGTCACTACACATTAAAGATAAAATGAAGGATCCTGTGAAGAGCATTGTGATAGTCTGTTCTTCCCTGTGCATACTCATGCTTAAATTAAGCAGGCCTCTTGCCCAGGAAGTCATGGAAAGACAGTCCCCAAGCAAAACACCCCATCCTAGTATTTGTCATGTCGTAATTCCCAGCATCATAACAACCATATGGCAGAGCTCTCAAGCTTTATTTCACCCACTTTGCCCTTACACACCCATAAAACCGAGGTGCCGTGACACCACAAGCATGAGGACAGCACCTTGCCCTTGCTGTCACATCACAGAGTTCAGGCCTAGAAACGTGTGTGTGTGTTACCTTGCTGATAAAGGACAACTTTCTGGAGTTCAGATTTTACAACAGTACTCCTTCAGGGTGGCCAAGGCAACGCAGGTAACCAGCCTGAGTCTGACTGTGCCTTTCAGCTTTATGCAGCTGCCTTCTGAAGTGTAACGTGTCAAACAAGTCTAGCACAGCTTGCTGCTGAAGGGGGAAAAGACAGAGGCATTGGGGAGGGGCAGGAGCAAGACATGGTCCGTGAGAGGGGGAACATTGCTGCCATCCTGAGAACTGCTAGTGCAAAAGTCTTAGATATAAAAATATATGTTATAATATTCTAATATGTAACAACATAACAAACATGGATATGAATAAAAAAGTACAACCTGAGTACATTTCGTGCTGAAGGTATGAGCTCCCAAGGCCCGGGGGCCTTTCTCCTCATGAGCCCCCGAGTTCACCCCTGCGAGCAGCGGCGCCGCGGCCCCCGCAGCCACAGCCCCGCACGGCAGAGGCTGACACGCGAACCTGCCCCGGCTCTGGCAGGGAACAGCACCTTCTGTTCGTGCCCGCCAGGCGCAGGAAGCCCACGGGAGCCACCCGCACCCTCCCCGCGGACAGAGCGATGCTGCCCCGCCGCCCCGGCAGCGCTGCGCCGTTACCTGCGGGCGTGCTCCGGGCCGGGGCTCCCGCGGGGCCGCTGGGCGCTGCTCCGCCGGCACCGGGAGCGGCGCTGGATTTCCTGCGGATCGCCACCCTCCTGAAGTGCGCGCCCTCGGCTCCGCTCATCCTCGGGGCGGCGGAGAAACGGAGAAAGACGGATTGGGGGAGAGGCCGGGGGGTCCGCAGAGCCCCCCGCACCGCCCCGAGGGCAGCGCCTCCCTCGCCGCCCGCCTGCATCGCTTGGCCCTCACCTGCCGCCGCTCCCCGCCCCGCCCCGGCCGCACCTGGCCGGGCACCGCCTCCCGCAGCCCTCGCTACCTGCCCAGCGGCCGCCGGCCCCGGGCGAGGTTCCCCGCCTGCATGGCGAGTTACGGCCCTCCGCCCCGTCCCGTCGTGTCCTGTCCCGGGGATGCGCGGTGACTTTCTCCGAGCCGGGCGCCCACGGCACAAGTTCCCCCCGCGGGCACCGCACCCGCTCTGCTTCCTCCCGGAGCCTCGCCGGGAGACCCCGGCCCCGTTCCCGTTCCCGCTGGCGGCTGCGGGAGAGCTCTACCCCCGCTCACCTCCGCAGTGCCTGCCCTGCGAGGGGAGGCCGACTCCTGCCAGACGTATCAGTGTACATCAAACGAGCTGGCCATAACGCAGTCCCCCGTGTCCGACGAGAGCATTCTCAAAGGCATCTCTGAGTCCCAGCACTTTAAAAGTGAGTTTTGATGCCAGGGCTGGAGCTGCAATGCTTTCATCAATAATAATTCCATCCAGGCCAAAGCTCTTGCCTCGTTGCCAAAGTCTCTAAATTTTCATCAATGGGAAAGGCAATCAGCAGGCTATGCTGCTTTGAGATTACAAGCACTTCTTCAGCAACAGTGTCTGAAAGCACCTGTTTGCCTGGTTAACCAAAACACGGTGTTCAGAGGAAGAACATCTCCACCTGTGCCATTGTGAGAGCAGTCTGTTAAGAACTTTGAAGTCAGTCAGGGAGCTTTGTGTGGTGCAGTTTGGGGCAAACCAGCTGAGAAGCAGTGCTCCCACTACACAGGGATTTCCTCACCTTTGGAAACCCAAGGTTTTAGGGCTTCCCTAAAGCTGGCCTCCTGTTTTGGAACACGGTGCCTCATTTGCCATCAGCTGTAGTTGGAGGATGTCCTCACAAAAAGGAGTGCAGTCAGCTACACTCCAGGGATGGCATCCCTTTGGCAGCAGTCCAACACAAACTTTACTTGCCAGGAAACCGTGAATTGCTGGGGCTTGGGAGAATATTTTGGGGAAGTACCCTTCTGTACTTACCCTGCTCTTACATCTCTTTTTGACCACTGTCAGAGATGGGAAGTGGGCAGGCAAGACCTTTCATTTGACACGTACAGCCACTCTTAGGTTTTTACATATTCCAAAATGAGATTTTATGGACTGTTCAGGCAGGCTGCTGACTCCACAACTTCCTTGACTCCCAAGAGACAAGGATACCTTTTGTCAGCACCCACAGAGCCATGCATACAATGCAACCACATCTGCAGGGGGGAACCACGAGATGGGGCATCAGCTTCCTCCAAAGTCCTGTGCTACAGGGTGAGGATCCTGCTGAGTCTTTTCCAGGAGGCTTTCTTGGCATGCAGGACAGTAACATATCACCTGCTGATGTCAGGGGACCACCTGTGTGAAGCACCAGCAGTGTCTGACCCCTGGGAGGCACGGCAGGAGAGAGAGGACGTGGTGGTTCTTCCCATACCACACACGCAGTAGTGAAGGATTATGAGGCGGAAGCCAAATGAGTGGATCTTCTGCTTTCAGTACCAGCAGTGAGCAGGGGGGAAGAACTGGTGCAGCTGGGACATCTGCCACCATGTGCCAATGATCTCACTCTTTTGGTCTCTGTAATCATTCTCTGCCAGAAGAGGCTTGATATCTTACAGTCACCCCCTTCAGTTTCCAACAAAAATGAAGCAGCCAGATCACCTCCTGGATCCTTTTTGTCTGCTTGCAATTGCAAACATTAGGTTTGACTTTTGTAAACATACAAAAAAAAAGCAGTGACTCAGAGATAAAAGGCTGATTTATGTCCTGACTTCCGTCACCTGACTAGGGCTGGGCATATGGACATGCATATATCACTTATTACTGAACTTCGTACTTACCTCTTTGAACACAGAGCTTTGCTCCTGGAAGGAAAGCAGCTAAGGAAGCGAGGGCAAACACCCTACAAATCTAACCAAATGGTAGGAACTGTGCTAATTTTGTTCTCTGCGATGTTATCAGTGAGTGGTAACTTATTACAGTGTCACTCTGGAAAGTAAAGGTCACCTCAGAAAAGAGAATCATGCCAACTCTGTTGAACTGGAAAATCGGTCACAAAAGCTCCTTTTCTTGAGAAAATCCCCCTGAAGCACACTGACATATTTAAAGCGGTGAGGTGACAGCGTGTGCTAGAAGAAATCCAGGCAGACAGTAAATTCACTGTAATTGCAAAGCATTTGTACGCTGCAGTGTGGTGCAGGGTTCCCAGAGTAGCTTACTGTCTGTCTCTCTTCTTTTCAATTAGTTACACACAGACCTGGAGCAGCTGGTTCAAGCTGGCTCTGAGCTGCTGTACACCAGCAACTTCTCTGTTCCGCCTGCTTTGACAGGGTAAAAAACTTCCTCCCCTTTTGGCACGACCTTCCTCCTTCTCTGTACACTCTCAATCCCTCTTGTTCTCCATCTCCGGGCACAGACAGAGAGTCCTTTAGCAACGTCAGCAAAAGGAAAAACATTTTAGGTGTAAAAGGTCAATCAGAGATAGGTACTATCTTGGAAAACATCACCCTAAACGATTAAAAGATTAGTGTAATAACTGGAGACGGGATCTGAGAACAGAAAAATAAGCTTACACGTAGACAGTACTGCCAATGCTACTTAAAATACATCAAGGTCAGAAAATCTATCAAGGTCAGAAAATGTGTCACGGTCAGAAAATGGCACTGCTTGGCTAAGAGCCTTGCAGCACACCTCCCACCCCAGGAAAAGTGCAGGAGGAGTTACACACCCCTGTGGTGCCTGGTGACCAGCAAGCCACAGCCAACCTAGCTTGGGCAATAGCTGGGCCATCAGCTCCAAGGCTTTTGTGGGAGTGGTGAGAAATGCAGTGGTGGAGACTTGATTTAGCTGTACCTTATCCGCATGTGGGAGGAACAACAGGAACCCTGTGGAAGCACACGGAGGTGGAGAAGGAGAGCAAGGACAGGTGGCAAGACAGACTCAAGAAAAAGCTGAAAGAGTGCCTCTGGTGTGTGAAAGTCTTGGGAGCATTCATCTCGTGCTGCTGGAGACCCAAAGCATTCGGGGAAAGAGGACTTCATGGGCAATCTTTGTTTAGTTTGTGAGAAAACAAATGCATCACTTTGCATGTAAACCTCCAGTAAACCTCTTTGGATTAACCTTTTACTAATGGAAGCAACCTTCACAAGACTTGGTTTTTACTAACTCCTTGAGTGAGATCATTTCTGTTGGTGCCATTGGCCAAGATTCTTTATTTCTGCTGGAATTTAACTTTACTTTCTCCATAGCTGCACTATAAATCTGTTCCACGATTGAGTTCAAGCTTTGATTTCTCTGAGTACTATCTTGTGCTGTACCTCACAGAAAATCTGTGTAGTAACATATTTTTAGAGCATTAATCCACAGGACCCTGAGAGAGAAGATGCATGAACTCAGCACCTAACACAAGAACATCTCTAAAACTTTCTAAACATTAAAAACATCAAGATGTTTATAGTTTCTTTTGAACTGATTCAGACAGTACCTTCTCAGAGGTCTGAGGGAAAGCTGCCTTTCTGTTAGGTATGAAACTCCAAAAAAGAACTGAATTAGAATGTAGGCTATAATATAGAAAATCCATATTAAATAGTAACCAAGCCAAGTCCTGCCTAAGTTTTTGTATAACTCATCAAACAGTTTGAATCTTCTGTGGACTGCATTTAAGCCACAAACCAGTTCTGCCAGGAGGGAAGTATAATGAAGAACAAGAACCGGTAGAGCAAAAGACTGAGTAGGATACTAATTAGGGAAGAATTTCACTCATCTCAGACCCTCATGCACATTCCAGATGAAAAGTCTCTTCCACTAGCAGCAGCAGCTACAATGCACAAAGCCACTGCAGTGTGTGAAACCGATACACAGGGTAAGCAAGCGAATCTGAGGCAGATACTCAACCTCCCTCAAATCGTGATGCAGGCAAACAGAACCCAGCACTCAAAGCCATAATGTGACTTTCAGCCTGAGGCTGCAGGCTCTGCTTCTCAGCTTGGGGAGTGGCTTACCAAGTGGAGAGGGACTGAGACCTGGTGCTTGCTCCCTGCACAGCACCCAGTGTGTGTGTGTCAGAACAGGGTGGGGAGCCTCAATGGGCAGCATTATGCTGGTTTCCAGCAAAAATGCACTCGGGCTATTTTGTTACTCACTGCCATATCCTAGGAAGGAGCTGCAGGGTCAACAGCGGGAATTGGGGTCAAACATCAGAAGTAACCCAGGACAAGCAATCTAAGAGGGGTCAGACAAATCCCAAGCATTACTCTGGAACAAAACTGGATGGGTAGATAGCCCTCAGAAGAAAATCCATGGCAGGCTTCTTTCATCCAAACAATGCTTCTAATATAATATAATATAATACAAATCTGTGTTCTGCCTTTCTTGATTGTATAAGAAGGAACAATACTGTATTTAATCTCTTTCTCCCTATTGTCAGTTTGGGCCCCATTGAGGATAATGATGGGGACTATCCAGCAGCAGGTTTTGTCCACTTCCAGCTACTGTAATAAAGAATCCTGTTTATATCCCCCTACAGCCAGGGTTTCTCCCAGAACAGCAGTATAATAAAATAATTAAAGGAAGAAACATCCCTGCTACGTATTGCCTTGTTGCTAATTTTGTCTCACCCCTCTTTTTGCGCCACAGAAGCATTTGGTCTACTGCGAGCAAATAATTGGAATTTACTGAAAATACATTGAGATAAAGGTATCAAACACATCCCTTAGCTTTACTGGAGGATTGCTGCTTAGAGGGAGTAATTGCTCCCTCTAATCAGTTTTGTTAGGTTAAGTCTTGCAGAACAGCACTCATTTAACAGACTGATCGCCTTTGGAAGTTGGAATATTCTTCATCATCATCACCACAGACTAATGAAATGTGTCTCGCTATCCAGCTGACGTCAGTCATTTGGATAGCATTAGCAACAGTGCTTTAGCTCTGATTTGCATTAACTACAGGTGAAAACAAACTTCCATAAGGTCATGTGAGCAGAAAGGAGAGAAAAAGCAAGCTATGCTCGAGAAAATGTTCTACTTTTCTATTTCATCTCTTATTCTGTACTGACAATTAACAGCCAGGTACAAAAAAAAAAATTAAAATATGTGGTTGAGACACTTCAGTGGGATTTAGTGGGAAGATGCTCTAGGATTTCCTTGGACCCTTCTCTCCTCCAGGCTGAACAACCCCAACTCCCTCCATCGGTCTCCATAGGAGAGCTGCTTTGTTTGAAGAGTCATGTACTGCCAAGGTGCTGGATACATTAAATATTAACCACTGTCCCTCTGTGAATGCTTACCTAAACAGTAAAGCAAAATGTTTTGGTTCTCTGCTTAACAAATCAACACAGGTAGAGCATATGGCTGATAAAACATGTTGTGAAAATAAAGGCCTAATTACAACTTCCAGCTCTGGAAGAAAATGTACCAGTCTCAATATTGCAATACTGACCTTTGGTTTTTTTCCCTTGTTGTAAAAACCAAGCTGTCAAGTACTTCATATTACTTCAAAAAAGGCATATGATACATGCACAGGAGTTCCAGCATGCTTCTTAATAATTTATGGTGACTTAAAACAGAAAGACTTCAAAGCCATTGCTGCATTTGCAGACTCCTCTTAAGTTTTCCTCCCTTGTTTTCCTCCATTCTGTTCTGCATTCCACAGACTTCCTTGGATGTTTCTGGGATGAAATATTATTGTTATATGACTGTGAAAAGGATATAAATGCTGCTCGTATTCCACTTCAACTTGCTGGTTTATCCTGAATCTAAAAAAATAACATTCTATTCATACTTATAATTTTTTAAACTTATTTTTATCCCCAGAGATCTAACGTTGTCCAATTTTGGAACTTAGTACTTCAAACAATCTTTATAGTGTATATCTATGCAAGACTTTATGCACTGCAAATGGCTGTACCTGTCCATACTGAAATGTGCCATGTGTTTATATTCCAGCAGAGATAAACTGAGCATAACTGCACAGATGAGGGGTCTGAACCTCCAGAATCTTCATTTGTGCTTTGTCACAGATTTATAGTCATGGTTTTGAACACCATTTTAATGGGTTGTAGTCACTTAAAAGGAAATTAATGTTCTTTACCAGAATAAGAGCATCTATATTTTACTGAGCTACCGTTGTTGGGGAAAGAAAATTTTTCCCATGTTCAGGCATTATTTTTGTCTTGGGTCTGGTGAGTCAAATTGCCATTTTGGTTTACAAGCCTGGCAGAGAGTCAGAAGGAGGGCATAGGTCTACAGAAATCAAAACCAGCAAGAGGATGTTAAACTCCAGCTATTTATAGCGAGGCTCTATCAATACTAAGCAGAAATAGGAAATAGGAAAATAGGAAAAAAGCTCTGAACCAACTCCAGCACTTGAGCAATGCAGGTTCTGGGGCAGTGCATGTACCACATGGAGTAAATAACTCACCTTCCCGCCCACATCTAAAACCACTTTGGTATTTCAGTGTGTGCAGGGTGAGGTATGTGGAGAGGTGAAGGATTACACGTAATCACTTCATTGAGTGTTGATGTTTTCCCATCACACACTCTTAATTTGCCTATCTGTAGGTGAGAGATAACAGCACCCAATTTGCAAAGATGTTTTGGGAAAGAATTAATGTGCATAGAGTGCTCTGAAGATAAAAACAGTTACTGTGCATTTGTCTAAGACAACAAAAACCTTTGAAAGCCATGGTGGCTTCACAGAGGCATTTCCTTTTTCAGTTGTGTAAGAATTCGAGGTTGCTGGTATTTGTATTGAGTGTGTTTATATAAGTCCTAATGTTATGGTTTGCAAGGCTGAAGTTGAATCACAAACTGGTCAACAAATATTGAGCTCACATCCTCTATATTCAGAATTTGCTCTTCAAGGAAGCTCTGCAGTCAGTGTCGCTTTCCATAACACGTTTCCAATCTGAGTAAATAGCTTCAGTTTCAATACTTCAACCAAAAATCAATTTCCTTGAGAGACATAATCAATGCTTAAAAATATGAAAACCCTCCACAGGTAGGAAATCCTATGAATTAATTTAAATGGATACAATTGTCTCATTATTTATTTCCAAAGTTTCCTGATAACTCAGATAAGGGATATGAAAGTCCTTCTTTCCCCCCCACCATATGAAGCTTTCTCACAAATAGTATTTTCACAATCATAAACTGTTATTACAATAAACTTTTTTTTCCCTCTAAAACCAGCCAAGAAATCATGTTCCTGAAGTTGGATACTTCCACTAAGATACAAGAGAATATATAAATAATAATGAAAGAAATATGTGTTTTCTAATATACCACTCTAGTCCAGAAGGAAAGAAGAAAGCCCTTCTTGCAAAGGTTAATATTTTTTACTGGGTTATTAAGCTTCTGCTGAGTTGACAACTATAGCACTGAGCCTTATTTTTGTGCAAAGTTAAAAAGTTTCTTCTTCCATCCAGGCAATCACTCAAACCTTCTACTGAGAAGAAAGCAGTTGTTCCTGTGCCTTTACCACAAACAAATAGATGAGAACTGGCTTTATTCCAAATATTTTTTCCCAGGATGCACATAATTATGACTATTTTAGCTCCATTTTTCCACTCTATCTTGCTCTATATATAAAATCTATGTTTGTCATTCATAGGCTCCTAGAATATGTGGCTGTTAGGCCCACTTCATAATTAGTATCTCTGTTCTTATTATTGGTCAAATGAAACCTAGGTTTCAACATTGTTCAAAATTATCCAGTAATTTTTCTCCTGCATATCTCACTTGCAGTGCCCTGTCAGTGTTTTATAGTGTTAGGAGAGTCAAACCACAGCTCCTGCTGCCTTTAGGTACAACTGGAAGTGCTCTGCATTTCTTTCTGCATAGCTGCAGGATTTATTAAGGGAGATATCCAGAAACCAAGACTTACTGTGACAATCACTGTAAACTTTATCTTCAGGATCTTTTCCATTAAAATCTGGTGTATATATGGCAGAAAACCAACAGTTCAATGGTCAGATATTACCTCCTGCTCCAGAATATGGAGTAATAGTTCTTCCCAAGGCAGAAATTACATAGACATTTTCTTTGGAAACAAAAGTTATAATTTTTGAGGGTTTTTCCAGTTTGTTGGGGTTTTTTTTCCCCAATTTATTTCAGTGCCCTTACTCATACCTTTGCCTCTCAGAGCCCTGCACAGGACCAGCTGAAGAGATGACACAGAGGAAGGGGAAGCAGCAATATGAGTTAAAAGTTTCTCAAACCATCTTTGAAATCAGAACATTCTCACAAGGGGTAGTCCTCTATGAAACTGCTTTCAAAACATGCTGAAGAAGAGAAGTCTGCTTTCCCCTTTTTTTTTCAACTCAGACAAACTCTTAATTGAAAACTGAAGAAGAGGAGTACCCAGTGTAAGAAATTGTAGCAGTCACTAAACAATCACAGAACACTGTTGCCCACTGCATTTCTGCAATGAGCAAAGATAACGTGGGAGAACAACCCCTGCCAGGTGAGGAAAAGGAAGAAAAGAGGCAAGTGGGAAGAATCTAGACAAATAACAGCTCTCAGACTCCATTTTTGTCACCATGCACAATTTGTGTTACTATCCAAAAAACCTCCCCAGCCAGCCAAAAACCAACCCAGCTGTCCAATAGCTCCTGTTGAGTCAAACATCACAGCAGGCTTGGAGATGCAATCCTTCCTCCACAATCTTCCTGACCCACTTCTAAAAGCTGGACATTTCCTACCCCTCAGGGAGCCTGTGAACAGCAAGGTTCACTGGAGGAGCTGCAGCAGCCACCTTCCTGCCAGGGCTGAGCTCCTGCATCAGTGCAGCATGATTCTCACCTCTTTGCTTTCAGAGCATGGCTCTTCTGCAAGGGAAAAGGATGTTTCTTACTGTAAAAAGGCAGGTATGGTACAGCATTCCCAAGCCAAATTTATCTTGACTTCAGCTCTTTTGCTTCCACATCCCCTGAGGATGGAGATTTGCATCTTACAGAGCACTCTTGTGCTGAAAGTTTGTGCAGATGTTGCAGCATTTCAGGGATCACTCAAATCTGCTGGAAACATTATATGGGGAAACTACTTTAGTATCTGCCTCAAACTCAGAGAACAGAGGAAGCATCTTGGCTTGAATTCCGATTCCCTTTTCCCTTAATGTTGATTTCCCTTCTTAATTTCCTCTTTGATACCTTTTAAACTTACAATCATTGATCTCTAAGAACGAAATAATTGTGAAAGTCTAAGCCAAGTTGAAGCACTGCAAACTGTTTTAAATAGAAGTAGACCAGACAGAATTGTGTTAAATGAACAAAAATGGCCAGTTTATTCACTGGAACAGTTATGCATTACACTGTAATTTTAATTGGAACATAAAGATGTAAGAATCAGTATATTGGCTTCTTTTAATTATTTTTTTTTCAGCACTAGAGTGTTTTTCCCAACCATTTTTTCTGCATGATCATATTACACATGTACAAGCACAGACTTTATGAATCCCTCACAAGGTATTAATCTAGGATTGTCTACAAGGACAAGGAAAAGTTAACATGAGAATTACTTCAATTTTAAAAATAAATGATGCATTTTTGGAAACAAGAATTATTTAACTTTTTTGCTTTTAGCATAAAGTAGCAACAAGAAGAGTTTCCAATATTCAGTCTTTAGCAAATGAACATATATACTTTTATATTCTTCACCACCTAGAAACACTTCATCATTTAACCCCAAGAAGGCAGGACAACATAATGTCAATTCAACATAGGAGTAGCTGAGTTATTACAGCAGTAAACATACAGTATACAAATTTGTGTTTGTCACAAACTCCACCAATGCCAAAACTTTTTGAAAGGAACACAGCAATCTTATGGTTTATTAATTACAGAACATCATGCAAATGGAAACATTCAATAGATTACAAAAGTCACAAAACATCAGTTTTCTTTTTTTTAAATTGTTTACAAAGGATCAAGTCAATTAACCCTTTAACAGTCAAACCACAGGGCTGAAAATCAATAGGGCAATAAGTAATAAAATGGACTTAATTTAACCATTGGCGTAGCACACATAGTCATATCTGTGAACAGGAGAAATAATAATAAAATAAGGTAGATTACTCTTATTTCTTGTTCATAGCTGATAAAATACCAACTAGCTAGCAAGCCAGTCTACTTGAAACTTTTATCAAATGCTTCTCTTTATTGAGTTTCCAAAATATTTTTGAAATCAAGCAACCACATATTCAATAAAAACTCAGATTACTAACACTGAGAAAAAACATACACTCTTATCCACTCTTTTACAGCAAATCATGATAATCAAAACAAATTGCTTTGTAGAAAGACATTATTGAAATACAAGGCTCTATCACCCAGAGTCTGCCCACACATTAACTCCAGTAATGAAATATTGGATTTTTCCTTTACCTTTTATCACTTTGTCACTTGGTTGCCATTACATTTCACAAAGGGGATTTTCAAGATCTCCACAGGAAACAGATTAAAAACCAATAAGGATTTAAGCTGTGCACCTCCAAATGAATGATACAGACTCTCTGTGATAGTTCTCTTGCCCTTCTAGCAAGAGGAATATGCCTATCACACAAGAAATAAGAATTTTCTAGCTTAGTTATGGATATGGAGAAGCTACACGATGTTAACAATGCCATGCACACATTTTCCATTGCATATTTTGATGTATTTGTGCCTGAAGGCAAAAGGCAATTGCTTTTTTATTTCTTTTCCACAGGATGCTTAATTACATTAAAAAGAACCCCTTAATGGTTAAAAAACATCTGAATAGTATCTTTCAGACTCACTGCACACACAGCAAAGGAAAACTGAAGAAGAAGTGATGACTGGAATTTTTAAAGAGGTAACTATAGCAATTATCATACTTCAAAGGTAAAGCATCAGTCCCTGTCATTCTCAAACGAAGACCTCTGAGGAACAAATGAAAGAAATTTACTGTAACCTCAGTGGATATGCATCTTCTGCCACAGAAAGGAACAGACCTCAGGAAAAGGCTGATGTAATCTATACCTTATGATGACGATGATCAATCCAGCTGTAAGTGGAGCTGGCAGCACAGCTACTGGCTTTGGCATTGCAGGATGAACGGTAAGGTCCGTACCAAAATTAGGGCCCGGACTCTGGGTGTCGCTCCCGGTGGGATAAGGACTGGGTCAGATTTTACTTAAGTATTTCTTAAGCTTACCTAAGTATTTCCAACATAATTATGGCGAGCAGCCTTCATAGGTGAGGTCATATTTCATAAGTGAGGTTATATTTCATAACAATCTCCTTTATGTACACACATTAATATGGTAGATGGCTTAAACAACTTCATCATTGTTTTTAAAATAAAAAACAAACTGAAAATCAACTTGGCATTAAAACTTGCAGCATTACTTACAGTTGCATTCTACAAACTCTCCTGTATAGCTATGATTACATTAATTTACTGTGAAAAATGTGGATAGAGAAAGCAGAGATGCCAACCTGTCAATCAGATCAATCAGAAGGAATATCACTACTGCCTCTGTTTAGAAGGCAGAAAATTCTATACAATTAGCATGAAAAACAGTTATGACCTCTTTCTGTAAAACCTCCATATATGTTCTGACTGATAGAAAATATACTTTTCCATACTATTACAATTTATTTTTCATCTTTTTTTCCTTTTATATTTGTTTTTTTTTTTATTTCTTTCCTTTTCTTCTTTTCCTCACACATTTCCTATAAACTGGATTTCCACAAGCAGATCATTTCACTGAACAAGGAATAATTTTTCACAACATCAGAAAATAAAACCCAAACCAAAATACTCCTTTTTTTGACATAAACAACCCTATTTTGAGTAGGTTATTTCAAATCCAAAGAAATTTCAAGGCCATTGTAGAGAACAAAAGCCGTGTTTCAGACACAAAAGTCAGAGCAGGATTTGTATTGCTTCCTTACTGAGTAGAACACATAGTAGTGTTTCTAAGTATACTCAACCATTACAAATATGTGTATCATTTTCTCTTAATCCTTGGAAATCAGAATAGATATCAACACAACATAAACTAATTTTTAATGGTCAAAATGTAATATTTTTCAACCCTTAGAAAACCCCAGGCTTTTGTTTCCGGTTTTGTCTGCATGTAAATATTTCCTACAAAATCTCTCACAAAGTTTTATATTATCAATCAATATATAACAAAGAAGAGGTTTTCATCTTACGTTCAAGGTATGTATTTTATTTTATTTTATACTGGTTCAATGACAAAAGTTGTCCCAGGGACCTACAGAGTTTTGTAACTTACAATGCAATGACTACAACAATTTGTACATCGAAGTTGGTTTGTTTCTAATTCTCTCACATTTGCAACAATTACATTTTATTACATATAAAAAAATGTAAATTGAAAACTTAGAAATTAAAAATTAAAAACTTAAGAGAATAAAAAAATTTATTTCTATAAAACAGGGCCACAACTTCTACACCACTGAATGTTCTTTATAACTCTTGATCCACATGGACATGCATATGTTTCCAAACCGTCTTGCTACCATTTTTTTCCCCAATAAATTTGTATCTATATAGAAAGGAAATGTATTTCACTGAACTACTGCTTAACTAAAGTTTAGGAAAATGCCTTTGATTTGGATACGAAAATAGGAAAAACTATTCCAAGTGCAGTCAGTGGTAACTGTATTCAAAGTGCTATGCAAACTCCTTCTCTTATTAACAATATACAGTAGCTGTCTTTGTTGGACACAGATATTCACACACCAGTCGGACAAGGTCAGGAATCTGGAGATGCTAAAAACCAGCTGAATTTGCCTCAGACAAAATACTGTGGGGTTTTTTTAAAAAATCAAAATAGCAGCTAAACTCAGAGTCAGACATCATGATGGAGCTGAACAAGGTTTCACTTGACCTTTCTATGACAAGACAACGGGCAGTTTAATTATGATACTGAATAGTGATGTAAAGGTATATGAGAAGAATCACGGGAACCCCATGGAAACCAAAGTCGAAACACTGCTGAGTGTTATCTGTTTGATCTGATCAGGACTGGGTATCAGTTTGTTCCTATTTTCTCTATCTCTGAGTGTTTTGTTACAATAGCTCAGCTGCTTTGCCAAGGTTACACGACAGACGTTGTTGATGACATAAAATATTTCTATTTACAGCACCTTTGTTCTTGGTACTATGGTAATAATGATTTGTTAGGCACACTGAGTGGTCACCGATTCTTTCCTCTGTTGATTTCTGTATTGTAACATTTGGTAAGCACTGTTACTAAAAAAACTGACTTCATTTTCTCAGATTCAGGCAGAATTTCAAAGAATTGTTCCAGCCACACCTGCAGCAATTTTTTTCCCCAGCTGCCCTGTACCTTAGGCTGCACTGTGTTTCCCACTTGTTGGTCACAAATGTGCTGCAGAGAAGGAATAAAGACATGTGGAACTATCTAAGCCTCTCTTCTGTAAATAAATTAAGGCCACCTAACAAAACAAGGAGCCTGCTAGTTACCAACAAGCAGGCAGCACTGCAGACTTGTTTCTCTAGACGACCAGATGGGAAACCCACAGACCACAAACCTTTGCTTAGTCACTTGCCTTGCTGCCAGGTACTATGCAAAATAAATTCCCCTATCCTTGATTTTGTTCTGAAACTCACTGCTTTTAAGAAACAGGCTTACTCAGCTCTTACAGGAAAGAATCTTTAACTAGGAACACTGTGCACTGTTGCGATAGAGTCTGCGTAGTGTTGATCACCTGAGTATTTGTCATAAACTGACATGAGCTAAGGTTCTGTGTCTGTTGATTTTTGGCAAGGAAAAAATGCACTACAGCAAAGTCCTGCTGACTTTGATCCACACCATCAACCCTACCTGCGTGAGTTCTTTCACCACGGAATACTGCACACGAAATGCACACGACTTCCCCACCCAAACTAGCCTTTCCTGGTAAGGCCTCGAGCTAGGATCCTGAACATGGGAGCGGGAGGAAAGAATGTTTTTAATTAGCACACAGCATTTTACTTATTTTAGGTTTTCTTTCTCAGATACCAAATAGAAAGTAATCCCAAAAAACAGCACCAATTCATGATGCGAGAAGTATAATTACAATGCAAGCAAACAACTGAAAACAAATCAGTACATTATCCTTTCATCTCCTTCTTAGGCTTAATAATTATCTTTCAGTGAAGAGCTAGAACAAAACCAGAAGCTAGTGTAATAGGAATTAAAAAAAACAAGTGCATAAACAATATCAGTGCAGCAGCAAAATATACAGTCATTGTTAACATTCCAATTCAACCCATTTCCAACATTTTTGTGCAATAAAAATTGGCCATATGCTGGCCAATGCAACAAGCCTCTTTTTAATATTAACACAGTCATTCTTCACTGAAGCGATTTCTGCTTGGATTTAAAAAATAAAATTAGTTACATACAACTCTCACCAAAAAGAAAAAAAAAGACTGCATTTTATAAACACAAAATTCTGGTGCAAATAAAGTAAGAAATAAATATCACACCCTTGAAGACAAAAGGAAATTTGAACTGGTTCCTATGGCTGAACTTAGAGGATATGAGGGTAGGATTTTTGTAAGATATCTTTTTAACATTGGCTTAAGTCTCTCATCACTTCAGAGGTAAAGCCAAGCAGCTGGGAGGAACATTTTTGTCGAGATGTTAAATTTCACTACACTTCAGTTGTGATAGCACAGTTTGAGTACAATCAGAGGAACCATAAAAAGTCTTCTTGATAGGTTGGGCTCTGTGCTTTGTGTTCTTCTTCTCAACCTTCCCTCAGTTGCCAGAGCAGGGGATATGAATCCAGACTTGCCAATGCAGCAACAAGGCAGGATTGTCTACCCGCTCGCTGGGAACAACCCCAACCTTTGTTGCATGAACTCCACTCTGTTTGCATTTTCTCTTACGTTGCATATGAAGATTAGGGGTAAGGAGGAGGCTTAGAGAGACAGCTGAGAGGGGCACACTGAGAGCTGGAATGTGGCTGCTCTTCTGGAAGAGCATTAGGACTGAAAATTAAAAAGAAAAGAGAAAAAGTGCTTAAAATACAAGGCAAACTTTTTACAAGCATGTAAATAGTATAGGGCTGGAAATAAGCTTTGAAAGGGGCTGAAGCCTCATCTCTAAATCCATATCCACAGACACACAGTATACACAAAGAAAACTCAGTGCACAGCAAGTCAGTGACACCTGGATGCATTTGTGAGGTGGCCCAGATATCCCACTTCACAGCTCCTGTACACAATTGCTGTTTGCATGCTGGGATGACAAAGACTGTGTGGAGAAAAAATGCATCTGTGAAATGGGAGAGCAAACTTGAAAGACAAGATGCAGATGCCATCTTTACATGAGTATTCAAAATTTTCTATATGCAGCTGATTCACTGTTTGAAATGAAGGACAGTGCCAGGCTGGAAATCAGGTTTCATACCTTTGTGAAAATGTGATGTCTTCCTGAATTTGACCTATTTACTAGTTCATTTGTACAAATACAGTGTAGTCTTTTTCATCAGGCCCCTTAACCATTACATATTTTGTAATTTACACTCCTGAAGTGTGGGGATTTCTTATGCTTTGTTTTCTTTGGGGTTTTGTGCTGTTTGAATCCTTTTCATTCTGTCACATATTTCTGTCATTTTACTGTTTTTCATGTGCAATTTGTCTGATAACAGCATTCACCTGTCTAGAGTGCATTTATAGCATTCACTGGCACGTAGTGCAGAGAGATCTGAACCAGCTTACAGGGGCTGGAGTGGCAGCAAAGAAAAGGGGCAGTTAACACAAACACACCCCACTTCTTGGTGCAGAGCTGTAGAAAAACAAGATACCAAAACAAAATGCAAGAAAATGTCATTTACAAAGAAAAGGGGAAAAAAAAAAAAAAAACCAGGAGAGAAATACCACAAACCCCAGTTCTTTAATGTGGCTGGGAAGAGCTTTTTTCCCTAATGTTTCAGATGTTCTACAGTGTTGAAGTTATTCCAAGCTCAACAGTGAGATGTATGATAAAGCACCATCATTTATGCCTCTGTCTTCAAGAGATTTTGCCTTTTCTGTTTTCCTTCTTTAGAAACTGTGCTTTTACATATTATCTCTGCAGCACAGACTATTGGAGTTCTGGCTGAAGGAATGCAATTAGACTATTGCTGGAAATGAATCAATTTGAAATGCCAGAGGTGTTTGGAAGACTGCTACTGGAAATGCCAGTGGTACTGAAAATGTCTTTAGTTTCCACACACAGCATTTACTTAAGGAAACAAAGAGATGACATTGTGTTTGACTGAAGAAAGAAAGAAAGAAGTGTGCACCATCACCATTAAGTAACTTGATGGCAATGTCCACATTTTCAAATCAGAGAAATCTGGGAGGCTTTGACCACAAATACACAGGTATTACAATTCAGCAGGAGCTACACTCCTTGCATCTCTGGGCTTACTTGAAGATCATAGAATTGCATGTCATAAGTTAGATTCTGTTTCCCATTAATGCTCCTGAAGATGAGTTTCCTGATTGCAAACTGGGTGGTGAGAGGGGCTTATAGAAGCTCAGGATCCCACAAGCTTTGTTTTATGCTCAGCTGTCTAATAGTTCAGTCCCAATATGTGTATGGACTATGAGCCCTCAGAAGAAGGAATTCTTTCCATGGCTATATCCATCCTTTCCTTCTGTCATATTCTGCCACATGCAGATGCAGATACAGCATCCACAGAGAGATCTTGTTGAGATCTTTACCTGCTCCACGCTAATGACTGTGTCAGGAATGACTGCAGATTGACCCAAAAGTTCTGTATTTACTCAAACTTATCCACTTATCAAGGGCCAGCTCCTGGCTTCAGCGCCTCCTAAGTTTTCAAGATAGGCTTAGGAGAAGCACTAATCTTAATTCCTTCAGAGACAGAAAACTGAATTAGAGTCTTCACATTTGGGGAAGACAAACAAGGAGGTGATTACGCAACCCTACAAAGACTGGCTTACTCTTCTCCCTTGCTGCCCTGTTTCTTTTTAAACAGGACTCCTATAATTGCCAGAGAGGAACAGAAACTCAACGCACACATTCCTTGCTCGTTAGCAGAGATGTGTTTGTCTCCTGGGGCTTCCTTCCTAACTTTAAAAAGAAGCAACAAAAGATGCTCATGCTCTGAGGCAGAGGACTGGTGAGGAAATGGCTGTAGCTACAGCTAGTTATGTAGAGCATCAGTGGCCTGAAAGAACCTCTTTGAGACACGTAAGATTCTCCTCTACACAAATATGAACATGAAACTTTATGGCATGACCTTCAGTACAAAGCCAGCCATGACTGTAAAAACTGCACTACAGACTATCCCAGACTATGCTCAGATTAGCAATTCTAAGCACTGTGCTTAGAGTTAGATTAATTTTCTTTTCCTGGTAATTCTGCATTGCTTCTTACTTTGAAATACAAACACACTTTAAGGACAGAAGAAATAAAAAAATTTGTATTGCTATTTCCTGTTCAACCAATAATAAATATTAAGGGCACTAGGAAGAGAAAAAAATTTCAAGGCTATCAGGAACCTTTATAACAGCATAAATAAGCACATCACCTGCAGCTCAGTAGATTTAAATATTTTTCTAAAACTCTGCTGTTATACCTTCCTCTCTTCAGAAACACAATTCATCCAGTTCATTAATGCAGATTACTGTAGCAGCACATAAACTAATAATACATCAGAATCAGCAAGTGACACGTGGCATTCAGTGTGCTTTTTATGGCAGTAGAGGTGCTGGTGGCAGCAGGTCCTGGAGCTGAGCTATCAGACACACTGGCAGTCACAGACAGCAGAGGATGGCAGGGCAGATTAATAACACAAAGCAAGAGAGAGACATGGAAGAACTTGACTTTTTGACTATAAACAGAGAGTAAGGAAGAACATTGTTATATTCACCCAATGGGTGAATGGGATATGTGCAGTTTTTAAAACATTTGGTTTTTACAGATTTTTTGTGAACATCTCTTTAAATACTGGTATCATTTGGGGATGTATTCATTCAATTGATGAATAAAGTCTGTGCAATTTTTTTGTGTTAGTATTATTTATTGTCTGGCTTTATGCAGTACTTTTATTTTTTATCCTGGCACTCAAAATGCTAATCATTTATTTCTAAAATTAACTGGAAAATAGTGTGCAAAGCCCTTCAGTGTTTGTAAGTACTCTATTCTGGCTTAGAGATGTCATTCACATGCAAAATTGTCTGGCATTGATTGTAACTGTAACAAATCAGCAAAGGAAAATATAAACAGACCAATGATATTTTCAGAATGCAAAAATTTTGCATGTGTTAAGTTGGATATTTTACCTTTTTTAAAATTTATTTCCTACTCTATATAAATAAAAGCATTATTTGTTATTAAAAGGCAATATTAATTTAATTTGAGGTACCAGGGAGTTGTGGTTTATTTTTTATTAATAGATAATTTGGCCTAGAGTTTTGAAATCTGATATTGAAAATGAGGTTTTCATTGCATTCAACAGAAACCTTAAAACAATCTAAACATGGACACACTCTTTTTACTATTGCATAATGGCAATATTTTAGTCTTGTCCAATATAGTCTGTCAGACAGGTAGCTACAGGTGCTGGGAAGGGGGAACAGCATCCAGTAATTTTCAGGGCAGGCCTGGATTTGGTTGCTTGCCCCATATCCCTAGACCCAGAAACTGAGGTGATGCGTGGAAGGCAGAGTGAGACTTTTGCATCAGTTGCATCAGAGTGCACTGTTGCATCAGTTTACTTTTAAAAAATCTCTTAAGGAAAGTTCTCACAGATCTTCCAATCAAGTTTCAGTTGAAACATGCTGATTCCAGCCAAAAAAACAATGTAAAGCTAAAATAAATTGACTAGATCTGCCCTGGAGTTTCATTTGGCTTGAAACTGCATTGCTTATCTAGTGAGATTTACCAAAGCCTATGCACTGGAATCACAATTAGAAAAAAAGCCAGAATTATACAAGTCCCACTTAAAAACCATAGTATAGATAATGAATGAGGGAAAGCTCTCTGGGAATCTACCTGTGCTGTGGTCAGGTTTATTAACTGCTTTGAACATGATTAGACACTGCAGGGTGTGGAAAACATCTGTGTGAAGCAGAAGCCTTAACCAGCTCTTGTTTAGTCCTGAGTGAAATGCCACTGAGAAGTCACATTACTGCAAGAATTGTGTTGGAGACTTTAAAAAACAAGCACAGCTCTGTCTGAAAATGGGTGACTTCAGGGCTGGGCAGAGCTTTCATTTGCCTCATTTGGCATCACCTTGTGATGTAAATCATATGTGCCATCCTAGTAGGGACAGTCAGAGGACAAGGAAGGGTGGGACAAGCTCCTGGCTTCCTTCTCTGCTGCATTTAGAAAATCCAAACCTCAGTAAGTCTAATTGGTCCTTAAATGCCCTCAAATTTTACTCCAGATTCCAATTATTTTATTTAAACAACTCAACAACTCATGTCATCATGCTGACTTGCATTAAATCTGTTGTTATGCTTCACTGCTTTACAGAGCTGGGCAGGTAATGTGGCTGAGGCAAGCAAGGCAGCAGTGTGAATATATCAAAATCAGTGTTGTTTTGACTTCCCCAGATGAGCACGAATCTAGTGGTAAAAAACAATAGCCCCCTGAAAGTCAATTTTTCAGCTAAGTGTGTAAGGTGTGTGTTGTTTGCAGGGTGACCGATCTGAAGTTTTTAAATATTAACCATATTTTAAATTATCAGAAGAAGGTAATGCTTGCAGGTAAATGTACACCAGTAGCAAATCAGGTAGGTTATCCATTCTGAGAAGATGTTTTAAAATTACAGAAACAATTGCTGGTTAGCATTTAGAGAGGGATGGTAATTGAGCACACTAGGAGAGTAGCTCTGGAAGGAACAGAATAGCCTTTAATTTAATTAAACAGGGGTAAAATAAGCCTTGTTGACATTAAACTTCCATGTTTCCAAAGCAGCTATTGCTAATCTCAAATTGCTCTAACATCTAAAATGCAGCAGCATCACTTTACTGGCATATTAAGGATTTTAAATGTACCTTGCAATTTTTTTTCAGTGAGCTGTAGAACTCCAAACTGCAAATCAGTAAATGATCCCTTCCAGTTATAATGAGTTTACACCAACTTCTCAGTAAAATTTTCATATTGCTCTTACATAGTAAAGAAGATAACAGTACTCCCACTTTGTAGGCAATAAAAGAGAGGCACTGATGTGGTCACTACAGTTCAGGCAAAGGCCTAAAAATAATGTAAATAATTTCAAATGAGAGCACAGACATAAGTGAATATCTGCACAGAATGTACCATGAACAGATAAAATTATTGTAATGTCCTTTTGCTTTGCTTAGGTTTGGGGTTGTGCCTTGATTAACTCAGCCATCCCAGAAGCATGACGTGGCCTTTGCACCACCTATGGGCAAGGACACCAGGAGTTTACTCTTAAAAACAAGATTAGAAACTGATTGCCTTGGGTCTGAGTTTCCAAGTCAGGGAGAACGTAGAAGCATCTCACAAATGCCTTTAAAATGCCACCTTACAAAAGGGAAGCCTACACCTACCCCTGAAATTAAAAGTCCCCCATTTAAGTAAATCTTTCTAGCAACAAAATAAATTCATTACTATTTTGGCATCATTGAGAAACTGCATAAAATTATCAAATGAGGGCTGCAAGATCCAGCTTTGCATTTTTCCCATATTTTTACAGGGAAGCAAGTGCCTGAATGCTGTGACTCATGTTGGTACTGTCACTGCAGAAATCACCACCGTTCCTCAAGCTGTTCAAAGTTTGCTGTTAGAGGAAAAGTGAAGAGCTTTTGTCTGAGGAGGAGGAGGAGGGGGGCAGCAGGCGTGCATGCAGCTATGTGCAAAGAGAGGAGAGTTAGTGGGGTTTACCTGACAGTCTGGCAATCTGGCCCCCTGGCTAGTTGTGAGCCGTGTGGCGGTATGGAGGCAGCAGGCTGCTGACAATCTACAAGAAACTGATAAATTAGACATATATACAGAGAGATTACAGAGCAAGGGGTTAGTAACAGCAGTACACAGGCTAGGCATCTCAGGGAGAGATTTAGTGAGGAATGTGCTCTTGGTGCCTTATCTGACAGAAACACCTTTTTTCTGATAGCAGTGACATTGGCTGTTGCCTTTTTCTGCGTTTCAGAAGAAGCACTGGCAACATTTTTGTTTGTTTTCCCTTAGCACTGACAAATTTTTGTTCAAACAGACAGCAGTAATGGGCTGTGTTCAGGATCTGGGTTTAAACCTTGTACTTCTCATTCTTCTGCTCATCATCAAGAGGTTTTGTTCACATCTAATATGAAAAGTGTCAATAAAGCTACTCAAAATTTATCCAAACAACTTATATCCATATAAAAACAATCATGTCATCTTATTACAACATACAAGAAAGAGCTTTTCAGTTTCTGAACAATGCTTGTGAGATTGGAGTCTTTTGTAGGAAAAAGAGAGAACTTGATACAGTCAGTTTCACTGTTTTGTCTCAATTATTTTATCAATTCCCTGTCAAAGAAGTTTACACATTAATAATTTGCAAAGCTGTATTACGGTTCTTGATTTATTAAATAACAGTAAAGCCAAATAATCTTTCATTTCTATGCTTTCCTGTGACATTCAAAATATGAAGACAGCTTTAGACTGGATAATACTCATGGGGCTTCATGAAAGTAGTTGAACAAGACAACCCTGCTTTCTAAGCCACTAGTGTCTACTGAGATTTCCAGATCTCAAGATTTGCTCTTTTTCCCTGCAGCATTCTGGCCTTTCATTCCACTGTCTGTGTGATTCAGATTGCCACACAGCAGAGTCATCAGGATCCTTTCAAACACTAGAATCTATGGGTGAAATTCTGAACCTACAAAAAACTTCTGGAGATTACTTCTCATCTCCACTAGGATTTGCAGACCTATCATCCTTCCTGACTGCCTCAACCTAATTCTCAACCGGTTTGATGGAATGGGGTTATTTTCCCCTAAACCTTAAAAATGAGACAAGGGAACTCCACGTACTTGGAAAGAATTTGATTTTTTTTTGAGTTGGTTTCTACTCAAAGCTCAATGCCAATAATCACTTCTCTTTGCAATGTAGATGTGTTTCAAAACCCCCTTCTATTCTTTGCCTCAATCAATGGAAGAACATGCAAGTCATTTGCTGTCAGGAGTGTTGAGATGACATCAGGTACTGCAGAGCAACACACCTTCATATCACACTGAGGATCACATCCACTATCAGAACATTTCCCTTCCATACCAGCCCACAGGGCCTCTCTCTAGCTCCTGTGAAGATCTGTGCTGACCTCCAGTGGGTAAGAAGCAAGTGTACCCAAATCACTGGTTTCTTCCTGCTTCAGCAAAGAGGAGAAGGGTTTGGGCCTATTTTCTAGTACATGGGTTAGAAAAATACATGCAGAGTTGGTGCCAGCACCATTGTGTCTGGAAGCAGAAATGGAATAAGAAAGAATACTCTGCCACTCTCATTTACCAGGATTGTCACTATAGTCCTCACTGCATCTTTTAGCAGAGCAACTGCTACACTGGCAGTGTATTGAGTCATGACTAGAAAGGTCTGTCATTTCAGCACAAAGCTCAACTAAAATAAGAGGTGTCTGAGGAACAGACAGATCAGGCTAACTGCAGACAGAAAATGATAGCAAAAACAAAATTAATGTTTTATTCTAAACAAAATAGCTTGCAGAAGTCCAAAGTAAAGTCATCCCTGACAGGTTACACAAGGTCATCAGTGAGGAAAGAAATACAGGGCAGAATGCTGTGTGGTGAAAAGGTGCAGACAGGTTTCACTAATACAGAAGAAATTGTTCTGACAGGCTTTTCCAGAACGACACAAATGCCTGATTTATAATCCTGTTCTAGTATCTCAAACATGGTGCAAATATTTTATGATGCATCTTGATCTGCTACACTTGGCAGAATGCTTGAATAGTGAGCCAGGTTCCGGGAGGTTATGCAAGCTGGGTAGTAACTATTTCAGTGTGAGCACACTCCCTTGACTTTGTGTGAAATACTATTCTAGGTGGTGTCAGCAAAGCTCAGGCAATCTGGCTCACGTTCACATCAGGACCAGATCTGGTGATCCACATGTCTTAAGATGACTGAATCATCCTCCTACATCCTCCAGGAGTGAAGTTGCTGAGGATTATGCTAGGAAAGAGCTAAGCAGAATGCATATGGCTTACATAGACACATTTCAAATTCAAAGGAGCTTCTTATCTGCTTATGTCCAAGTAGCTGTGTGAGAGCTAACTTTATTCCTTCTATATTTAATCCTTTTAAGTATTTTGGAGGATTTATAACACCCTTCTCTGATGTCATGACAATCATAAAATGACTTCTTTCTACTAAGGAACTCCTGCCTGTATTAAGTAAATGTTTCTTTCTGAAATACTCGGCTGAAGGTTAAAAGTCTCAAAAAAGTCTTTACTAATTCTAATGTCACATGCCATAAAGACAAGGTAAGACAGACATGTCGTCTTTTACTAAAAAAAGTAAAAATATATTTCAAAATCACATTGAAAGAAGCCTGTTACCTGTGCTTTTCAAATATCAGGACCTGTCAGTCAAGCTACAGAGTGAAAGGACAGTCTGTCATTTATGTAAAAGGTACTTGGGGTACAGACAAAGATTACACTTTTTGGCATGTGTTCTGACACTAGCACCAAGAAAATCATCAATAAAGTTATTAAACACAGACTATCTTATTTCTCCATCATCTTCACTTGCTGTTAGGAAATAAACCACTTTGGGGCAGGGGATGAGCTGGCTGATCTCAAGTCCTTTTACAATTCCATGAACCTAAAACAAAGAAATAAATTTTAGTGCTCATTTCAACCACAGATGGCAAAAAGGAGCTACTGTATGCAGAAATTCACATTCCAGTTTTCACTGAATTCAGCAGGACTTGTGCCTGCAGTCTTGTGACACTATCCAACACCACCTACCACTGGCTCTGTTGGAAATTTGAGGTTTGACTTGCACTGTATGTTAGTCCTGTTTCAAAATGTTTCAGTTCCTGACATTTTAGCCACTTGCACAATGATGATGTAAAGGGCTCAGAGATTTCCTCTCTCACAGATTAGCCACTGCTGATTTTCCTTTGGAACCTAATGCCTAGTCCTAATCGGGCTAATCAGCTCCTGATGTAAGAGCATTTAAAAGAAACAGGCTCAGAGAAACTACATCTGCTCACATGAGCACTGAATGTGCTGCTATAAATTATCTGCTGAGAGCAAATCTCACCAAAAAGAGAGTATTTTCCTGTGCTTCCCTTTGGCTCAGCCACAAAAACAACACATTTCCCTGGTGTCACAAGCTGTGCTGTGCCCTCCAGTCTGTGAACTGGGTGACACTAACCAACACAGGTCTGCTTTACTGGGTTATTTGTGTCTCAGATGGGCTTGCCTTCTGTTGACATCAGCAATGTCCTCAGTGAAAAATCTACATGCAAGCATTTCCAGTCCCACCTGCTCTGGACCCAGCACACTGCAATGAACATTTCAGCACATTTTGACTCTCAGTAAATTCCTAATCTCTACATAGTGCTCTCAAATACCAAGACTACTCAGAATCCCAAGATAGGCATAATAGACTTTTAACTGCATTTAGTTCAGTTAATCAGTGCAAAAAAACTTTCCCCTTTTATCTGAAAGGGCAAAATTGAGAGCCAAACAGCAAACCAATCAGCAGGTACTGTTACATATTTTGCATTTCTGATATGAAAACATTGGGAAAAATCTGCTCTTGATAAGTGAAAATCTGTCAATAAATGTTCATGACTAAATGTGAGGTTGAGGCTTTTTCAGTCTGCTAAAACAAACCTATCCTAGCATCCCATTGATCACTTCAGGCCAACAGAAACTCCTTTCCTAGGTAAAAGTTTCCAGGCTATCTGACTTCGTGTAACGCTACCCAAAGTCAATTGAACTTGCTCCACCAAGTCTGAGGAATTTGATAACATGTCAATGCAGCTGTTATTGACAATTTACTTGCAAAGAGAAGCTTTAATTAATATGGTCACAAATTGTCTCCATTAATATGGTCACAAATTGTTTTCATCCCTGAAATGTCAATTTAGTGGGAAAGAATGAAGGGTTAATAGCATGAGTTGAAAGTATTGGGCAAAGAACAGATCAGCAGCCTTCTAGTTGTGCAGGTGTTAAAATGTGTTACATCACAGAGCAAAACCTACGAAGAGAATAAATCAATCCTCTATACTCAAAGGTGAGGAACAAGGAAAATTTCCAAACCAAAAGACAAATGTGAGATGTCAAGAAGAATGGGGCAGAGGATACTAAGGTGCTTGCCCTCCTTGCTGAGATTTGTAGAGATGCTTTCAAGCTCCAATCTGACAGGATGAGAAAAGTCCTCAAACTGTTTATATACAGGGGTGACAAGGACATAACTTTATACAATTATTTGACAGCTGGTTTCACTTATAATTTATCTTCATTTTTCTAATGAATGCCAAGAAAACTTTGACCTTCCTCAAGGCCAAGAGGAACTTTAAGAGGCAATAGTTGTCACAGAGAACAGCTGGTGAGAGGACAGCTGTGACTTACCTTCGGAAAAAGCCACAAACAATGGCACAGGTCAAAGATTAGAAGAGTCTCTCCCTTCTCCTGCTTCCAGGGTCAGTTTGAGTCTGTAAATAACGCAGTTACCTCTGCCCTACACACAGCCCCAGCAGATCAGCCTGTCAGCTGCAAACTGGACTCAGCTCCATGTGTCTGCAGGCTACCCTGGAAGGAGAGGGCTACAGTGGAGCAGCCACTGGGGCTCCATCTGGAGCCTGGCTGGCCTAATTAACCCAGCTTGCTCAGAGCAGGATTGACTCAGCTTGTCCTGGCCTGTGAGCACAAGGAGCAGTGTAGGAGGACTGGCCCTTTGCAGAGCCATTCTAGCACTCCGTGAGGGCCAGCCCCATCCTGGCACAGCTGCACACCAGCAGCCAAATGAAGTTCTCCAGGTGCTGCTCAGCTCCTGCACATTTTCCAGCACCAACATTATCTGCGATTTCCCACAGCCTGAATTGTATCTCAGTTTCATTAAACTGAATACTGGATCATGGATTGAAGATAGAGAAATGTGTCAACCAACTATCATTTTCAGGTTTCTTCATGGTAAAGGTAATCTACTATGAAATTCCTGTGTTGAGAGTGCAAGTACACAGGTAACTCACATCTTAAGCTTGCTATTCAGGAAACTTAATAGCTTAGATTACTTTTAATTGGAGCAGTTACAACAACAATTAATTCTCCCACTACTTATTTCTTAGTCTTCTTAAAAACTATTTGAAAAATAAGAGATGTGAGCATGCTGCTGAACTCCCATTAACTACCAATATCCATACATTGACCTAATATGCAGAAGGCCAGCAGTAGGATGTGTCTAAAATCCTCATCTCCTGTCATCTCCCCATGCCCATCTTCCTTTTCTTGCAAAGCAGGGTCAGGAATGTCCCACTGTTTCTACAGTCACCAGCTCCTAACACAGGCCCTCCTTCTGCTCCCCCTCCTCTGAGCACTTTAGAACAAGGCCAGGCAGAGTTAATCTAACAGAGAGCTTGCTGTTAAATGCTTCTCAAGAGTAAGAGCAGGTAGGGAGTTTAACTGCAATTTTCTTAGGCATTTAGGGAAATGCTGTCTGTCTTGGTGATTTCCACAAACAGATTCATGGAGCATCACTAACCACTTCAGGCACTGCCTGGCACACAGCACAGACAGCCATGGTTTAGTAGGTCACTGATTCAGGGGCTTTCCAGAGCATGTCAGGTTTTTTGGCAATGTCCTAGTGAGTTCTTTCATCTATACAGCAGCTACACTACATGGAGTGCTTTTACCCTTAATTTCCTTATTCTGTGTGACTTCACCTGTATTTTCTTTTTAGACCTTAATTATCCCAAATCTACAGAGCTGTTCCCCCATCAGTCCATGTGTTTCAGTGGCAATGTGCCTGCTAGCTCAAAGTATAGTGATAAAGCCATATCCCAGCCTTGACTTCTCCTGTAGCTCATATTAAGAATAGCTTTTTAAAAAGAAATAATACCTCGTCGTTGACAAAATTAGGGAAATGCATTTTTCTCCAGTTACAGGCTCAGAACATTAAGAGGTTTCTTGTCAGCTCTGTAGCCTTTTTCACACTTTCTATATCACGACGTGCTTTTGTTATTTCTCAAATGGTTTCTGTGAATGCTTTAAATAATTCCTCATTAAATCTACTGAGAAGCTAAATAATGGGTTAGTAAAACAGCAGAAATGGAAATGGCATGAGCTGAAAAATATACCTTCAGTTCCTTTCTTTTATATACAGTTCATAAAAAGCACATTTAGAAAGGTTTGATGACTCATGAAACACTTACTAAAAGACACACACATTTTAAACATTTCAAAAGAAGAAAAGAAAGGTCTTAAAATTACATAAAGCATCACATTTCAATCTTGTTGATTACCATGGAAACGTAAGTCAAGGATACATTTCAGGTCACAAAATCATCCAGAGCAAAAATACTTGCACTATTATATGGCTAAAGAAGGGCCTGATCCAAAGTTTGAAGTCAGTGGGAACAGTAACTTTAGTAGGCTTTGGAAGAAATAACATAAGTTACCATTATAAGGTTCTTATGCCCCTCAAAAATGCAGACAGGGAGATACTTACAATCAAGGACACTAGTCTTGTTTAAAGAATTGCTGTGAGCTTCCTCCAAACACCACAACATTCCAAGGAACTGCTCTATTAGAGAGCTAAAATGTCAGCATGTCTAATTTAAACACACTCACTTCTCTTTTGTCTAATTTATGAGGCAAAAAGCACAATATTGAATATTCCTGTGTATTTGATGGCAAAAATCAGCAAGTCATGAAACCACATTAAACCTTGTCATAAAAGAAGATAGAGATGGATGGCTTTTGTCACCAACACTGTAAGGTTATTTCAATCTCTGTTTTAGTTAATTGATAGGATTAGATTCCAAAGCCCAAAATTTTCAGAGAAAGCAACAAATATCTGGTAAAATGCCTTAAAGATTTGATGTGTCACCTGTATACCTGCTTAGCTACAAAAAAAACAGAAGCCTGAATAAGACTTCACTGGAAAACTTCAACAAATGATGCTAATGTAAACCATTCCATCCAGCAATGATGTCATAGCTTAGATAGAGAGACAAAAATGTCAATAACCTTTTAATGAAAATATACAGCAGTAAGGCATGGATTTCACTGCAGTCTTTTCTTTTTATTTATTTTTTAATGTCTTATCAAACAAATTAGGGCTTCTATGACAAACAGATTTTATTTCAGGATTGCTTTCTTTATATACTGAAAAAACATTAATAAAAAATAAACTAAACTTGTAGAACTGCAGTGAATTCATGCCATAATAGCTAAATCATATCAAAGTAGCTAAATTATATTGATCAGCATGAAATGTATGGGTTTGGTCTCATCAGTGGCAACTGGAAAGCTAAATGCAAGAGAGGAAAAGCACAGAGTGAAAAGGTCCTGTTCACAGTGGCACCAAGAGGTAAAAGTACATTTAGCCAGCTGAATCCTTCATCAGTTACAGCCAACCAATGTCCTTGGCAAGGACACTGTTCCTCAAATTCAAAACGCCCTCCACAGGGACAACACACCATGCTTGAAATGGAATAAATATGCAGTGCTCATTAAGCTGAGCTAAATGAGCATATCAGATGCAGGACACAGCCCTGAGAGCAGGAAGATATATACATATGTCTGTATATATGCACTGACACCACTCATCAAACAATGAACACACATAGACACAAATATGGCATGTTTACAGAACCCACAGAAAACAGGACAATGCAGAACAAAAAAAGAGAACACATAGTAAGTAAATAGTGACTGAATTATCTCTTTTGTGAAGAGCATCATATCCAGGTTTAAAAAAAACCCTTACACATTATTTTTTTAAAAACCTACTAAAAACATATAAAATCCATTTTTCATGAAGAGCAGAGACAGATTAAACCAATATTGCATGAGTCTCACAACAGCCAGTGGCCTGTCTGATTGCAGAAGCTCAGAGACATCTTGCAGGTACAGGATCATCATCAACACAAGTACATTCCCAGTAGATAAAAATACAACATACTTTCTTAGAAGAATCATCCATGGATCTCTAATGAAGCAAAGGGCAATTTGTACTCAGACTAAATTTGTGTTACCAGAATGAAGTTGTGGGTTTTTTTAAAAAATAATGGTTCTGAAGGACTTCCATGCTTTGGATTGCTTGGATGAAGCAAATCAAACTTTCCTGAGGGAACAATTCCAAACAGACCAGCCTGGCTAGCTAAATATTATATGGCTGCTTATCTTAAATAATAGTGGTGGCTTGGTTAACCACCTGTCCAGCTTTTCAAGAACAAACTCTTTCACTTAATGTACAGAAAAATCCACATTGTTGAGAACTCAGTATAAAATTATCTAACTTAAAATCGGCACAGAAAGAGATACCTAGATCCTAATCATGTTGTTTTTCCTCTTCATCAGTGTATAAAATTCATTCACAAAGGAGAAGTAAGAAATATTTAAAACTCTTCACTGTGTGACCTGAACAATCACAAAGATCTACAAAGCACCCTCCTGGCAAAATTCATTTCTGAGCTGATAGTGTTCCTCAGAGGACTTCCTCCACAACCATTTTTAAAAGAAGTTGTGTTCAGATTTCTGACAGTCCTGCTGTTTCAAAATCAAGAAATGCATAAAAAAAAGCAAAGTTGAGATATTGAAGTAATGCCTACAGCAGCAAGGCTTAGAAATTTGTGAGGCGCTTTCTGACATTAGTACTTCAGCTCAAAAGCAAAGCTGAAACTGTTTTTGGCAAAATATTCCTAAACAAACAAAAAATGTGCACAGCTAAAGACCTTGAACGTAAACCCTTTTCATCACACAACAAAAGCAGACACAAACCTGCTATCCAAAATGTATTTCCCTGACCTTTACACAGGCACACCTCTCCAGCCAGCCTCCTCTGTGCAGAGAGGTGTCAGCCTGAAAATCTCTGCTTGTTTTCCCAAGCCCTGCATCCAAAAGGGGAGGGTAAGGCAGCTTCTATTCACAACACACCTTCTGAAGAGGATTTCCCATATCTTCACACTACCTAAACAAGATGAAGAAGCAAGAAGGAGGAGCAAAACCAACAATCTTGCCCCACACATCAAGTTCCACTTTAAGGTTATTTAAAGAAAAATACAGAAGGAACATAAACTTCTGATGACACAGAGAATAAGCTTTTATAGAATATTTTGGAAAGTTACATCTAAAACATTGCACTTTAAAAAAGCTCAAAATCCAGAAAGAACAAATATTTTAAAATAGCATGAGAGTGTATTCCTCATCCCTTGAGCCAAGAGGGATTACTCAACACCTCACATGGCCTATCAAAAGCCCTTAATTCCCTATAACACTAAGAACCACCCTACTCAGAAGACCCTCTGCTCCTTGTTATGTTAAATTGTGTTTGTGCCACATCAAATGCATTCTCAGCTTTCTTACCTATTCTTCACATTTTAAACCACTCTCAGTGTAAAGGCAAGTAGCAAAGACAACTCTTAAGCAATTTCCCTTGAGTTCCAGCTTAAAGATTTAATTATAAGACTTCCTAGGACCTCAACATTTGGGTCATCGAGATTTTTTATTTTCATTTTCCTTCTTAGCTTTAAAAAATACCTTCCACCTACAAATGCTCTAAGTTACTTCTTGGTGACACTCTAGGAATTGCCTTTGGGATAGAGTTTTTACAAATGAAGTTAAATTTTATGGTAAGAATCCAAACCAACAAACAAGAGCATTTGTATCATATTGTGATTCATATTTGATTTGCTGTAAGGATAGAGCTACGTCAGAAATTAATCTTGGATTATTTTTTCAGTATGAGTAACTATTACATACTCTTAATTACATATGGTAGGTGGTGAGCATAGTGCCTGAGCAGTTGCTATACTATTATGTGGCATTCTCTGTGCTGTCTTTATCTTCCACATTAGTCTCTTCTTGTGGGAATTAAATGCCAGGCTGTAAATCACTCTTGAAAGACAGCTGAAAAGCAAGCATGCTTTCAGGTTTAATGTGCTTTCAGAAATGACCAACCCTACAAAACCACCTAATTTTGCAGGCTTGTGGGTTTTTTTTAGAGGTTTTTAGAAGAGTCGTTTTATGAAATGGTTTGTAACACTGAAGAACAATTAATCTAAACACTACAAAAATACAAACTTTGGATCACAGTGAACAAGCATAATTCTGTGGAAATCCATGGGTCTATCCTGGCTTGGGTCAACGAAATATCTGACTTCAGCTGGGCTTGGAATTTGAGGGAAATATGTTACATTTAAGGCTGCTACCTTCCTTTTTCTATTGTGATAAAATAAAATATATATAACCATACAGATTTCTCTAAAAGGATTGCTCATTATGGTCTTATCTGTATTCCTTCAAAATATGAAATACTTCACTTTTTACAGTGTTTTGCTGTGTGGGATTTTAAATACTAAGCATAAACAATAGGGGAAAGAAGCATCCACCACATTTTGTTTGGAGAGCGCTCTGACAAAGGAGATACCCAGGTGGTTTGTTGTTGACTCTGAGTGAGAACTGCAGCCATTGGTTACTGTCCTTCTCATAACCTGCTGGGAAACCTTTTACTTCAGGTACATCTTCTACACGAGGATCTTGATTTAATTTTAAGCTAAAACAGCAGAACTTTATATTCAACTTTTGGAATTTCCATGCTAAAGTATCTGACAGAAAGGAGTGTGGTAAAGGCAGATACTACAGGAGACCTTTTTAGTCTTGCTCTTTCCTTGAAGAGGTTAAGAGAACCATATTTCATATTTGGGACTGTGGTAAATTAAGAGACACTTAATGACTTCATATTCAAGGAGTTTGAACACAACTGCAAAGGAAAGGTCATTTTTCAGCGTTACACACTGCCAAACCCAGCTCTAGGCTTTCTAGATGCCCTGACTTTTTCACGTCGTTAGGAAAACAAACACATCCAAAGGTGGGCTGGAATTGTGCTGGGCACATACTGGCTGTTATCAGAAGAACAAGGACTTGAAAGTGTAAAAATACATGTCAGCAGAACAGAAGCAAAGAAGAAACAAACAACAAAGCTGAGTACATGCCATTACCTAGGAGAAATGGAACATGATACTTTGGAAAAGCACCGAGTGGTATTTTTAGCCCCTGTGGGCAATTAAGAGCTATTAGTTCAATCAGGAAGCCCAGATAAGGTCGTGCTGTTGTGTCAGAGGTACCTGCATGCTGATCTAAAGCTGAGGGCACTCAAATGGAAATGGAGCAGGACATTACAATCTCTTGCTTAAGAGGTCTTCAATTCAGCTGGTCTTGCTCCGAAGAAGGCTGCCAAAGGCAGTCCAGCTTTCCCTCTCCAGGTATTCAGCAGCAGTCAAAGCAAAGGCAGCCTCTTCTGCCAAGCACCAAGTCCCAAAGAAGAAGCAAGGGAAACACAGGCACAGCTTGCTACTGCATTGGGCTCACGGGGCTGAGGAACCTGTCCTGTTTGTCCTGCCACCAACTTCAGCTATTTTGGCTCTTGGTCTCCATCTCCAGCCAAACACACTCCCAGTTACAGCCTCCCAGTCCCCACATCCCCGGAAGCTCATGAAAGGACAGGGAAGCTCTCACATCATACGGGTGAAAAATTCTTGTGAAGGAAATAGTTCATGAATTTAAAAGAACAAAACCAAAACGTTTCCATTTAATGTAGGTTTGATTCATTCTTACTCCACTCCTGGGGACTCAGCCTCAAGCCAAGCTACACTTTGCTCCCCAGTGTTTGAATATGGATACTACTTTTTTGCACCCTCTGATGAAGAAGCAGGTGTGGGTTGCCACACTTCTTTCTGCCTTGCTTGACTGCAAAAATCATCTGAGAACAGAAGCTCTTTCTGAGACAAGGCTTTTAAACATTCTCAATAAAAGCAGCAGAATAACATTCTTCACTGTTCCCTACTTTCAGGAAACAGCTAATTAGACAGATGGCAAAAAATCCCTACTTGGTGCATCATTCCTTTCATCTGTTAACAACAGTAAGAAATCTTCCAGAAACTGGTAAAAAAAATGACGAGTAATTCCATGCTTAATCCTCAATTTATTTCTAACCTGGTCCAGCCAACACTGAATGCTCAGAAGAATCTCGTGTTTGGACCTGTCAGTCTCACAGGCTGAGACTAAAGCCACGTGATGGTATAAAATTCTGACAAATACATTCAGAAAGCTGAGATTGTTACAGATTCATAAGGACAACTGTAACATAAATCAGTGACACTGTCTCAAGACTCTCATACTCTAAATATGTAGAGATGTACCTAAAGTGACAGGTAAGACTCCAGAAAAACAATTTCCCAGACAATTCTATCTTTCAGGCTGCTTCATCCTTTGGTCTCTGTTACTGCACAAAAAGACTGTGTCAGTGCTTCTCAATCCGTGGTCCATCCATCTGTGATGTTCCATGAGATATCAGATGCTTCTTTCCCCCCACTCGCACATTTTTCTCCTCAGGGACAGCTCTTTGATTTATTTACTGCAACACACCCTATGAGAATGTCTTGTTTAGACTCTCTGCAGTTTTACACCTGTCCTCCGAGTGGGTGTTACTTGCATGGCACTACTCAAAGGCAGCTCTGACACTGATGGCACTAGGTGAGAAATATAACCTACTACAGGGTACTGCTCAGCTTCCCAGAATAAACATTTACTTGAGCAGAAACTACTTTTATGGGTTTTAGCTTTCATATTTTCTGTTTATGCTTTTTGTGTATAACATATTTCAAAACAAAGAATGAACAAAATTACCACCAGACAAGACTGTGCCCAGTTAAAGGCTAAAGCTCCTGCTCAGGTGCAGAAGATAAATTATTAGCTGTTCTCTCAGGAGAAGAAAGCTATCACACCTTTGAAATGTCATCCCAGTTTGCATTTCCTTTCTATGACTCATTCGAAGCAGACACTACATTTTGGCAGGAAATTAAGAGCAAAACCTTCCTGCACAGATAAACTTCATGACTCAATTTGTATAAACTAAGCCTTCTGGGAGTTGAATACCACCCTTTGGAAAAACCTGCCTGAATGCTCCAGGGTGAGAAGATGGGTGCTGCGGAGGCTCCTGCGCACTGCCAGCTGCTCCCTCGCTGGTGCTCACACATCTGACTCCTCTATCCCGTGGGATCTGTGTCTTCCAGGGGGATTACCAATGCCACCACCTGGCTAAGCTCCACCCAGGCACAGGGGTGCAGCCTCTGTGGATGCCAGTGGGACTGCACCCACATATACCCCAGCAGGACTTCCCACACTGCATCTGAAACCAGTTTGGGCTGCTGCTGGCAGAATGTCATCTCCTGCCACCCGTGACACAGGAGGAGACATTTTGCTTTCCAAGAAGGTGCCCAAATTAAATTGCATCTGCAGTGCTGGGAGGGTCCCCTGCTCTGCTCACCACTCAGCACCACATGCACCCAAGGAAAAAATGTTTACCTGGTATGGCCACGGTTAACCTTTTTTCCTTGCTGAGACGGTGCCCATGGATGAATTCACTCATGGAAGGGGGGCCCCTCAGAAGATATGATTCTGTGGAGGTGGGATGAGGGGGGGCTCTTAATAATTTCTGGAGGTAGGTCCCTGAAGTCCTGGGATGGCTCTGATCACAAAGGGAAGGTGAGAATAGTCTTGCAGGAGATCCAAGAAAAATACATATGGAAACAAAAGAGTTTTACTTTAATTACCTTTCAAAGCCTCACGAATGACAACATCATCTTAACTTGCTTAACAGGTAAAAATCAACTATCGTTGACACCCCATGTCATTTCCAGAGCAGGACACCTTGCCTGCATTGGAAATCCTCATTCTCCTTAGGGAAGGAGGAGATGAGGTTGGGTTGTATCTCAGTATCCTCAAGTCAGCTTGTACAAGGTTCCCTGATTGTTCTCTTGGCTTTGCATTGTGATTAGAGCACACAAGAAAAGGGGATGATTATCTAGGACTTCTCTAACAGAGTCCTCTTCATCTTCAAAACCATGGAGATGCCCACAACTAGAGAGTTTTGGCAGGGGCAGGCACAAGACATGAGCTCACTCTTTGAACAGCAAAATATTTGCATTAGGTTATGAATGGCAGCCATCCCCTTCAAAAGGTTTCTTGTTCCCATGTAGAAAAATTGATCTGAGTGAACACATCCATATTCTTTTCACACTGATAAAGAACAAGTGAGCACCAGAGCTTAACAAAGAAATGCAGCTTCTTTCAGGTTAAGCACTAAAATGCTCATAGAGCACAATCCTCCTTTTATTTCAGATGCTCATTACGGAAAACCATAGGGAAAACTTAAAGAAAACTTGTTAAAGAAAATACATTCACACTTAATATTAAAGACATACAAGATGCACCGAGACACTGACAGAATATAGTTCAAAACACTGCATTCAGAAGGAGGAAATAACAGTGAGTAGGTGGATCAGAACCACATGTTGCCAGGCTTTGAATTTCATACTCATATCCTCCCCGCCTCCTTCTCCCCAGTCAAAGTATGGAAAGAAAAAATAAAAGTAAAAAAAGGAATCATGTTTATAATTCAGTGAACGACTTTAATGCAAGTCTGGCTACTGCACTGTACTGTAAAGATCACTGCATGCATACCTTTTCCTCTGAGTGCCACTGCTGACCAGTAAGTTTGGTTGCTGTGGGCCCTGACTATGCAGGAGGAAAGTGTCTATGCTTGGCACGGTGGCTGATGCCTCCTCACTTACTTTAGGGCTGCCGATCTTGCTCTTTCCCAGCTTGCCTTTGCTGCGTCGGGATTGCTCGTGGTCGAACTCTAAGTCCTCCAGTCGCTGGGTCAGGGCAAGTTTTTGCTGGATAGCCATGCGCAGCAGAGAGTTCAGGGTCTTCTTCTCATCCTCCGCAGCCGCCAGCTGCCTCTGCATCTCGTCCAGCTGCGTGACGTACTCATCACACCTGCGGAGAAACAGGGCAGGAATCTGGGGAAACGGCCCAAGAACCGACTGCACCAGTGAGCACATTCCCGGGCTGCAGTTACAGAGCCGGACCCAGATCCCAGCTTTTGCTGACCCTAATCCTGGCAGCAGGCAGCCTGAATTCTCCTCTTCCCACTCTGAATAAATTTGGATTTGGATCTGAATGTCAACGCTTCCCATTCAGCAAGACAGCCTGTGCCTATATTAACATAGTCTATGCCAATGTAACATGTTTCTGATGCAGATAAAAAGCAATTGGAGGGGAGGTATGGGATTATTTCCAGTTTAGACAACAAATAATAATTTTGGGTGCTGCTTCTACCAGTAAGTCACCACGGATAATAACATCTACCAGTTAGAAAATACTATTTTCCATGGGCAGTGATATCTACTTCAAGAAAGTATTACAAAAGAAGACTGCGAGTAGCTTGAACACTTGACACATCAGATTTCGTGAAATGAGAAACCTTCAGTTATTTACCCTTGTTAACCACTTATTACCATGATTACCATTAGTTACCATTGATTAAAAGGATACTATTCAGGAAACCCCACACCTGGAAGTTATTTCACATTTACTGTTGAATCTTTTGGAGGTGTGCTCACCGCTATGGTCACCTACTTCTTTTTAATCCTCAGCCTTTTTTACCCACATGAAAAATTATCTTTTCATTTGATTTAGATTTCTGAGAAATTATCTTTCTGAAAAATTATCTTTTCATTTGATTTAGATTTCTGAGAAATTATCTTTCTGAAAAATTATCTTTTCATTTGATTTAGATTTCTGAGAACTAAAACCACCTTTCTTATGATTTTGTTCTATTTAAGACCAAATTCAATTTATTTCTGCTTTTAGCAATACTTCCCAAAGTCAACAGGAAAATCAAGGCATTTCAAAATTGTCTTAAAACACTATTTGAAGTGAAATAGCTTCAGTTTGATAGCAATAGACCATCTAATCAGTAAGAACCAAAAGCAATAAAAATAAATGTATCCCAGGAGTGGAATGCTTCACAGACAGCAGCACTGCCTGACCATCAGACATTTGTGGAAACACCCAAAGATTTTTCATGTTGATTACTGCAGTGACCTCCTTCCCACAAGATCTGGGTGAATCTAAGTAGCTTTGCTGTGTAATTGCAAATTGTAATTGTGTAATGGATGAGGTTGTAACTTTATCAGTATCACTTACAGAAAGCAAGCATAGAAAACTATTTTAGTCTTCCTTATCAAAATGTGTGATGCAATAAACCTTTGAATTATCGCGAACTGAGGGATGAAACTGATTTCTCTGAAATTTTGATCTTCCCCTTGGGAAACAGAAACAAAGTACACTTGAAAATGTGTAGTTAGTTATTCTTCACACACAAATACTTATATATATATATATATATATATATATATTGAACTCTCCTTTTGAACAATTCAGGCACTGCAAGCAAAATTACTAAGTCAGATATAGCTTCATCTACAGTTTCAGTATTATCTTTCTTCTACAGGACCTTAATAAGCATGATTGTTGCTACCCAAGCCTTGAGGAAAAGAGATACCTATGAAATGCCAGTTGGCTTAAAGCTAACTTGCACACCTATTTCTGCTCCAAGCTGTGAGATGTCTGTTGATGCTCAAGACAGTTTCCTTGACAGAGACATGAAATCAGCATTCTGAATATTATAGTAATTCCTATTTCAAATTAATTTACTTTAATGTCTGTGTTATCAGAGTTTTAAAGCCTCATTCTTGTAACCAGATGGGTCTTGTAACCATGTCCTTTATTCTCTCCTGCTTTCCTCTTTGTCCAGGAGACCTCTTTTGTTTCCAAATATGTTTCCTGTTGAAAATTTTTAGACGTAACACCTGCAGCAGCACCTGTGGCACACTGCCACCGGAGGAATGAATTGCCTTCCTTTAATATGCCAACAAATCTATTTTGGTTTTGGGAAAAGATTGATTTTTCTCAGGTCTTAGAAGGTGTTCTTGGTATTTGCACATCTGATTTGTAAAACAGCCCAACCGAACAATTAACAAACAAGTGCCATGAAGGATATTACTAAAGCAGTCTTAGACAAACCTACTATGAACTAGATCAAGCTGTCTTGAGAAATCTGGATATACTAGATGCTATTAGCTGGTCTCATACTTGAGACAAAACCAATCTCATGAATACATTTTCCAACTGTTCTGATTCATTACATGTCCTCACATCCTTCTGAGAAGAGTCCAAATAATATCAGGCCTGCTTTTCTTTTTTTTTTTTTTTTGACAAGGTGCTCAGAAAGGTTAAACCTAACTCACTCAAGTGAAGGCCTCAATTAACTTTAGAAACTGCTGAATTAACAGCCTCAGATCTCCTGGAATTTTGCAGCAGAGAAGGTTACTCTGTGTAGTGGGAGGTAACAACTGCCTGCAGCCACAGCATTTCCCTTCACTGAAATATTCCCAGCTATGGGCAAGCATGGGATAGTAGGAGAAGTGTTTCCAATTAAAAAAGAAAAAAGCATTGCACACATCTATATTGCCTTTCGCCCACACATTTCATAAACATTTGTCAAGTCTCACAGAAGGAAGAAAAAGTTTAAGGATCTCCTAAAAGAAAAAGGTAAAGAGCTCCTAGGAAAGATGACTTGTGGCATGGCAGAGACAACTGCAGGGCTCCAGGATACTCCAGGGCTCTGAATGAGTCTTTCAGGAGGTTTCAAATAGTGATACCAAAAGTTAGGTTATGTCCTCCTGAGTCAGAACTCTTCCCCAATTTCCCTCCTGTCCCAGGACAGGTTGTAAGCTGCAAGTGACTATTAAATAAACAGCACTGTTTTCTTCCTGTCTGCTGGTGTACTTAGAGCAAAAGTCAAGGTTTCACCTATTTTTCATTTCTCTCATCTCAGAAAGGAAGTAGACAGACACATAAGCCCACTTATTTTTTATGAACTGATCCGAGAAGCTTATATAGGATTTTAAGGGATTTCTGGTTCCATCTATCCCTCTCGTCTACGAACATAAACCAAATACCAAATCAGGCTTATGTGTAATTTAGGTAACATAAATCATAGCAGAGCTTGAGCTAAAACCTGGTGACACTGACAGTGACAGGTCCCTGCTCTAACCACATAATCATAACTCTCTTCTGCTCAAAAATGTTTTCTCAGCTCCAGGATCTGTTCAAATCTTCCTACTCAGTCTCTTCAGCACACATTTTTCTTTAAAAATTATCAAAAGAAAATATTTTGATGGATGAAGAATAAAACTCATGCATGCAGTGTCAGGACTATGGCAATACCATAAGCAATATTTCCTGCTCTCTCCTGTTACATATCTCTATTTAGGCTGGGAAAGCAAGCAGTGTAAAGACTCAGTGAAGTTTGCTGAATCACTTTAGAATCCTGTTTAAAAGTAGTTCCTTCTCTCCTTCAGCACAGGACTTCCTCTCACAGGGCAACACCTACTCTAGACTGGAAAACTAATGTTTTAAATAATTATTTGTTGTTCCTCTGGGTGGGTGCTGCTCACTGTTTCACACACCTGCAGCTCTCACCCTGCATCAGCAATTCAGGGTTAGAGTGAGAGGAAACAACAGAAGGGGCAGGAAAGGCTTCTCTGGGAATTCCTTGTTTTCTCTGGGAATACCAGAAGCAGCCCCTGACAAAATAAGCAGGTTAAAGGTGGCACATGGTGCTGGCATCTAACAGAAACTTCAGCTCTGCTTTGCCAACCCCTGAACCCCACAAAAGAGGTTTTATATGCTGTAGCTTTCTTTTTCTAAGAGAGGTGTTCTGGGAAATATTCTTGACAGGTCCGAAGCACATAAATTCCAGAAAGGGATCATCACAAGGCTAATGAAAAGTGAAGGAGGAAGCTGTAGAGATCAGAATCTTCAAGATCTTTGGGTCAAATAAGCTGCTCCAGAAGTAAAAAGGGAAAAAGTAGAGGGACAAGCAGGACAGAGAGACTTCTGAGACAAAGAACTGAAAAAAAGAACTTAAGGAGTGAAGGATGAACAAGTGTCAGGAAAAACACAGAAAAAGGAAGGCTTCTGCTTTCTGCACAGGTGAGCTTTGGGGGAAAGTGTCAACTTTGCTGTTCAGACCAGAAACAGATGTGCTGTGCTCTCCTTTTGACATGTGCTATGACCTTTAT
Source organism: Promerops cafer (assembly GCA_013398275.1). NCBI lineage: Eukaryota > Metazoa > Chordata > Aves > Passeriformes > Nectariniidae > Promerops > Promerops cafer. Next base: position 1,053,462 of record VZSE01002737.1, read on the forward strand.
CCAGTGTATTTGAGGAAGGAACCATACAGTTCAGCACCAGATGAACATCCACTTGGGGACCAAAATGACCGTTTATGGAAAGAGAAAGGATATTGTTCTATGAAACAGTAAAAGCAACCATTTTCAGATCTATAATACAATTCTACTACCAGAAGGATGATCTCCCTATGGTACAAATTCAGGAGTAAGTACCATGTGATGCACTACAACCATGGAAACCACTGTTTTATTCAACAAAAGGCTAAACAATTTCTTTTTTTTGCTGAAGGTTGTTACTGCATCTAATGTTACTGCAGAAAAATCTTACAGCTTTGTATTTTCAAACAGATTTCTCTTCTTCAAAAGACTTGTAGAGTATATCAACTCTGTCATTTAAACAAATGCTCTTCCAAATGAACTATTTGGAATGAGTCAATGATTTGACCATTTAGAAAGATTGATTTAATTATAAAGGCCATTAAACTCCATGCTAGGGAAGAAAAATGAATATTTTACAACAGAAAAATCTATAGGAGCATAATGATGTGGAAGACCTTGTAGTGAATAATTTTTTATAACTGTGCTCAGAGAATACTGGGCAAAACTTAGGATGTCAAGGGCAGGGCTATGTCCCATAGGCCATACATTGAGTATTTAATCACTACTACATGGAGTTCAGCAACAGCAGTAAATTCTTTGGGTGGGGTTTATCTCACTAACATTAGAAATTTTTAAACTAAAAATGTGCAACTCAGCAGGTCACACAGACTCCCTTTATAGTTCACAGAAGAGGAACAGAAGTTTCTTTGTATCCTGCACACAGGCATCTAGAAAAGTGGCATGGATGAGTGGCATCAGTGAAGCCTAATTCTCACAGAGGGGATGCTGCTGCCTCCCATCAGCTCTAGGATATGCCTTGAACCCAACAGAAGTCTGCACTCAGGATGCCCAAATTGGGTAAGGAGCATTCAGTACACCAACAATCTAATATTCCCTTTAATTAACTACTAAAGCTTTGCAAACTACTTTTACCTCGTACATTGATGATTTATGGCCCATGCAAACCCTTGCTTGCTTTATGCTCAGGATGCCACTCCTCTGCTCTGGAGTTACCCACCTTCCACGAGCTCTTACAGAGTTAGAACACTCCTGTGTTTCCTAGAGCAAGGAGCTTGCAAGGAAAGGTCAACACGTGCATTTCCAACACACACACACAACTCTCCCTTCTGGAAGAAAATCTTTAGATGCCAATGAAATCAATCAGGCTACCTTGGTTCACACCACCTGCTGAGCTGGGTCTTTGTTTCCATTATGTCGCTACACGCACTCTTCTCATGATGGACCTGTGATGAATTTGTACACAGCACCAATGTCACGACATGTAAATGACCCTTTTCTCCTTCCTTCCCACTTCTCCCAGCTGCTGCTGCCACTGTCCCTGAGCAAAAAAGCACCTTAGAAGGCTGGAAGTGGTGAGATGGCACTGCTGGCAGCACTGAAGAGATGTTGGCACAAAGCACAAAGATGTCTTATCATTTATGGACTAAAGCACAAACAAGAAATCTATACTGTGTATGACCATCTTTCCTGTGTATTTCCAAAATAAGAATGTATTGATGAAAATGCTGGATCTTTTAAAAAAATATATTTTTAGGTAACCTTTTAAAAAGCAGCTAAGGTGAGAAGACCCAGTCTTAAGCTGTGCCAGGGGAGGTCTAGGTGGTCATTAGGAAGAATTTCTTCACAGAAAGGGCTATTAGACGTTGGAGTGAACTGCCCAGGGAGGTGGTGGAGTCACCACCCCTGGGGGTGTTTAAGGAAAGCCTGGACATGACTCAGTGCCATGGTCTGGATCACAAGGTGGTCATAAGTTGGACTCAATCTCAGAAGTATTTTCCAACCTAGTTGATTCTGTGATTCCGTGTAAAACTAAAAACTCTTCTGAAGAAGATGTGGGAGAAGGAAAGATGAAAGTTGATTAATTGCTGTCCTGCCAGGAGAAACTATGTTACACAAGATAAGTGAAGCTTTTATCCTGTGAAGGAGGAGATAATAAATTGAACATCACAGTGGGAGAAAATAAGAATTTATGCTGGAGTGGGAAATTACAGTGGCATTACAATTATTAGCACTGGATTACAGCATAGGCTGGTTGATTAAATAGATTTTACTACTGGTAAGTAATAAATCTCACTGTAATGAAAATGTGGGGTTCTGAAGATCATCATTAACCATACGATAGCTTTACATGACAGAATCACTGCGCACTGTGTGAACGGGAAAATCAGCCACATAAATCCACTATTTGATTTTCACTTTAAAAAACCCTATAAATGCAAATATGCTGGAGGCATATATTGTCATTTATAACACTTTACTCAAGGTTGTATTGACATTGCTATTCTTCAGCTTTATTTTCCAAGACACGAGTCTCAGCAGCACTTTAAAGCTTGCAGGTTTTGCACAGTGTGCATTCTAGGACTCATTCACCTTCATCCAGCAAACCCCTGACCATGCAGAAAATTATTTCTCTATCCTCCTGAGCACCCAACATACACAGCTAAGTGTGTTCTCACTTAGCACACCCATGTTTACAGTGCTGAGCCAGTGGTGACACCGTTTCCCTTACCTGGTTGCAAACATTGCTCTCAAGGATGAGAAGGTTGCTGCATCTTCCTTCAGAGCCTTTAGCTCATTCCGCAGTTTGGTCATGGTCTCAGTCACCATTGCTTTTTCATTTTCGTACTTGTTCTTCAAATTGGCCAGCGCCACTTCAGCTGTCTAAAAACACAAAAAAGGATATGAGCTTATGAGACAGATCTGAGAACAGCTAAAATCCCATGCCCGATTTTGGTTTTGATGTCCTTCATCCACACAGTAAAATAAATTAAACTTGATCTTCATTGGACTGCACACTTTAACTTCTTCTTTTAAGTTGTACTCCATGAAACCAAGGAAAGGAGAAAGCAGCTGAAAGGACAAAGCCCATTTCAATGGCAACTGGCAACAAATCAGCACCTCAAGTGTCTTTGCAAAACTGTTCAGCAGTATGGGGATGGCTCAGGCAAGTGAGTAAAGTTACTACAGGAGCTGCTACCATGCTGTTTGATCTGCAATAAACAACCAAGTGTGTCCCCTGGCCACTTTGCAAACAGGACACAGAGCACATGAGGCTCAGCCTCTGCAGCCAAGTTGTGAATCACCGTGTTTGGCCTCAAGCCTCCTGCTGGCTGAGGCTTTCCTTGGGCACAGGGACAGCCAGGACCTGGCAGCTTGATTTTATGTCTGAGAACTAGCAATGCTCACTGCTGTGCAAACCAGCACTATTTTAGCCGTTTTAACCACTAAAAAAAAAAAAAAAAAAAAAAAAAAAAAGAGAGAGAATAAAAAAGTGTAAATGACGGTTTTCATTTAACAGGAAAGCAAAGCTTTGCATTTGCCCCATTCCTAAATTTTTGCTGCTCCCTTCTTTCTGTTTTCAATTGCATCCATTAAATTTCTTTAATTTACTACCATACTGTTGTTAATAGTTACATTTGTCTTATCTTTGCAAGACTTGAACATTCTGCTTTACCTATGAATTTAGTATCATTTTGAAGTTATTCAAAACACATAGTTTTATAGAGGCTTTATACCTACTGCTGCTCAAAACATTTAAAAATATTGCCTTTGAATGAAATGAAGGAAAATTTGCTTCCTTTTACATTTCTTCAGAGGGTGTTATGGTTGGTTTTTGCACTTCATTTAGTGCATAATAAGTTGCAGTAATTCACAGAGGCAATCAATTTCCTCTGTTGATCTTATGGGCTCTTGAGCCACCACCAGGGGAGAGAAGTTTAGAAGAACATTAGGTTGAAGCAACTAGCAAGGGAACAGGACAAAAGATGGTAATGACCAAACAGCTGGAAACCTATTTCAAACTCAGTTTTCCGAAACTCAATACATTTCCCACTAACAATGTCTCTTAACAAAAGGACACATTAGAATCTCCTACTAAATTACAACTTTATTAGTGTCTTGTTAAATAACACCATTAAAATAATTAATTTTTAATTGTACACTTACCAATATTTTCTTTCTTTCATATCAATTTACATTAAGAGAACAGATTTTTAAAGGGCAGTAGTAGTAACCAGCTATCATTTTAAATAGATGCATTTTTCCAATCCAGATTTGAAATCATCAGCAATACATGTTAAAATTATCAATCACTCAGGGATCTATTTAAATCAATTGTGCTTTTTTCAACCTTGCTGATATATGCTTTGGTGCAGTGTAGGATGGTGGACATCAGCCTATGTCTTGGCAGGATAAAGCAGAAATAATCAGCTTTTTGTCTCTTTTCAGCCATGACCAAAAATGTGCACACATAAATTACAGTAATTTACACATCACTGAAACTGTGCACAATGATCAGACAGATCGTGATCTCCATGTTTTAGTTTGGATGTCAGGGTAAGTTAATGGACATGCAACGTTACAGGATGAAAATATAGTTTACTTGGTGAATGAAAGTAACAGAGGAAGGACTGTGTCAAATCTTCAAACATTTTTTTCTTCCTATTAAAGTTTCCTATAAAACAACACAGAGAAAACAAAGCATAAGTTTCAAATCCTATGGGAAATACTTCATGTCCCTCCATGCACCAGCCAAGCTGCTCAGGATCTCCCTCCTCAAAGTCTCCTAAGTGAAGAACAAATGGGCACAAGTGCTCTGCTAGAGAAACAAATAAAACTAACAAAAAAGGTGAGTTTAGTAGCAAAAGAAAGAAGGGGAGCACAAGCTGAGGAAGCTTCTCTTGGAAATTTGGGCAGCCTGAAGAGACAGGAAACTTGCCTGAATCCTGAGAACACCCTGAAGCCTGAAAGTGTAATGGAGAGTGAGACAGGGGAGAGAAGAGGAACTCAGCCTCCATCAATCAGAGACAATTAAGAGTATCTGGTCACCTCAGCTGTACTGTCACACTGCACCAAACTAACAGGGACAAAACAAACTGAAGAGACAGCTTCATGTTACTCCTCCTCCAGTGCCAGCTCTTGTTGAAATTATTTCTATTTGTTCCCCATCTCAGCCAATCTCCAGAACTGTACCCATTGAGCCATATATGTTCTGTAGGATAATCTAGATTTAGGTAATCTAGAATAGTGTATTCAGAGCATTCTCTGAAAGGAAGGATGGGGCAAATAAAAGCCTTCATCTCCAAGCAGTGGGTGCTGCAAGGAAGCAGATGCCCAGGACCTGGCTTTAACAGCTCTTTCTGAAGCATTTTTTTAAAGCTGTGGTTAAAGAAAAAAAATTGTATCAGAAAAACCAGAGAACTTTTTTCCACATAAAAATGCAATCTCTCAACACACAAGCAGATGGGGAGCACAAGAAAAAAGATGAAAACACAGGGGAAAAAAAGCATGAATACTCTTCAGTGAAGTAAATAATGCAGTAAGACAGCAGAAGTGCTCATGACACTCTGGTCAAACCAGTCATGCTGAGGAACTGGGCAAATGAACTACCCAGGCTCTCAGCCAGCCGCCTGCAGACACAGGACTGATGGCTCACGTAGCACTCACTGTGTAGAAGAAGTCACCTGGAATTGACAGCAACGCCAGGAGGATCAGAGACGCCTGGACTCCAGCAGGGTGTGAAATACCAGCGAGGAAAAGGGAACACACAGAGCTCAGCTCCCTCCCCCCATCCCCAAGCCCCAGCCCTGGGGGTGAGTAGACTGAGGTGAGCACACACCCGAGCCCAGGACCTCAAGCACTGCCAGAACTAACAGAGTCCTTTCCATCCTCCTCTGTATCCTTAGAGAAGAGATGCTTGCCCAAACTCAGCCTAAATGTTGCCATCTTCATCCTGAAATCTGTGAACAAATCTCATTGTCTAAGACAGCTTTGTGTCCCATTTACTTTATATCAGCAGTGTGAGAAGCATACCAGCTAAAATAATTGTTAATAAATATTAAATCCTACACTGGTAGGATTTGTATTTCACACACAAAAGCAAAAAACTAGCCTGTATTTTTAGAGCAGAAGTTGTACATGGTACTGGGTCTTTTCATCAAGCCTCTCTTTCACAGCAGAAATTCTACTGTGTTCTGTCCATATAATATCAGGGCATTTGTTTACATATAAAATTCTGTATGTCTGGGGTTATCAAGGTATTTTTTTCTGAAGGACTTTTATGGGTATTGCAGTTATGGGATCTGGAGACACCATAGTTACTGCTAATGAAGACATGAAGGTCTTGCTGACTCAATTCTGTCTCATTGAAGTATTTACCTATGAAAACAACTGATCAGCTTTCCATCAGAACTTCAGGGTATTAAATTCCCCTCATAGGCAGCTTTGCTTTTTGACTGCTATTAGAAATTGAAATCAAACCCATTATTGAACCGGTCCTAAAAGCTACTGCATCATTAATTTGATTTTACTTTCTCATTTATGCTACTTGTTAATGTTTATTCCACCAGTTTGGTGCAGACACAGTAACTTGGGCTATGAACAAATGGATACATAAATCAAGACAAGGTAAGCAAGTCAGCAAGATCTATGTGCCTTGCTTTCCTGGCCAATTGATTTAATAATCCATTGTCATGGACTTAGGTTTGCATCTTCTTACACCAAATTTTGCTCTCTTTTTCCTGCTAGAGCTTTGTGAAGTCTAAAATGCTTATTTTCAAATACTACTGACCAACACTACATACCAACTGTGCTTCCCTAGTTAAGGGTGTTTTTTCACTAAAGTACAGTCCAAAATACCAGACCCAAGGAAGCGTCCCACAAGGGGAAAACTTCCCTAGCCTTTTGCTGCTTAGAAACTTACTCTTTTGAAGGGGAAGACCTCAAGAGAATAAATCTTAAATCCTGTTTTTTGAACATGAGTCAAAACAAGAATTTGGGTTCTAGGATACACCCACCACTTGAGGCTGGCACATAATTGATGACTCTTCCCCTCTCCAACATTAAATTTCTCCTTCCTTTTACATTATTATGTCTTTTAGCTTGAAAGTTTGAGGAAGCTGATATCAGTTTTGCATGAACAAGTATTCCAATTCCAGTTGTACAGTTACCAATATCTATGCTGCTATCCAATAAATAAAAAATTAGTTAATAGCAGCTCCTTAGTCAGCAAATCTATCTTTTCCATTTCAGTGAGCATGCCTTAGGATAATGCATTATTTCTGACAGCAATAAAAGAGTGAGACTGAGATAGATCTTCTGGTAGTAGCAAAAAATAAATGATAGCTCTATGCTAATGGGAAAAATCTTTAATTTGGAATCACAGAATGTATACCCACATACATTAATTCCATCTAAATTACATTTTAATTACATGGAAAATCCACATATAATTGCTCAGAGCTATTATTGCTTAGCTAGAGAGGGTATTTAATTACTTGAGTTAATATTTAACATGCTGGGGGGGAGTGCTATAAAAGACTCAATATATGTTGAAATATTGCTGCAATTTAAAAATCCCCAGTACCCAATGCAGTTACAGATACAACAATCAACTAAACTTGAAACTGTAACTTCAGAATAGTTGACTATTGGGAATTTTAACACTGAAATCCCATCACTGTCAACAGCTAACAGTGTGCCAAGCTGTTAACCAGGATTCAAGCCCCCATGTGGTGATCCCTGCACTGTTTTCAGATGAGGAAAGCACCAGGCAACCTAGAATGAAATCGCTGCCAATGCAGCCTTTTGCATTCAGATTTAATTCTGGGCAAAAGGAGGTGCATCAAAGTAAATAAAACTATTTGCGTGTTTAAATTTAGATTTTTTTACAGTGTTTTCAGACCTGGAATCTAATGGATGCCAAGGGCTTGGTAGATATACTATGCAAAGAAAATTGACAGTACTCTTGAAAAACATAGCATTAAGATGGATTTCTTTTGGCATTTGATCTCAAGTACTATAATTTTTGGCTTTTCATTGGTGAAACATCAAAAATAAAGTGGTTGGATGAATTTCTGTTAAGATTTGAAAAAAATTCAAAACACCTTGAAGGTTTTCTCATAAATAGAAGAGCATACCACTGAGAGCCTCTCCAGGGACATTCTGAATTGTTTTCCAACCCTGGTAATCTTAAACAGTTTGTGATAATACCAGCAACATGCCTGGGCAGTAGCTGTTCCCTGCCTACACCTCTGCTGAGTGAATGGTGGGTGCTGAGAAAAGCAGAACTGAAGTGCTTATAGAGGCTGGGAGGGGAGGGAATGAAGGTGTGTCCTTGCTGTGATTGAGTGAGAGGCTAAATAACCTGTGAGTAAAACCTCTCCTCCAAAATACCCCCGGGAAATCTTGCAAGTGACCTGTATAAAAAACAGACTTTCCTGAGTGCTTTAAGAACACCTTACCTGCTTGTTGGCTTTCAGCACTGCCCTCAAGGTCGCGATCTGCTCTCGCTTTGTACTCAGGAGCGACTTGAGCTTCAGGATCTCCTCCATTAAGGCCTCCTTGTCTTTGTCGATCATGGGCGCCAGCTCGCGGGCCGCAGCCCGCTGGCGCGACAGCTGCAGCGACCGATCCACAGCCTTCTGCAAGTGCTTGATTTGGTCCCTTATTATGGCATTGAGGTTGTAGATGTTCATAGGCTCTTTGCGAATGTCACTGGTGTCAGAGACAGGGGAGGAAGGAGGGGCTGTGATGACAGGAGAAATGGAAGGTGTTTTTGTTGGGCTCTGCTCCTTGCCGGGCTCTGTGGCCTCTTTCGTCACCTGCTCGGTCGGGGTCCTGGCTTCTACGGGCGATGCCACCCCCCGCCTGGCAAGTCGTGGGGAAAGGAGACCTCGAGGGTCATCCGGCCCCTTCAGGCTCCCGCTGCGGGTGACTCTGCTCTGCCTGTAGTAGTCCAACATGACCCTGTTCGGCGTCTCGTTGTTGCACAGGCAGACGTGGTGGTAGAGCTGAGCCAGCTCCTCACTAAATGTCACCAGCTCGTCCTGGGCAGTGTTAAGGGTATTGTGGTTTTCGTTTGCTATGCTTGTCATCCTTTGTAACTCCTTTTCCATGTGGACCATTTTTTCCTGGCTTTCCTTGGTCGACTTCTCCAGGCTTGTCACCTGCTCGTCATATGTCTGGATTCTGCTCTCATACTTGGCCTTCTCTTCAGTGTAGTTTTCCACATACTTATTATATTTCTCCTTTAAGGCTTTGATTTCTGCTTTAAGGTCTATCACCTCAGTAACAGCTACTTTGTATTTACATTCCAGGATCTCCAAGCCATTGATGTCCACTTCGTAGTCATGTGCCTCCTCGCCAGAATCTCGGCCCTTCTCACAGTCAAGCTCAACTTTCAGCTCCTTGTTGCTCTGCAGCCCCCTCATGGCGTTGACGTGCTCCGTGAGCCTGTGCACGCGCTCGTGCTGCTCTGTCAGGGCTCCCTTGGTGTGCTCCAGCTGCGTCTGAGACTCCTGGAGGTTGGCCAGGAGAATGGCCTTCTCTCGCTCCACCTGCAACAGAGGCAGAGTGAGAAACGCAGGATCTCCTCCTACTCATGCTGAGCACCAAACTCCACAGTCACAGTCATCTCTTCCCCCCCACCACTGCCTGCACCTTGAGGGCTTCCAAGAGATTTTAGCCATATACACCTAAACCACAGAATTGAAGTATAGAGCACCATGTAACTCTCAGAGGTTTAGGAAGTCCCAGCCTCTGTTACAGCTTCCAATATCACTAGGTCACAAATTTATATGTTGCCCACTGAAGAATTACCAAGTGCCCAAGCACTGTCTCATCAGCTAGAGTGATGATACAGGATTTATTAGGACATGTGTTCCCTGAACACGGAAACTGCATCAGTGTCAACTGTAAGCTATTTCTCAATAGAGCTTGAATTTACATTTCCCTTTAACAGTTCTACCAATCTTTCACAATATTCATTTATATCTTTGAACTGCTGCACACTTTCATTAAGGCAAATACAGTAAAAAAACTAGCTGTATACATTTCCACTGATTAAATAACCTACTGTGTGGAAATGTAACACAGAGCAGGACACTGAGCACATGCAAATGCCAGGACTGCCCATCCCCAGCACTTATCTGTAAGCAAAATCCATCTGTTTAAATTCAAGCCAGAGAAAGCAGGACTTGTGGTGTAACTAACAACCCACTGGTTATTACCTAGTAAGTTTCCTTCCAAATATCCACATAGAAAAGTGGACGTTGAACAACAGAAGACATAATGAAGGACACCTCTGTAAGTTTTAATGCACAGCAATTTTAAAGCAAGTGAACAAGACAAACTTACATGATCTGCTCAGGTATTTGCTACTCATCATAACACCCCTGAAAAACTTCCAAGTTTTAAGTATAATGCTCCAACTTCTTCCTGTGCCTTTGTCCTGTTCTGAGGTGTGAATTGGGAAGCAGAGGAATGCTTAGAGATAAGATCCTTCTTCCTTTCATGACTTTTACAGTAAGACCCTGAGACTACCAGGTTTACTGCTCTTCTTTCCCCCTGTTGCAGTATCTCAGCACATGCAGTGAAAATGGCACTTCCCCTGATGAGAGGCAGAATTACTAATTCTAAGAATTTAAAGCTTTCAGTTATAAAGAAGCCTTAAAAAAAAAAATAAAAGCAAACACAAACTTTCCTTCCCTATCAGTAGTATGTGGAAGAGAATTGAATTAGCCACCACAAATCCTAGTCAAGGAAAAGAAAAGCCTTTGAGAAACTGAGAAGGTATTAAACCATCTCACAAATCGTTCTGAGCAGTGCTTCAAATTCGTTTCCTCTTAACCAGGCTTTTCAGCCATGGCTGATGCTCAGAAGTACTAAGACATTGGAGCACACAGTGACCCCTTGGTTTCACAGACAGGCTCTCAAAATGTGGCCTCCACTAGGATCTGCAATCAATTGCAGGCAGAAACTGTACAAATAAAAATAGAAACCATGACAAAAACATCTAAAAAAAAATCAGCCTACTTTTCTTGTATACAGGGGACTGATGCCTTAAGAATTAAAAAAACAGGGCCAAACCTCATCATAATTTTATGATCCAGGAAGAGTCTCTCTCTTTAGATATGAAGTGTTCCACTTTTGGCACTACATCATCAGTGCAGAAGAGGACAGCCAAGAACCACAAGTATTTTGGTATCATCTTCCATTTCTTGTTCCCCTGTTGCTATCCCAGTATGTCTGCCACCCCAATTGTTGCTCAGCTGTTATAAACATATATAATAAGGTTGGCTTTCACATTTGTGTGTTATTGATAAGCATTTAAATCTAGTCTAAATTATGATTTTGGTTGCTTGTAATCTCATAAGTTAAGTATGTATTGCTAGCCATGTGTGTCCTTTGTGTGACTAAAATATGTAAGGTTATCTTTTTTCCTGACTTATCCATGTGATAAGATAACAGTAACACAAACCAGAACAGCAGATGGGAGGAAATGCCCGGAAGAGGGGAGGAAGACACATAACTTTTCTCAAGGAGAGCGTGAAAACAAGTCACCCAAAATTTATTGATGATAAGCCAAGATGGGAAGACTTGGAAAACAATAGACCACTGTGACACCTAAACTTAAACAAATGTTTGAATAATGTATAAGTTAATGCATGTAACCCTAACTATATGTTATGAGTATGTATTATATTATGGGCTTTTCACTAATGTTGAAGTGAATGCTATATGTGTAATGTTGAAAAACTTTTATCGTATGAATATAGTTTCTTTTGTTGCTGACAAAGCCTAGAAATAGCAGGATGTGAAGAAAAGCTTTTGCTAACTCAGAGAAGTACAAAATAAACAGGGGATCCATCTGTCCAGATAGAAATGACAGTTAAATACAGGAGAATTATTGATCAGAAGAATGCACAGACTAGCAGCATAAGAAGATGCAGACTTACAGAAGAAGATAAGAAAATGCTGATTTACAGGATGAAAGAAGGGGGGAAATTAGTAAAAACGTATATAAGGGAATGCTTCTCAGAGTTAAGGTGTGCTTCTTGGCTGAATGCCAAGGCACCCGGCCATATTAACCATTTGCTTTATGTCTGTCTCCTATTGTCTTTATTCTTATTAAACCTTTTATATCTTACCAGAAGTGAACCTCGTTTTTCACATCAGCCCCCACGTCAGCCCACTCTTGTTGAGAAAATCCAAAATAGGGTAAACTTCCCTTTTGCCAAGTGCATCCTCTTAAAAGTGACCACTTTCTACAGATCTCCTGGTCAGGCCTGTTCCAGCACCCCTCAGAGATCAACCTAGCAAGAGTCTCTTCACCAGCTTTCCTCTTTTTTTTCACCAAGCTGCCTGGCCCAGGTCTGCTTTCCCTAGAAACCTTCAGCTGAGCTCCAGTTGTTACCACCTGGTAGAGCAGGCTTCAGGGTTAGTTACACTGCCCTCATCAGATGAAGGTATTTATTCCTTCAGGCTGGTAAGGTGAGCTATGCATATGCATGAAAAATCTGTTTTTTTGGCTAAGTAAAGGACCATCTCACCTTATAGTGAGAAATTGTACTGATAATAAAGAACCACATATTACACACCAAAGGCAGTTGGCTTATTAAAGTGTATGGGTCCGCTGTGGGCATGTTCACACCAAAAAAGCCAATTCACTGTAGATTGCACCCATGTAAAAATAAATATTTATTTTTTATAATATTTATTATAATAAGCCTTTCCTTTGAGAAAACACCTGTGTGTTAAAGCAGCACAGTGCTTCAGTGCCTGCTTAAATTAATCAGATGGAATTGATCCTGCAGGACTACTGATCTGAGCCATTATACCCTATCATGAAGAAAAACTGTAGCAGAGGTAATTTGGAACTTGATGATAATTTCTCTTCTGAACATAAACGTGTTCTGGAAACACTCATTTCAGACAGAAAGAATTCTTTCCAGAGAAAACATTTTAAACTTTTAAAACCCATATATCAACTTGCACAGCAGGCAGAAGGAAATACTCAATTTTATTCATTCTGGACCAGCAATAATGGATTAAGCTAATCCCCTTCTGTTTAAAACCATAAATACATGCTCCTACTGCCAAGGGAAAACCCCCAAAGCTCCAGCTCAGTCCTGAGCACACCTTTTGCATATTAATGACTCTGCTGTTCCCAAATACGGTAAAAATATTGCCTGTTCTAGACAAGACTATATTCTTATTTCCACCACAGCAAACTTATGGCAATTCCAGGTATTTTTCAGTCCAGTTGGTGCATTTTTTTTGACACTGGAATTGGTAGCTGCAGTAAGGATTTTTAACATCTTAAAAGGAAAATAAAAGCAATTCAAAAGTAGCTGTACCTACTTTGCAATTCATCCTTCCCTTCAGAGATTTCAGCTTGAGGAGATTTCCTTCCCAATTTGCATCTATAGTTTGCAATTATGGAAAGTAATTTAACCATAGCCATTTATGTCCTCCCCTTTTTTTTTTTTTTAACAACATCAGTATTTCAGTGAACAATTCCTGGGGGGGACTGGAACAAATTAACAGGAGAACTCATCTCACGAACCCTGAATCTCAGCTATAGCATATTTGCCACAAGAGTACAAGGCAGCTGAAGAAGAGTGTCAGTCCCTGAGCTGCAGGGACTTTTTATTTGTCTGCCTTCTTTAAGACAACTTAATCTAAATTTTCTAAATATGATACTGGCCTCAGAAAAAGGGAAAGCATGACCATGGGAAGAAAAGGAATCCTAGACTTCAAAGATGATATAGAGAATTCTTTCCACTGGACAACAAACAGGAAGGAAGAGCGCAAAGCCCTGAGCTTTTCTAAGAAAATCTCAGAATATGAAAACTTTCAGCAAGACATTTGCTACACAGCAGATATATATATGGAAAGGGAACAGGTGCAATTAAATCTCTCCTAGGGACCAGCACAGCCCATGAAGCAGCAGCATCCAAAAGCTGTAGAAGGAATTCTATTTGTCATACTGCTCCAGTGAAGTCTTCTTCGTGAGACTGAGGAGCAATACCAATTTGCCAGATCCTTTCAAAATGGCAAATTTGAAGTTTACCTTCATCCTAAAAAGGAACTGGATGTCCTATAGTCATGAAAATAGTTCCCAATAAATGGTCAGTTTCTCCAGAAACTCTGAAGAACCCTAGTGCAGGCTCTTCACAGAAAATAGGAGGGACTCATCCCAAATATTGAGATACAGCAGAATGAACGCCATATGGCAAAGACACTGCAGAGGAAAAAAAATCCAATTTTGCTGATAATTTACCTTTTGTCAGCTTTTAAACCTGATTAAGTCTGTCATCTACCACACGGAAAACTTTTGGTGGAGCTTTTCACATTTAATTTGTATGATCCAAATTTAATTTGTGTGACGTAAACTGATGTAACTCTACAGAGAAGGAGATCACTTTGTAAAACACCAGCATTTTGCAGTGAGTCTTTATAGTATCTAAAGGAATCAGGCTTTCCCTGAGGTCTCGTCTGTCTTTTTAAACCATGAACCTTTTAACAGGAGGTAAATGCCAAACAACGGTGGCCACCACTGGCACAGATGTGCTGGGGCTCAGCACCAAAAAATGCTATGACCAAAAATAGTTATAATTTCTTTTTTAGGGTTCTAAGTTTGTTCCTAGTGACTGTGAGAAGGCTCCTTCTTTAAGAGATGTAAGTTTCTAACTCGGAGAAGATAAAGACAATTACAGTGTCTTTCAAGTAGAAGTTTGCAAACTCACCATGCTCACTATTTAATTTAATAAAATCAAGAAAAAGCATACTCAAAGGAACCCTTTTTTTTCATTTCTAAGCAACTTTCATTCAAAATTTATATTGCATATATTTCATTGTAAATTATGGTTTAAAACAGAGTGTGTTTTGAAATGTGAACATTTCAAAGCATTTCTTTTGAAACTGTGTTTTTAAAATTTTAACATTGTATTTCTGAATCAAATTAGAAGCTGCATATAATGTAGAATGTATATATATGATATATGAACACATGTATACATGTATATATATGATATGTGACCATATAATGTTCACATATCATATATATACATGTATATGTTCTTCCAGGTGCATATATATACACAATATACACTCTGTGTATACTTTAAAACTGGAAAAGTTTAACAGAATTTGTCGTGGAAATAAAATCCCAAATTTCAAGCTTTCACACTTAAATGATGTATGCTTTGTGTCAAAGTTATTGGTGCAAAGCACTAGATGTCATCCATGTTCACCATGTCACAGCTCAGATCAAAACTTCCCACAGTGAATTTGGCAATGAGATAAATAAAACAATTAACTCTTCAGCAAATAGGACAGACCACATAGGGATTTGTTGTTCTCTAGCAAGCACTGAAAGCTGGTTTTGCTCTACTTCACTTCCAAACCACCTTGTACATTTCAAGCAGTAAAGGGCTCATATTTCCTCTCTTTAGAAGAGGTGCTTTTCAGAAGCCTGAAGCCAGAAGATGCGGGGTGTTTCCTTGACGGTGCCAAAACCTTTCAAGCTGCTGTGACAGCCGAGATGCTCAACAGCTTGGGCAGCAGGACCCTTTCTCTGCGTGGCACAGCACCCCTTCCGAGATGATGTCAGCTCCGGGGCTGGCAGCTTGAGTTTTCATCTGGCTCGCATCCCAGGCTCCTCTTCTGGCTGGGCACGGACGAACAGGAACAAGCGCTGGCAGTCCCGTCCCGAGGCACCCCCTGCAGCCCGCGCATCCGCCGGGACCGCCAGCGGGACAAGGGCGCTCTGTGACAGCCCACACGCCACATGCTCCCAGTGCACGGCTGCTGAGAGGCGCGCTCCCCTCCTTTTGTTCTCTCCTGACCGTGTGCCAAACCTTGCTCGAGCTGAATTTAACAGCAAAAGCTCCCTCTCACTTTCAAGAGAGCATAATCAAATCTGTACATGCAGCTATTTTAATGAGGTTTTCTTCCAGATAGCTTTAGTCATATTGAAGAATACCTTATTTCATTTGCAATTTCAAGGACATTTACCATTATGAAAGCAGGAAAAAGGAATCTAACCTTCTGTAACCCCAGCATCTACATCCCTTTCTCCTCTTTGCACTAAACATCTGCTCAGGTCACTGACTTTTGTGCAGGCATCTACTCTGTTTACTAGGGATATTTCTGTCAAAACCTGGATATGAAAAAACACCAAAGCAGAATTCTGGAAAATGGACGTATGTGGTCAAGAACATCACCAGGAATGATCACTGCAAAAGTGGCACGAGGTTCATAGGATGTGTCTAAACACTCCAGGACATTAAATTCAGCCCTTACCTGCATGAGTTGCTGCTTCAGTTTCTGTATCTCTGATATGTTGAGCTCACTGAAGAGGTCAGAGACGGGGTGCAGAGATTCCCCTTTCCTGCTCGTGGGAGCTCTGTAGTCACCGTTGAGTTTCACGAGAGGCCCGTGGATGTGTCCGTTCATTTTGTCGTCATTGTTGGGCTCACCCCCGTCCTCTGAAAACTTCAACCCATCTACTGATATATTAATATGGTTATTATACATACTATCATTGAGGTTGATATACTGGGACAGCTCCTTTCTCAGATTGTTCTTTTGCTCTCTTTCATTTTTTAAAGTTTCCAGAGCTTCCTCCAGCTGATGCTCAGCAATCTCCTTCAGCCGGATGGCATCTTCCAGCTGGCTATTAAGCAACACTGTCTCCTCCTCAAATCGTTTAATCTCATGCTTTAAGCCTTCGTATTCAACCTGAATTAGACAAGACAAAGAACATTCATAATACTAAAACTTGAGTTGTGGAAACCTGCCATTTATCAGCCCTGTTGAGATAGGTGTTAGAGAAACTATGGTTTGGAACACCAGGCATTGCCTGCTGCTGCAAAGAACTGACTGAACAAAAAGTGCAAGTGGACCTCACTCTGTTAAATACTCCAGTGCTCCCTTTTTCAGCATGTGAGACTCAAAAAATAGAAAACCTCTTTCTGAATAACTTACAATAAGCAATGAAATTTCATGGGAATAAGGCTGTTTATTAGCAGATGTCCTGGTAATAACAGATTTACTATGAATTGCCATAAGCAATGTTGGTATATCATGGTATTCATAGATCTTAGGTAAATATAGCCTGATTTATGATTTGCAAATATTCTAAAGATGACCTCATATGTCAGTTCCAACTAGATGTAAAATCACTCAGGCACAGATACTCTCAAGTATCTTGGTAGTTTTCAAAAATATGGATGGAAGGTACAAAACCAGTAGAAGAGCCTCAACTCTCTTCTCTGTACTTTACAAGGCTCTCCATTATCTCAGAGGCATTTAACTTAAAAATTAAACAGGAATCTATTTGTACAGTCGGTTTAAACTCTAAGATGCCCCAAAATTGCTAGAGATTTTTAAGCTACCAGAAGAATGCAGCAAACAGCTCATTCAGCCCCCCACAGTCCCTGGACTCCGTGTAGGGATGTCCCCCTGGAGCACACAGGAACCACAGTGCCTGGAATGTGTCCCAGTGACACCCCTTGGCAGCACTGGAGGGGCTCACTGTTCTGTCCTTCTCAGAGGGCAGCTCCCTGCCCCACACCAAGGCGTGGTATTTTATCAAGTTATTTATGGGCACTGCGAGCTGAGCTAAACAGCAGCTTCTTCTCTGTCCTTTAGAGGCAGCTCCCTTGCTCAGTCCTCTCCATTTCACCTCACAAGAAACAAACCCTGGAAAAACCCAGCCTAGCTCAAAACCAGTTGATAACAATACCTAGACAGTTCAGGAGATCCCCACTGCAGAATGGTTCCCCTTTGCTGTCCTTCTTCACCTTCCTTTTCACTGTTGGAAAACCCCACAGCAATGAAAAGGAAGAGCTTTGTTTGTTCATGTCCACACTTGACCACCACTCCTGGTAAAAATGATGACACTTTGACTTTTTAAATTTAATTCTAATCATGTTAGTCATCTGCATCTTAATTTTGAAATTAAAAAAAAAATCTCATTATCAGGTGAAATAATTTAATAGCTTGGTGAAAGAGGGAAAAAAAGACTGAATTTTCATGTTTCCATAAAAAGCCCCAATTTTTTGCAGTTGATGCTTTTATAATTCAAACACATTACTATCTGCAATCTTAATGCATCGTATAGAATTTTTTTATATTTGACATATATGGATTTTTAATCAAACTAAAATAAGGTTCTGGCAAAAAAGAAATATATTCACCATTCCTACTGAAGTAGAATATTTATCAACCTGTCAAAAGTCTTCGACTCATAAACCTTTGGAAAGGCAAACTTAAAAACCAAAGCACTAATCTTCAAACCCAGAAACTAGAAACATGTCAAACAACAAAGAAACTCCCAGAGTCAAACTGGGCATGCTTAAATAGAAAAGGAAAATCCATGAGTTTCAAATCTACATTTGAGAATGTAATCTCTTACTGGAGGAACAGAACCATCTGGAAAAATTATGAAATGCAATCAAGTAGCTATGTTTATAACTTAAGGACATGAAGAAAAGCCAAACCCAACAAAACAACCAACACTTTTTCGATTTTAAATATATACAAAAGCTAGAATTCTATATCTCTATGGTTACCTTCTCACACGCTTACTTTAAAAAGCTACAAAAAACCCCAACATGTAGCTAATGACATTTTAGCACCCAGATTTATAACATATGGTTTTTTAAATTCAACCATTAAAGTATAAAATGCTCTTAAAATTGTATCTTGCAGATAAAAGTAATTTTAGGAATCACAAGTGCATGGACCTGTGATGCTGATGACTGATTTTTAAAGCCCTTCAAAATGTGGCAATGTTTTTTCTCTCCACAAACTGTTAGCATTTGGTTTCAGTTAGAATGAAATATTATGACAAATATAAACACTTGGAAACAGATTTCATTTTAGGGGGAAACTAGGACAGCCCATAAAGGGGTCGTTTTCTTCCTGAAAATGTGAAAATGTCTCCTATGAGGTTGATGAGAAAAAAAAATCCATGCCTCAAAGGAGGAATTTGCTGTCTGGGCAAATAACTCTGGCAACAAAGATGATCTGCTATAAACTCAGTTTCAGAAGTGTGAAAGACTAGGCACCTTCATAAATAAGCAAATTATGCACCTATTTCCATTACCTGTGTATTCCCTGCAGCACAGCTCTGTTGTTTTAAGCATTTCAATCACATTTGTGCTGGAGCAGTAAAAAAGCATTAAAAGAGAGCTGAAATAGCACTGCTTGTTCCTGCAGGGATAAGGCAGCCCCCTTTGTTCCCAGGCTGCCATCACGAACTGTGACAGGGTTGGCTCTTCCACAGAAGCCCCAAGAGCACCAGGCAGTAGGTCAGGACACTACCAGGGGCTGCAGTGCAGAGCTGTGAGCCTCTGGGAGCAGATGAGGAGAGGGTGCTATGAAGTGCAATGTTATGATGGTCTAAACAGCATCTAAAAGACTTGGATATTTAAATTTTCATCATCACAAGTTAACTCTTCTGACAGGAGACCAAACCTCTTTTGTTCATTTTAAAGGACAACTGGCCTCTGGGCACCAAGTTCCTGAGGAACAGGAAAAGCGTGAAGCAGAAATATGCAACTCTATCTCTTTTAATAATTCCTCTGTGATTCCATATTCCTGCAATGAAATATTCCATCACAATTTTTCAAAACTGAAGTAAGAGCCTCTCCATATTACAAAAATGGCCAGCAACAGTATTTTAGAATAAGCGATCAGCAAAAACCCAACTGGAAAAAAAACTCCAAACACACAAAGAAACTTCTATCAAACTACCCTGCTGGATCACATTATGGAATTTGGAGAAAATAGTGACAATTTAGAGTAGAGTGCCTTGAATCTTTCGAGGCTTACTTGATTCTGCTTCAGTGTGGACACCAGTTTCTGTAAAGTGATGTTTTCCTCTTCCAGCTCAGTGTAGTCCTGCAGCAGCCTCGCCTCTCGAAACTTGTACTCTCGAATCTCGTCTTTCATTCGTATCCTCTGCAGCTCCACCATTTCGTTATTCTGACAGGAGAAAACACAAGTACATTGCAATTCACACACAGCCACTTTAATGCTGAACACTGCCTTCAGAAAAGGCCAAACAAAAATTAATCCTGAAATAGAAATGATTTAACAGTGCACATCAAAACACCATCACCTGTTAATTTGAGGCCAGGCAATAATTTCAGGTGGGTGCTGGCAATGCAGAAATGAGAACATCTGATAGAGAAGCCTGATTAAAACCATTTCAAGATTAGAGGCTTATTGAAATGGAAACCCTGGAAAGGCTGTAGCATACCTCATTAGTTTCATTGCTCTGCAATACAGCAGGATTTAAATAAAATTACCACCTGTTTTCCACTGAAGGATGCGTTTTACATTCACACAGAAAAGCAGCGAGTATTGACATCTGCTCTCCAAAGACATCTGCTAGGGAGCAAGGTGCACTCACGTTTGAAAGCAGGCACTAGAGAGGCTCACAGGCAGGCACAGGGTGGAAAGCACTTGTCAAAAGCCAGACAAACGCCTGGCTGTGCTGAGCAGGATCACAGCCAGCACAAGGGAACACACAAGGTCACCATTTTATTTTTCCCATTAGCACATACAGTGCCCAGACAGCCTTATGAGAGAGAACACCAGGGATCAGTTTCACCAAAAATCGATTCCATCAGATTCCAGCTCTGAGTTTGACATCAAGGGTCAGGTTATTCTGGAAAGACTCTGCTGGCAGAACCACAATGTAAAAGGCACTACAGGAAGATGGAGTTAACACACAGCTGGAAGAGAACAGTGAGCAATGCAGCTGGTTGGGAGTAACAACCTCCTGCCCTGCTTTGAAGGGAAGCCTGCATTTGTCTGATTAAGACAAATGGGCATGGTCAATCACATCTCCTTTCCTGCAGGAGGATCCCGAGCATTACCACAGCAGCTGGTGGAGAGACCTGACTGATGGGGCAGAGCCCTCTCACTGCTGGGATGTCAGAGAGGGCACACCTGGGAAGCAGTAATGAGTTTCTGTAAAAGATTCCAGTGTGGAGGGGGAGCAACCACTGGCCTGATAGACACCTGGAAAAAAAGTCAAATGTTTAAGCAGAAATTGTAGTCAGGGAGCTCTAAAACAATCAATCTGCACCACTCACTCTCTGGTACAGGAAGGATAAAACCCCACATTCTGAATTAAGGATGAACAGAACTTCACTTAGCATCTTGGAAAAGAACTTCGCAAAGCATGAAAAAAATATTTTCATGCAAGACTTGACAAAAGTGGTTTTAAAAATGAAAACTTTTTGTTAGAGAAAACTAAAAACCATCACCCACCTCCTAGCAGCTAATTAAGAAGTAAAGAAACTACCTGATTTACGAACTGAAAACAACTGAAAAGATTCCCAGCAGAAGAGTCTGGTATACTGATACAGTAGTTCCCTGATAGACTACAAGGCAGGGTAGCTGGAAAAAGCCATGAAAATTAATTCTGTAAGATGCAAGTACTCTTTTGTCTCTCTTGTCATTGCAAACTGCAACAGAAAACATGAGCTATCACTTTGCTGGAGTGCACCACCATTTCTTTATGAGATACCACATTTCTTCACCGTTTGTAACTGCTGCTTCCTACGTAATCTTGGAGATATGAACAGAACCATCTATCGTTCTCCTCTTCTTACACACAGAGAAACTCTTTCTGCAGCACAGCCTCTTTGTCCTTACTCATGGCATTTCATCAAGGAAGAAACAGCAGGAAAAAGGAAGACTCGCCAGCTGAGCATCCCGTGTGCCATGTTCTGCCCAAACACTGCCTGCCACACTTCCCATGGCCAGGGCCAAGGCCTCTGCTGGAAGCAATCCCTCTGACTGACACAGGGGCAAAACCAACTCAGCACATTACAGAACAGGGCATCACCTTTTCAAAGCAATGTAAAATGTGTGTTTTGTCACTGCAAACACCCAGTAGTTATTCTCCATGCTTCAGATCCCTCTTCCTACTTGCAAACATCTGCATTATGCTGGCAAACACCCAGCTGCAAAGCACTCCGGTGCTCTCCGTGCTTGCCAGGAAAGGCAGTGATTCCACTCCACAGGCCCAAAACCCAGTGTTTCTGAGGTTTACGAGTGAGTAGCCACAGGGCATGTGGAGGGCTATTCTGATTTCCTTTATATAAGACCTCTGCGTATTTTCTGGAAGTGAACCAGTCCTTAACCTATTTGAAAAAAAAAAAAAAAATCATGTTGAGTTTATTCTCTTTTACTGTTGCTATGAAGGATATATTCGTTTTCATCAAATGCTTGATTAAATATATTAACTTCTAACAATTCTATTGTTATTTTGAATAATTCAAAATATTCATTTATTAAGCAAAATATCTGCAGTTATAGAGATCTTGCTGTACTGATAAAATGGCAGCAAGAAGCAAATTTTTTATTTGGTGGACTTGTATGAAAAGAATGGGAGAGGATTTAAAAACACAAGGCAAAGGATTTTGCCAGCAGGGCCGTTATCTACATGGGCCACTAGAGGACAATGTAATCCAAATTATTAGCAAAGTAATTCCTAATTAAACTTTGCTACTCATCAAGCACTGAACTTGCAGGACAAAGCAATTGAGCCAGATGCTTTTACTAGGGCACTGCCTCAGGACTTTTTACATTCCCAGAGAGAATTCCCTTATGTACTGGGTCTGCAAAAGCCAAATTAATCCAAGAGGTGGAGCTGATGACACACGAGCAAAGTTTTAATGGCAGAAAATTATTTTCAATCCCAGCCACCAGCTGAACATGGTGCAAGGGCTTTAATGGATTGGTGCCAAAGAAGGAGGAAAAGGCCTCTCAGTGAAACTATAGAAAACAAGAGAGTCCTTGTCAGTATTGCATCTCATTATACGTGAGCACTAATTGTGGAAGATGTCAGCCCTGCAGCACCTCTAATGAACGTACACATCACAGAGCAGACCATGGCAAACGAAAAACAGGAGGCTCAGTCGAGACCAAGTCTGCTCAGGTCACCTATTTACCGGTACTGAGATATATTTTCAGAATTGCAATATATGAAAAGTGAAAGACATCTCTGGGTTTTGCAGAGGCAAGGATCATGTCTGTACACTACCAGCCATCAATCCTGACAGGTCTCTGAGTATCAGTGGAATATTAAATAATAGAAGTTGGTACTTCTTAGCAAATTAAACATGATATATATTAATATAGTATTAATTTTGATTCAGCATAGACTTTTAAAATGCTGTATTTCATATGCCACATACAGCACACATTGTATTGATCCTAATGTTGAACACTATGATAAAATACACAATTTTCACATCAAAATACTCCCAAGTGCTGCCCTAGGAAGCCACTTGTTATGCTCCTGTGGCCTATCAATTCACCTAAAAAAAACAAACTGGGCAAGGAAGGGACCCCTAAAGCTGAGTACTCATCTCCAAGGCAAGAAGTCAATTCCAATGGCTTCTGGTTTCCTGAACTGTGAAAAAATAGACTGAATTTCCTGGGAAACTGGCAGCTTTCTTCCTTTCTTTGAAGCCTTTTTAAAGTGAATGCATTCCCATTAACTATTTTGGTTCCCCGCTACGCTGGAGTACATAAAGGACTTTTTTTTTTTTAATTTAGCCTACTGCTTTTTATCCCTCCAAAAAATTGTGGAACTAGTGTTTGGGCTTTTTCCATCCCCTCTGTTCAAACAAATGTTCATTAAGAGATTTCAGATCCATACTGCAGTAAAACACTAAAAAACAGCCTTATAAATAATCAATTAATTATATGCCCCAAACTACGCAGACTAAATCCCTACTTATATGTTGGAACATGGAAGCTATGATGCTGTACATAACTTTTTAATTTTCATAACTCTCAAGAGAGCAAGGGAACAATGGTAAAATGCATACACCAAAATTGTACAGATCCAATTTAATGGGATTGTTTTATAGCTGATGCAGGATAAAACCCCATTCGATCTGATGACAGTTTTATTGCACTAGCAGTAAATTGAATATAAAAGACAGTTTACGCTCAGCCTAATATCCATGATCTCATGTGTTTGTTGACAAGTCTCACTGTAAATTTGCGTGTCATGTTTACTTTATTCTGCAGAGGAAAATAAAAGATGTATTTTTTATGAAGAACAGTAACAGTGATAGAAAATTCAATTTAACAGGGGTTGGAGAGAAGAGAGAATGAAAGTGGCAATAGAAGAGCAAAAACCATTTCCTTTTTTTGTCATCAAGTGTTTCAAGTCCCCAGAGTCCTCCACACTAGCCTTGAAGTTTCCCTCCCTCACACACAGGAATACTCAACTTGAACTGAAAGAATGACATTTTCCATGCTTCCAGCTACATTTAAAAACCTTAAGGGATTTTGTAGATGACCTAAAGTGACTTGGTCTGACCCTTTTGCAGAATTTGCACACCAATGCTCCTGATTCATACTGCAGAGGCCCAACTAAGCAGGGCTGGAACACTTCTTACAGAACAATTTTTGCTATTTCAATACTATATCCCAAAATAAACTATTTCAAAGATTCTTTTTCGTCACTGTCAGAAGTCTGCATCCTCCTTTTTAACCTGAATTTTTCTGATCTCATCCTTCAAAAAGCTTCATTCAGGTGGCTTTGTTAGACTCCATAATATTGTGTCTGTTCTAAGCTGCTGTACAGGCATCCTACTTTAAGAACACAAATACAGCTCCTATTTTCCAAACCCAGAAATTACTAACACTTGAAATTATGGAAGATTCTGACATTGCTTAGCTTTAGATACATCACTCATTGTCTAAAAATCAGGAAAAAAATGCTATTGTACACAAGATATTTTTGAAAATGTATCTGTAGCACAGCATAAGTACTTCCAATCTTTCCCTTCTGTGGATATACTTACAAAATGACAGCACTATCAAAGGAAAGGATGAAAAAAGCCATGAATTTGTTGGCTATATCATACAGATTAGAAGTCAGATCATGATAATGTATGTTTCAAGTTCCTTCACCAGCAACAGATCTCAAATAAAGCCTTTACAATACATCTAATACTTTAATCATCTGAAATGCTCAGTGCATTTAATTGGAATAGCTAAATCTAAAGAAGTAGGGTGAATTTGTATCAAGGGCAATTAAATGGCCCATTTATGTACTTATCACAGAGTTTGAAACCCATCATATTTAACGTTGTAAATCCTGCTACATATAAATCCCTACCAAGTAGCTATTTTATTGACTTTCATGTATAATTATATATAAAATTATAGAACTAAGGAATGTTCTGGTAGTTCAGGTATTAAATTTTCCTGCTGACTATCATGGCCACATACTATTATGATGACTTCTTTATAAGATGGTATGAACCACAAATCTCTAATCATGCATATTATCTGAAAAATAATGGTTTGATTTGACTGCATTTATAGTAATTAATGCATTGCTATTAGTACATTAATTATAATAAATTATCTCAATGTATTAATTATACTTATTCATAATTCATATCAGCACTGCGTAACAAACACTGCTACAATATTCTTAATTCCTTCAAAGAACAAGAAACTTCACCAAATTAAGCTTCATTAAAACAATGTGAGAGAAAATTCAGACCCCAGGGTTACAGCACTGTTCAGTTAATATGATTGTACATATCTGTGGAATGGCTTCATGCATGAACAAATGATCATTGTAAACAGCAAAGTATCAATTAGCTGGAACAAATTTTGCCATGAGAAGGACATTGTGGGTGCTGTGTGAGCATCCAGACAGGTCCTCCTGCAATTTCCACCTGGTGTGCTTGTCTTAGGATAAACCACATTGCCTGTGCAGATGGCAGGGGAGAGAGGGGCTGGTGGAGGGAGGATGCACATGAAGACCAAAGATCTGACAAGATCATGTTCCATCCATCACGTGAAGCACTGCCAAGGCCACTGCTGAACCACGTCCATAAGTGCAGTATTCACAGATCTTTTTATTACCTCCAGCATTTGTGGCTCAACCACTTCCCTAAGCAGCGTGTTCCAGTGCTTGACAACCCTTTTGGTGAAGAATTTTTTCCTAATATCTAAACTGGTACAACTTGAGGCCATTTCTTCGTACCCTATCAATCTTTAGTTGGGAGATGAGCCTGACCCTCACCTGGCTACAACCTCCTTTCAGGTAGTTCTGAAGAGCAAAGAGGTCTCCCCTGAGCCTCTTTGTCTTCAGGTCTGCACTCTCTGAAGCAGGGGCTGTTGCCCACTCCACATCACCCAATTACCTTACAGCAGGATGAGCAGTAGTATAAAGATACCAAACCCAAATTGCTCTTGACAGATTAGCTCAAAGAAAAAAAAAAGAAGGCATGGATCTGGGGCATTTTGGACTGAATAGATTTTTTTTTTCTTTGCCCAGTTATAACCTTTCCTATTATGTTGTCACTTTCTATATACAATTTAAGAAGCCAACAGCAGTGATTCTACATGACAATGCCTCGAGGCACGCTTTTTGATAGAGAAGCTGCACAGGACTTTTCAAGCTCATCAAGAGGCCAAGAGCTGGTTTTAAAGCCTAACTGATGACTTAGGAGAAGCATCTGCCAATTATATGTATCTCTTTGAGAAGCCATCTGTCAGGTCCAAAATGCCAAATTTCCTTCCAGACCCCAAAGGGGCGCTGGCTAACCAACAAAAGAAAAGTTGTGCTAACAGGGTGTGGGGCTGTGATCAGTTTAAGCTCATCAGTCCCACAGCTGCTGTTCCCAGGTCCTGACCCTCCCTTGGGCCAGTACTACCTTCCACATCACCAGCCAGATCAAGGGCAGCAAGCCACTCCAAAAACAGAGATAGTTTTAATGGTGTTTATACTCCCTGACTTTGCTGAGAGGCTGGACACACAGGCACTGGTGCTAGCAGGAGGTAGGGAATAGGAAAACATGTCATTTCTAATTTGGGTTCCAAGTTCCAGAGGTGGAAACCCAACCCCATTCATGTGAATCATAAAATTAATATAGCCTTCAGCAGGACTAAGATTTCACTGTATGCACTGAAACATTGAGGAGCCAGGAGCAGTAAAGTGAATTCCTGAAGGTCGAAAGGAAGGAAAAGAACACCAAGGCACCCAAGAAAGAAGGGTGAGCTTTACTATTTTAGGCTCCATTATGCTTGGTTGATATGGAAAAATATGTCCCTGTTTATTGGCTCCTTGCTTTCACATTCCTCCTGTCTTTCCCTAACTTTTGCTGTCAGGATGGTCTCAGAACTCCCTGTGGTAACCTGTCTCCAGGTGTGAGAGACATGGCTCACTCCTTAAAATTTTTAAAAGTTTAATAAGGGATAAAAGGGACCATAAACAGCATGCTGGGTGCTTGGCAACTGCCAGAGGCACATCAGTTAGCTTAAAAAAAATTCTAATAATTTTTTTTATTATATTGGTTAAATGAACATTCATTAAGATTATACATAATCAAACATTCTTTTGAATTTATATGTTCCAGAAATTCTTTTGCTTGGTTCGACCTTTGACTCATCTCCTTAAAGTACGTGCCATACTGTAGATGAAATTTATATATTTTATTTCTTCATGAGGCCCTGTTCTGTGGCTTGACAGTTCTTGATAACCAGAGGGTCAGTGGTAAATTCCTCCTTCTAGTCTTTCTTTCGATGTTTATTTTCCTGGTTCTTTTCAATGTTATCTTATCATACAGATAAGATACTCCACAAGAATATTAAATCAACATGATCTGAGTTATTCTTACCATTGTCAGTTAGTTACATAAATAAAAGCATTACCTACCTCTGTAGAAGTTCACATTACAATGCACAACACAGTCTCTATTTTAATATTTTGCAAAAGCCTAAACTATATGTTTATCACACTAATATATTAGCCACAAAAGCTGACAAGTTACACTATATTAAAGCAGTTAAAAGTGATTACAAACTGTACTATATCAAAATTGTGATTAATAATAATTTGCAAAAGCCAACACAACAGTGAAAGCCAACCACTACATAGTTATTTCTAACACAGGCATGCTGGGCAGTGACTCCACTGCCCCAGGTTTCAGGCACAGAGCTATGCCCCTTGTAAGCTTTCCATTCCCCATGGTGACTGCCTCTCCTCCTCAGGACTTGGAGCTATTTTGAATCCAGCTGGCTGCTGGCTCAGTCCCACCTTCCCTCTGTTCCTCACACCAGTAACCAAGCTGTGCTGCCGAGAGGTGCACGTGCCAGGTCAGGGCTCTCAGCTCAGCCTGCTCTGCCTTGGAGTACCACCCAAGCTCTGCTTTCTCCAGTGTGCACACCAAGCCCATCTTTGGTCCTGTAAGCACCAGCTAGACATTGCAGGACCCACGTCTGTGAGCAAGTGCCTCTGCTCTCCCCTGCTGCGGGCAAGCTGTGCTGCAGGACTGCGTGAGAGCACACAAAGATGAGAGAGTTGCCATGCAGACCCAGGGCTGGCCAGCAGTACCAATAAATCTGGTCCCTGGGACAGTGCAGTTAAATTAGTAGAGGGCTGAGTTCAAATTAATCAGACATGTAACTAACCCTGATCCTCAGCTTACCAAAGATCATAAAAGTAATCAAAAATGGATCTCAAAGGGGCCCCTGGGCAGCATCTAGTAGTCCATTTGTCTTTCCCAGGATGAGAGCAACTACATCTATGTCACTCCTGATATCCAATCTAATCTCTTGTTAAAGACTTCCAACAATCCCATCACCTTTCCCAGAAACTTACTTCCTGGCTTTACTTTTGCTTTTGCCACAGATCTATTTTGCATGTCGAATCTGAAGCAGAGTCTTTCACACTGAAAGACAAAAACGGTATTTCTTCTCCTTCTCACAGAACACAAGAAACAAATGCATCTGTTCCTCTCTGCAGGAGACTTCCATTTGCCCACTCTATCCATCTTCAGCCATCTCTCTGTCCTCTACAACCAGAAGAGCAGGTAAGAAATGAGGATTCCAGATAGTTCCCCCCCACAGAGCAAACTCTTTAGATGCCCCTGCATGACATGCAGGGAGATGGGCAATGAACAAAAAGTAGATATTGAGGGGGGAAAAGAAGAGGAGACCCCAAATAACACAGTATTCCTTCACTGATCCTCACACTGGAGGAGAAATACATTGAGAGAAAGAAGAAATCTTGAATACTTTCTAGAAAGTGGAGTGAAAAAATGGCTAAAGGAAACAAAAAAACCTCTTTGCAGGTAGAAATCTATTTCAAGGGGCCATCTGCTGGTACATTCTCCATTGTGCTGCAGAGGAGCTCAACATCAAAGGAGCTCTGCAAGGCCGTGCTCATAGGAGAGCGTCCCTCAACAAAATTATTCCATCGTCAGCTGCAGAGGTGTTTTAAAAGCTCTGTGAAGCAACACCCACCACCCTCCCAATGACAACAGGCTCTTTCAAGTTCCCCTTGAAAAATACCAGTACAGTATTAAGGGTTGCTATGAAAAGAGGAACAAGAAAGTTAAACTTCAGTAATTATTATTCTCCAGATGGGCAGAGGCATGGCATCTTTAAACAAACACATCTGAGCCACAAAATTTAAATATAATTATGTGGCCAGATCTGTCATTATTAAGGGAGAGTACTTCCTCAAAGTCAGGAGCAATTGCAGTAATTAAAATCCATGTAACATTACCCATCTGCTGCAAAAAGCAGCACAGCATTCTGCAGCTTATTTGACCTTGTGTGCAGAGCACCCACCCACCCCCACTAGTTCTTCTGTGGCATGAGCAGAAACATCAATGCAGAAACAGCAGCTGATTAATATTAAAAAGATGAACATGGCTTGATGACTAATGGCTATTTTTCATCAGAGACTTAGGGTTTTTACTTTAGAGCATATATTTGAATGACCTAGGTAGCAAATAAAGTCAAAGCTAAGTCTCATCTGTCTGTAAACCACAACTTTTAGGACCAAGTTTTGAATATAATTTTTACTCATTACGGCACACCTGGTGATTCATGAATACAAATGCCCACATAAAAGATTTGGTACAGTAAATTGCACTGAAGGTTACTTGATTTTATTGACATGGACAGCGAAAATACCTGCACTCAGGAAGTGTGGCTGTAACAGTGTAGTACTCTTCACTGTTCAATATAAATTGGTTTGAAACCTGATCTTGGCTTTTATAATCTGCCCTTAATTTTTTTCTACTACAGACTGTAAATTTCATACACATACTTTATACATATGTATATTTATATATATATATTCCAGTCAACAGTAATAATTTTCATGCTAACAGTTTTCTATCTTTTCCTTTAAAGGCTGAGGAAACAAGATTCTTGCTGCTCAGCACGCTGGACAGAAATACAGATGTAATACACGCCATAACAACACAGTGCAAGGACTGACTATTAATGCTGCAGTTCTCACACAGATAATATTGAAGCATGTTGCCTATGGCTGCACAGCCTCAGAATTCAATTATTCCTTTGGGAATAGAATAAACACCGAGTAGCATTAACTGCCTGCAATGCATCAAAATGGAAAAAAAAAATCCATGAAATTCTGTATTTGCTCAGGGATTAAATGGGATTGTTTAGCTATAGGTATAAAAATTATGTTCAAATCTATTTTTCCTACTCTCTTGTGTTCCCCCTTAAAACTACTGCTGTTTTCCTTTCACCATTTGTATCTACTGGACTTTCAACCAGCTCATGATGAGTGTTAGTCTGACAGCAGAAGCCTTCTGCTAAAACAGATTATTGATACATTAATAAGATACAGATAAAAGAATGAACTGGGAACACCCACAAAAAAACCCTGCAAATAAGCCCTTCAGAAATCTAAAGATAAATCCACCTAAAGCACTGATCATTTTCTATAAACACCTTGTGGCATGAGGAGGACAGTGGCAAATATCAAGTAATCTTGATGATCATTATAGCACAGGTGAGCAAAGGGACTCAGCAGCTCTGGGGGCTCAGCTGCAGCAAGAAAAGGAAGAAGTTTTCTTGTCCTTGCTGAAGCTGTGCTCAAGGACCTTGATAAAAGAACTACTTTCTTTCCAGATTTATGGAAATCTAGAAAAACACATCCATGTGAAAAGTAGAGGGGAAATCATTGAATTTCAAGGACATGTTCACCTAAGCCTCATCCATGTCAATCAGTGTTTCTGAATCCTGAACTGAGCCTTCTCTCAAGCCTTCAAGCCTGCCAGTGACAGCTGGGTGAAATGGGAGTGCCAGACTGGCCCCGCTGGTGGCCCTGGCAGGCTCGGTGGCCTGGGGAGATGAGGGCAGTGTGACAGCGTCCCCATCCATCGCTCAGCCATGCCCCCGAGGTGCAAGGGCTCCCATGGATAACGGGAGTGCTGGACTGTAAATCTCCAGGTACTGCTAAGAAACCTCCTCGGCAGTGAAGGATTGCAGTCCAAAGCCTTAATTGCTCCCTCCGCTTCCTACCCTCCCATTAGACCACTGCTGATTGATAGCTTAAGCTCCCTGGGTTTTTTTTAACTTATTTTTAACATAAAACACAAAACATTAGAGGATGGCTCCAAATTCATTACAGTGTTCTTAAATTTTCTGAGTTCTTATAGCACTCAACCATGATCTCAACATGCCATCATTACTAATGAAATTCAGTGTCAGTTTCAGCAAATAACTACTTAAATGCAAGTTTTTTAGTTCTGATTCTGTTGTATGCCCAATGGCCTGATACAGCACAACTCAACTCAGTTATACACTGCAAAAAAGTGCAGCAGAACAATCAATCTAATAAAATGACAGCTAACCTCAGGGAGAAAAAACGAGATCACACTTGAATCAGGTCAGAATTCAGACAAGCAACAGGAATAAGATGAAATTTATGAACTCCTCTTCGTTACCTGATCAATATATTCTATGTGATACCTACACAGTTGTGGACTATTGTCAGGTTTTTCATCACTGAAATACTGCTACCAGTGCCTATAGGGAAAACAATCCAGGCTGCAACAATTCCTTGGGCTCTTCATTATTATACTGAGGGTGAATTTACCCAGCATATCAATCAGACAATTGATTTGGCATCTTCCTGATCCTGTGTGCCTCCCTACAAAGATATGTATGGATCATGGGATACACAGCACACCTGCACCACACTCTCTGTGCAGGGTAATGTAGGACATTGCCAAATACAAGGGCAGAATGGGAAAAATCCCCCAAACAGAACTTCTAGTGTAATCACAGCTTTTGGCAGGGCATTACCCCTTAACAGTCTCTGCCTTTGATCACATTGGGACTTCCATAACATAGGTAATTTTTCTTCAGCCTGTACAGTACTTCTCGTGAAAGACAGAAGCAACAAGGAGAAGAAATTAACCCTGCAGCCACATCTGTCTGTTCTTTTCCCTCATCCTCTCTCAGTTCATGGAGGCTCCTTAAGATCAAGTGGCCAAACTGCCCCAGTATATGAAAATAAAGTGCTACCCATTTTAATGCTCCAGAGTAGGGTGGCCACTGTTTTGCAGCAGTTTGGTGTCTGCTGCAGGAGTGCTGTAGCTGCAGCAAGCACAGGGAAGTGAGCTGAGCTGCTCTAGGGAAAGAAAATCCCCATCACAAATCAGAGCCATTGATTGTGCACCTTGAGAGGCGCCAAGTCAAAATCCCTACATTACCATAGAATAAGGAATTCTTTCTAGGTGCAGTTCAAAGCTTCAAGTTTAGGCTAAAAATCCATTTCTGGCCTTGATCCTCCGAAAGTGGGAACCGTCACTTTCCCTGTGGACATTTCCAGCTGTCATCACTAAATGGGAAGCTTTTGAAGACAGCTCTCACATAATAACAAAAGGACAAGTCATGAGCCTTTGAATCCTAAATTATTTCCCCCCACACTCTTGAGTTCCTCAGAGATCAGCTGAGATTCAGGAGCATCTACACAGAATGCAGATGTGCTCTAGTTAATTGGCCCAGCACACTGTGGTATCACAACCCTTTCTACCAGGACCATTTTTCTAAATAAATGCAGCATAAAGCCTAAATATTTTCCTCAGTCCATCCCATTAAGGGATTGGAGCTGCTGTAGCACTGTTCTGACCTTCATTTTCTTTTTTCTCTTTCTCTCAGGGAGCTGCTTGGGTGACCCAGAGAAATTCCAGTAAACCTTTTCTTAAATCTAAACATTGTACCGAAAGCTTTTCCTGATTTGTTCTAAACCCAGCAATAAAACATACCACCCTGCCTGACATCACCACCAATTCCATTTTTGCTCTCACTACCATTTCTGGTCCTTTTTCTTCCCACTAAAGATTGTCAAAATGTTTTGTTCTTTTGCCCCTCCAACCCTTACTTCTTATTCACCATTTCTTCAATAGAGGCATCAGTGTGCTGAACTTGCATCAAATACTAATTTCTCCACAATATCTGACATTTGGGTCAGACAGGGGTTAATGAAAAACATACAAATAATGTTGAACAGCTAAATTCAAAGTTGCAAGGAAATAAAGATGGCTAATCTTGCAGGCTGATCCTCTGCCAAACCTGATCGATAAAACGCATTCATACCTCAATCCTGACAAATGTTTTAAGCTGTTTACTTGTTTGCTAAAACAGAAGAAAATATCACACCCAAATAACAAAAACCAGAAACAGACCAATAGCAGCAGTCTCTGTCACTGTGTTGTCTGCCTCATGGGCAGAGAGACAAACCAGTCTCTAATAATTGTAGTGAGCCTCAAGATATCTTGTGGCAATCAAATGCCTTTTTTTTAAACTAGAATTTTCTCCCAAGTTCTCCCTTCATTTTAAGATCATGGGTGAGAATGCATATTTTTAACATATCCCAGCTAGCGTGTGTTAATCAAGCCACATTAAAAGCTTACAATGGACACAGTCAGTCATAATATAAATATGACATATGATAGATATCCTATTATATATATAGGCTTTTATTTTACAAGGCCCTGTATGTTTGCTTGAGATGAAGGGTAATAAATCAAAACTAGTCAAAATTTGACTACTCACGAACAAATCTTATTTTTCCCTTATTATAGAACTCCCTTCACACGTTTTGCTTAGGCGTGACCAACTGTGGTAAGAGATACCCCACACCACAAGCTCCAGCATCATTCCCTTTCTTCTACACAGAAATCCTAAGTCTGACCCAAATCCAGGACAATCAGGGGAGGAAGTCAAATAGGAAACTTTCACACACTGTCAGTTTGGCGAGCTTTGAGTAGGATCCTGTGTTTCTGCTAAGTGCAAGACTGGAAGGGATGGGTAAGAGGGCAGCCGGTCTCCAGGAGCCTACTCCAGCCTGTGGCACAGTTCTTTTCCTGCACTGGCCTGGAGGTCCAGCACCAGCTCTCTGCCAGGCTCTGCACAAAGCCCGAGGGCTTCTCCCAGCCCTGGCCAACGGCTCAGAGATGGCCCCACTTGTGGCAGTACCCCATATTTCACCACCACAACACCAGTGCTGAGTGGGAATCACTGCTAAGGACAGTCAAGGCTCTGGACAAAGCTCAGCACAGCTCTCTGAAAACACTGAAATGCCACAGTACTCGTTTCAGACAGGAACTCTTCTTTGTTTTCCAAGGTGAAAGGGGACTGTTTCATATAAGGCAGTTTCCATTAGTATGGGCTTTCACGGGAGAACAAAAGCCAATGATGCAACTTTTCCTGCCTAGAATCTCAATTAGAAACTTGGATTTAGCATTGGTACACAGCTTTGGAAGTACATGGGAAATGGAACAGAACAGTTTATGCAGAGGGGATTTCTTAAAGTGAAAAAAAACTTTCTTTAAAGAGAAAGACAATTGTAATACCCTATAATTGAGTAACAAACCAGAAAGGATGGGAAGTTAAACACTCCATCAGGGAAAGTGCTGAGTGTTGCAAGTGATTTCCATGTTTAAGCACACAAAATTCATGTGAAAGCGTTGCTACATGACAGAGTCTGGGTTCTCTTTGCAATACTTAAAGAAACAAACAGATTCATAGCAGCTCTGTCAAAAGCTCATCAGTATTAGGAACACTGGAAAGAAGATTACAATATTTGAACTTTGGGTAAGGAAAGAAGTACACTTCAGTTAGTGATAGGGGTACAAGGATCCCAGGAATTTCTGAGCTTTAGGATGCAGCACAAACTTCCTCCTTCATCTCACATAGATCACCAAGTGTCAAAGAAACCAAAAAATGCAAGAGGGCTGCCAGTTACTAAAAATGGAGGTCTGAGCCTCAGTGCCTCAATATCCCATTACAGGGAAAAAAATCTCATTATAACAATTCCGTACAAATCATACACCTTAAATTAGAGCACGTTTAAAACAATGCAGATCTTCTATTGGCATTCAAAACAATATGCATTGATGTAGAAAGGTAGGAAATTGGCAAAACATGTCCTAGCTAAAAAAATAGTATTATTGCAAACAGAATTTATTTCCACAGTATTTTATCCCTTTATTTCCACAGTATTTTATCCCTCATATGAATAAGATAAGTGTGAGCTATAGGAACAGACTGGTAAAATTATCTCACCAAGTAGGCAGGGAGCTGAACAGATGGCAGCACCAGGCATCTCTAGACCTCACTTAGAGAGATGATCTTTATCCCTTCCATAAGATTAGAAAATGACTCTCCTATGAAATACAACATTCTGAGGGTGAGGCAGAATTTTTTTTTTTTGTTTCCCATGGAATCAAAGATGGACTGTCCACCATGATAATGTTAATGGTTCTAAAAGGAAATACCATACAGAGATTGCCAGCAGATAAATTAGCAGAAATGAGCTGCTACCTTGGGTTTGGCTTCTTTGTAGGCAGGGTATTCTTTTGGAGAAGATTATCTTGAGCTGCACATACACCTTCATCTTACCCATAAAAAAGACAAGTTCAGAGCATGCTTAGTGTGCTCAGCCATAACATGTGTTGACAGCATTTATAGGGAGCAAATATCTTAGTCACAGAAGGCAAACCATGGCTGGTTTGGGCCCTTTCTGAATTTATACAATTGCCTCTCTCTCCAACCAAAGCACTTTTTCCCACTGTGTGTTTCCTACAAAGCTTACTTCTTTCTGCCTGTTTATCCCATCCTGCCATATGTTCCAAAGGAGAAAGGTTTTAATTACAGCAGTTACTGAAGCACCTCCCTGCCTACAGAGCACAGCAGAGCCTTTTCAGAGAACAAAAATTGGTTTTATCACTATTATCTTTAGCAGCTAAAAACTCCATTTGTGAGCTCTAAGTGAAGTGTTGCACACAGAGAACAAGAAAATTCATTCAGTTCTACAGAATGGAAAAGAGAAGCAGGTTTGTGTGGCTGTTTTCTCCTTTGACTTAGCATGCCATCATGCAAATGGTTAAACAGCAACACAGAGCAATTTTCAATCAATGAGGCAAATACATGAGGCAATAGGGTTCAGCTGATGCCAAAGAGGAAAGGAAAAAAAAGCACAAGCAATTAAGGTCTCAAAAACTTATCCCTCACATAAACACTAGAAAAGAAGTAGTCAAATAAGACCAATAAGACTAGAGCAGAGCTTCTCAAGTCTGGTCTGGCACCAAGATGCTTATTGCAGCCAGCTGGCTGTACCCTAAAGGAAAAAAAAAAGCCTTCTGGGGTAACTCTTGCGATGTAAGAAGGTTGGAAATGTTTTCTGGGCTGCAGAACTTTAGACCAGTGCAAATCCTTCATTCATTTTTTGACAACAGCTGTGAGGTTTAACGCCCTTGAATCAGGGGAAGTGCACAAAGCTGAGGGATGGTGATTTTTCTATGATAGCACATTGCTGGAGGGCATAACCACTGGACTCCCTGCATAAGGAAATTCTTAACTAAATTGAAGATGCAGTACATGCCCGAGTTTGCCTACAGGCTATTTTTACACTGAAAACAGTTGAAATGCACTTACCTGGCCTGAGTAAGGAATGAAATTATTAAAAGTATAAGGCTGTAAAATACACTGAAAGTCAGTAATTCACAGGTAAAGAAGGGAAGACAGTCCTGGGAGGGGATGCACAGAAAAGATGGTTGAGTCCACAAGAGAAGACATAGCTATAGTTCTCTCTTTACTCAGAAAGAACAGCAAGTGACATCTGCAAAAGCCATTTCCTGGCTGAAAAAGAGACTGGGAATCAGCTTTAAATGTTGGAGTTGTTTTTTTCCATTAGCTCCTCTTCAAACACCAACTCCAATCCTACTTACCTTACACAGCAGCAATCTTGACAAACAAACAAAAGCCTAGCATCCCATCCATCCAGAGACCAGGCCCAGATACAACCTCTTCACGTTCATTATCTTAATCAGGAAAGATGCCCTATTAGTGCTTTTGGTTTTCTTTCATATCCATGTCCCTTCATAACTCAGCTGCTGCTCTGCTCATCCACTCCCAGAAAAGCCACTCTGGAGCCACAGGAAATTCATGCATCTCCTCAGGGATAAAAATCCTCCTCAAATAAGCCCCAAGTGCTTCCAGTCAGCCACTCAACAGCACAGGAAACCTCTGTTAGCACCACATTTCTTGCAGCCAGTGCCCTCTAAAAGCCCAGCCAGGCACGAGGGAGCTCAGCACACCCAGACACATCTCCATCAGCACAGGTAAACTTCCCAGGACAGCTACATCTTAAATCCAGCTGGATTTAAGAGAAGGAGTGAGACATGGCTTGGACTGTGTGAGAATGTGTGAGATGAACAGCTTGCTTTAAAGGCAGTTTGAGGCCTCTTCTGAGAAAAATTACGTAGGTAAGTATAGAGAAAATGTTCACCTGGGGAAAACGATCTGTGCCATTAAAAGAACTTGCTTATTCTTCATCTAGCTGCAGAAATGCTTGAAATAAATGACATTTTTATCTTTCAGCAAAGCTCTCTCCAAGATATGTGAAAATTCTGGAGACTGGTACTGCAATGGACTTACTGTTCAGCTGGCCAAACACATGAACACCACACACATCAGCAGGAGCTGCAGCACAGGAGGAAAGGTAAGGGTGAGAGACACTTCATATTACAGGTGCACTTGGTGAAGGGTCAAATTCCTGCTTCAGTGCTTATTGGTATTTTCTAAATGAAAATGAGTGAACACTATGAAAGTGCTAACTAATTTTTGTTTAAGTCTATCTTCTGGAGAACAAGAAAGCACTTCCTAAAATCAAAATGTCTACTTCATACAATCTCTCTCAGACCAAATTAATTTTTCTCACCCTTGGTTGAACAATAATAGGCTATCAAGGCTGTGCAATAAAACCCCACATGATAAATTGAAAATTACAGCAAGAAAAAAAATCTCCATCTAGCTGGAGAATATCCCAGCTAAAAAAAAAAAAAACAGGTTCCATCTCTGTATTCATGAGAGAAAGCAACAGTAAATCTTGTTTAGAAGTTAACCCCAATCATGCTGAAATAATGAAAGTCTCTAATGGATTACAGACAGGACACGGAAAGAGAAAGCCTGAAGAGGAGAAGGCACATGGCTCCTCACCCCAACAGACCCTGAATTATGTGCTTCAGTGGAGGAAGTGACACGTGTATTTTACTTTACTGTTGTTTTCACAGCCCATTTTACCATCCCATTGAATTACACCTTTATAGGGCCTGAACTGTTTTTCAGCTGCAGCACTAGATTTAAAAATAACTTGGGAATGATGCTTAGAGCTGCCTCCACTATTACAAGGCACAACTATGAGAAGTGATTCCCTTATAAAACTCAGCATTAAAAAAATCCTGGTAAAGAAAAATGCTTTAACACATGTAACAAAAACTCACTGTGGTTTTAGGTTTCAGTAATAAGACAAGTATTGCAAGATGGTG
This sequence comes from Promerops cafer, assembly GCA_013398275.1. Classification (NCBI taxonomy): domain Eukaryota; kingdom Metazoa; phylum Chordata; class Aves; order Passeriformes; family Nectariniidae; genus Promerops; species Promerops cafer. The sequence goes on from VZSE01002737.1 coordinate 1,092,011, forward strand.
TAGCTTATAACAGATGTAGCTTATATATTTTGCTGCAGTGTTGGACAAAAGAAATAGTCATGGCTAAATTTTCTTAAGCAGAGGCATGGAATAAAGAAGAAACCAGCCTATTTTGGTTTCAATGTCTTGGACTTGCTTACAACCCCTGTGGAAGAGGTCAGTGCAATATGATATGAAAAACAGAATGATAAACCAGTGTTTGCATTTGCTTCTTGATGGAAAGAAAGATGATTTCTCCAGTTCACTGTGAATTATTGCCAGGATTTTTAATGAAATGACAACAGGGATGAAAACAATCTCCAATATATTTGCAACCTTGTAACTGGAAAGCAAGGAGCTTTCCAGTTGCAGTCAAAACCCAACATTTTTTGCTAACTATCCTGTCTTTAAATAGGTGGTTATGGCTCTTTCTGCCTCAAGGCACAGAGTTAGAGAGGCTGTAGCAGTGGTTTTTCTGACTGTGCAAAGAATCAGTATTTCTGATATCTCTGAATGCAGCTAAAAACAAAAATGTATCCTATGGTAGGGTAACTCAGCATTTCATTTTGCAACGTGCAATTAGTGGGTATGAAGAGGAAATACGATTCCCCAAAGTATATGGTAAAAGAATGATTAATTTATAGAAGTGTTGCTGAAGATGAGCTGGAGGTTGATTTGCCTTGCCTTTGTGCTAGCTGCAGTGAGAAGCTAGGTAATAGCATACACTGAATTCCTGAAAATTGGTCCTTAGCTCACCCAGGCAATCCACAGCCTGAACTCAGCACAAGGCAGGTGGTGCAGCTGCCCTGGGTTAGAGCTGACCACAAAATAAGAGTTCATTACTCTTTATAACATGCTAAAAGGTGGAGATTTTCTTAAACACAAACACCACCAAGGCTGTGCATTTCTCATTTTAAGTTTAAAGCCCCACCAAGTTTTATTTTTCTTTCCTAATACTCTAAAATTTTTCACTTTTTCAACTTCAAAACATGCACTGTCATTACTTCTTTTCCTTGAAGATATTAATATAATTTCAAGTGGACTAACAATACAGAAGTGTTTTTAAATCCTATTAGCAATTTAAGGTTCAATTTCACTTATAGCCGATAAAGTGATTTATTTTAAAACAGTTATGGCAGTTATGACTCTGGCATAAAGCTCCATCCCACGACAGATTTGGTTGGAAGAAATTAGGCAGGTTAAGAGGAAGAAAGAGTAAGTCATAAATTCTAGAGGGCAAGAAAAGTGGCAATGCAAAACACATAATTGGCTTTTTAAAAGTATTTACAATGGATAAAAACATAAAAAAGCAAAAAGAATATATGAAAGCTGTCAAGGGGCTGACTTCAAATCACCACTGACATTTATAGAGCACTGGCAAGCCAAGCTGCATGAAAAACAGCTGTACAACCTAGCTTCCAAAACGAAAATATTCTGATAATGACTCAATGATCTTCAATAACATTAATATCAAGAACACACCAATCATATCAACCTACATCTCTAGCTATGTCTTATCTGCTTGGCAACTTACTGTGCAATAAAATGGCAATGGGAATTGCTGCCAAAATACGGTGAGCTCCAGCTCTACAAAATGCCTACGAACATCTTGCAAAGGGGTCTGCAGATTCAGTCCTTCTCCTCATTGCATTTATGTCTTGGATAACAAACCAAGGACATCATTTTCCTCTCAGATTTGTGGAGCACACCAACGCAGAGTGACTTCAGGAAATCTTGTTGCTGACTTGATATAGACCAAAATATCAAGTTTTCCCTTTAATATATTCCCATTTATTTGACAACCAACTGCCATCCATACCTATTTTGAGAAATTTTTACTTTTTCTTCCCTGCTTTTCTCATGTATCTCTCTATGTGCCTCATCTGGGAAGGGCAGATAGTCATGGCATGTGAGAGAAGCTGTTTGTGAAACACTTTCCTTCCTCCACACTGACCCAGAATTTTGCCCTTGCCACTTAATCACATCCAACTACTAAGCAAAGAACCAGAATCCTGTATCTTCTCACTGCTGTTGTGTTACCACTTCCCTCGGGAAAACAAGACACAAAAGACCCCAAGAAACAAATGCAAAAAGACCCTGTATCGTGAGCCAAACCTCAGTGTTGCATTAGTGAAGAGCATTGCCTCTGGATGCCCTTTTCATGACTAGGTGTGCAGGACTGGTGGGAAGTGACCCATTTTTAACCCACCTCACTCTGAGCTGACACTGTAATGCCAGGGCCACTCTTCAGGCAGAGTTCACAGCGAGTGTCAGAGCAGACAGCCCGACCATTTCACTGAAGTGGAAAATCACAGCTCTTCCATGATGCCTTCAAGGCACATTTAGCTGAAAGAGCCAACACACTGTGCTTCAGGAGGAGAGGAAAGGCTACACAGGCAGAATGAATGGGCAGTGAAGGCAAAAATTGCATTCATATCTAGTCCTACCTATTTGATGGAGGGTTTTTTAACAATAACATCATAGAAGCAGACAAGCTCTGATTATGTATGACCATCTGCACGTAGACATCTAAAACATTTGCCAGCAAAAAGTGCATTTCTCTCAATCCTGAAGCTTAAGAGTGGATTTGACCATCACAATGAAAGGGTGATAACACTGTCTGACCTCTGCCTGACTTGCTGCCCACCTCCTGGATGCTGACTGGCACTGACTGTTGAGAATAACTAAAAATAACCAGCTTGTGTCATATATTGTAATAAGGGCAAAGGGAGAAAAAGAGGTGGCATATCTGAGGCTCTTGCTGTTCACCCTTCTGTCACCCTCCTTTATAAATTTTCCCCTTGAGAACAGAGTTTGTTGTAGAAAGCACAATTAGTACAGATGATGGGAGCCAAGAACTTATTAATGATTTCATACCAATGACAAACTGGTAATGAATTTGAGGATTTGAGGCAGAAGTGGGGAACTGAAGAGAAGAACCTGCCCCACAAAGGACCATATTTAAGGATAGCCTCAGGCTGCCACACAGAACAGACTTCAGTTTTGCAAGATGTAGTTTGAATGAATCCAAATGAGAAGAGACCAGCATAAAGAGCACAAAAATATAAACCCCAAAGATGCTGACTTTCCTCATTTTTCAGGGTTTCATAGGTTTTGACTCTACACCATTTCTTTCTTTTTGTTGGTGGGGGATTTTTTCCAAAAATCTCTTTAGTAGTTGCTTACAATCTAAAGGCATAATTTAGATGTGTTTTGCTCCATCTCCCTCTGATTGCACCTTGCAAATCATGCACTTCTGGGGTCAGGTCATAGGCAATGTTCCACGACCTGGCAGCCAAGACATATCCCAAGGAAAAGGTAAATCCCATTTCCCAAAATTACCTACTAAATCCCAGGAGAAACCCTTACCAATAAATCAGTATTGATTAAAAGACAAGAAAAAAAATAATAGACTGAAAATAAACGTGGGTTTCGAACAAATAAGAGCAGATGTTGAAGCTCGAGCACCTTGGCTGATAATTACTGTCCACATGTGATTAGCACCCATGAGTTTCCCTAAGGTCCAAGTAACTAACCAGAGCTCCAGTAGAGATCATTAGGTTTTCCAGTTTTGTTTGGTGGATCTCATCTCTGAACCAATGACCAGTCAGTGCCATCCATTCTGTACTGCTTAATAACGAGCAAAAAAGTTTAGGACGAAGGAAAACAGGCAGTGATGCATCCATATGCAAGGGAACAGGAGAAAATCAACAACGAAGGTACAGTCATGCAGGGCCAGAGTGCATGTGTGGATTCCCAGGAGAGGGGAAATATGACCACACCGCTTGTGTACTGATGGCTGGGAATACATCCAGATTCCTGCCCTATAATCCCAGTGAGATCCCAATGAGTACTGAAGGTATAAAACACTTAACAATTGCCAGGCACATTCTAACACTGAATGGCTGGAAAGAACAACATTAGTCTCTCACAGAAGATTTAACTATCTCTTTTTTTAACTGACAACTGCTCAGGAGATTTTAAGAAAAAAAAAAATCAAAGGAAATTAATTAGAACAGGGGCAACAAACTTATTTTCATTCGTTGTTTAATGTTCTTTATCAGTTACACATGTCAACACAATTTATGCCCTATTTGCTTATGCATTCAGGCAGTGAGGACTTCCAGCAAAAATTTCTCCTTTTCTTTATGCCTTTACTTTATCGTGAAGGCTGCTTAAGCTTTGGGACTCAAGTTTCAGAAAGTCTGGCACCCAGGATATATTTCCTCTCTCACTTAATCCCAGGCTCATGAATGAAGTCACAAGGTACAAATCAACTCCTGGGCTCTTGCTCCTGAGAGTCCAGACCACATTGCAAGGATTCTGTAAAAACTGCAACGCAGCTAATCCCAGCAATGCCAAAAACCATCTTACTCCATACCCCTTGAACAGACAAAAGCCCAAGTTCTTTTTAACCAGCAAATTAATACTGAAAAGAATGAGTCAGCACAAGAAGTCTTAAGAGGGCTTCCTCATCTAGAAACAAAAGCAAGGCAGAAAACTAACACATTTTAAAAATGTAGATGGCACAAGGAAAAACAAAAAAATGTTTTGACAAGTTCAGAGAGCTGCTAGCCCAATATCCAAGCAGTCACTGGTGTGTGATACCTGAGAAACAGGGATATTGTATGAAGATGCTTTCTTTGGCATCCCCTACAAGCCCTGGGCACTGGGACTGGATCTTCAGGTAGCAGCAGTACTGATGGCCCAATCCTCCATGAAATTTGCCTCCCTCTTCTTTAAGCCCAGGTAACACCTCTGGCCTCCAGAGCTGTCCTCTCAGCACGTGCTCACTCAACACCCTGCACAAAGGGGTACACAAAGGGTTTGGAAACACCACCTCGGCACAAATAAGGGGTCATTCTTTCAAAGAACTTATGTAAGACCCAGCACTGCCAGATCCCGATGTGATTAATTACTGCCCAAAGATGACCAAGGGCAGCTGAAAGTGCACCCTCTTTCATTTTCTATTTGAGGCCCCTTTTCTGAAAGAAGGAGCTGGGAATTTGAGTATTTTTAATAAGGCAGTCTGTATTTATGCAACAGTCCCTTGGTTATGCTCCATTATCGCACTTGGCCTTTTTTTGACCTCCCTAGTGTCCATTGTTTGACTCTGCTATTCCCAGTGGAGCTAGATGCCTGAACCTTGCCAAAGAAAACAGTGTCACGAATGTGTCAAATCCCAAATCTGTATCCAAAATCCTTGTTTGGGCTCATTAACAGCAAACACAATCACTCAAAGATGCTTTTGGTGGCTTGCAAGTATATTGGAGGGTGAGAACAGCAAAACAAGCTGGTTACCCTAAGAAACCAGTGCCACAACAAAATGTATTTACCCTGAACTCTTGACCTTCCTATTCTGTTACAGTTGGTGCTTATGAGGAGTATGAACTTGGAAACACAACCATCTTATGAGTGATTACAGCAATTTGGGATTATAAACCAAATTTCAGGAAACAAAAAGGTGAATCTTACCATAGCCACCTTTGGTTTCACCTGAGTGGTTTGTCAGCCAAATGGTGCAGCAAGCACCCAAAGAAAGCATCTGGTGGTAATTAAGTCAGAAGACGGAGCTGAATGGCAGATTTATAATTAAATCTTTGTCTGTTAATAGGAACACTCAGAAGCAGTTAACAGCGGTCTTGATGCCTGTACTCAAAGCTCTTTCTCTCACAGAGAGACAGCATCAATCTGTTAGTATACCCATTAATTTCACAGCATGAAGAGAGATTTGGTAGGATTACAAGTCACAGCTTGCTGTATTTTTCTGTCTCCAAGATAAAGAAAATAATTTTGTTTCTTTTCCGAAGTCCTGTGAACTGGGAAAGTACAGGTACAGAGCAGAGGAAACCGTTTAACAAGCTTTCAGACTAAGCTCCACCTGGAATTTTTCCTGAAAGCAGATGGAAACTATATATTTTTAGCAAATTTCGCAGCCTCTTAAGGCAAAAACATCACCCATTAACACTATCAGCAAATGAGGGAGAAACATTTATGAGGGTGGCCTGGCGGAATCTCCCTATGGCAGGCTTTTCTAAACACAGGAGAGAGAGAAAAAAAACACCTCCCCCCTCAGAGAGCAAAATAACACGTTTATATTAGAAGCCTAATTTTGAGCTGGTTCTAACCAGTTGACAGTAACTTCCAAAACAAAGGAATGTAAATACTGTCAACTCTACTAATTATGCTAAAAATGCCCTAAATTGAGACATGAGCACTCTCCAAAGCTCCACTTTGTTTCTCAGACACCTCTGACACCCACAGTCATGTCCACGGGCTGCTCCAGCAGCACTGGAACTCACTCTCTCATTCCTACAGCTTTTTTTCGAAAAGCAATGCTTGCATTAAGATCCATTAGGATCAAAACACCATCAACAATGTCCATGGCAAATAATTCAGCACATTTTCTTCATTATTCTCCCTCTAAAAACCATAGAATCATTCGGGTTAGAAAATACCTCTAAAATGATCAAGTCTAGCCATTAACCCAGCATGGGCAGTGCACCATTAAAACCACATTCACAAATAACCTATGTGTCTTTTAAATGCCACCAGGGTTGGTGACTCCACCACCTCCCTGGGCAGTCTGTTCCAATACTTGACCATTCTTGTGGTGAAGAAATTTTTTCTTAATATTCTATCTAAACTCCCCTGGCAACAACTTGAGGCCATTTCCTCTTGTCCTACCGCTTGTTACTTAGGAGAAGAGACCAATCCCCACCTCACTATGACTTCCTTTCAGGAAGTTGTAAACAGTGATAAAGGCTCCTCTGAGCCTCCTTTTCTCCACACTAAATACCCACAGCTCCCTCAGCTGCTGCTCACAGGACTTGTGCTCCAGACCCTTCATCAGACCCATTGCCCTTCTCTGGACATGCACCAGCACCTCCATGTCCTTCTTGCCATGTCTTTCATGTCACAACACAGGAATCGAGGTGTGACCTTACGAGTGCTGAGTACAGTGGGGGACAACCACTGGTCCAGCTGGCCAAGTGTGTTTATCACTAGTGCTGGTACAAGCCAGGTGCCATGAGCCTTCTTGACCACCTGGACACAGCTGGCTCACATTCAGCTGCTGTCAACCAGCACCCCCAGGTCCCTTTCCACCAGGCAGCTTTCCAGCCACTGTCTTCCAAGTCTGTAGTGATGCATGGGGTTGTTGTGGCCCAAGTGCAGGACTTTGCCTTGTTGAACCTCATTCTGTCATTCTCAACCCATCAATGCAGCCTGTCCAGATCCCTCTGCAGAGCCTTCCTGCCCTCCAACAGAGCAACAATTTCTGCCCAGCTTGGTGTTGTCTGCAAACTGGCTGAGGGTGCACTTGATCCCCTTGTCCAGGTCACGATACAAAGCCATTGCCGCAAGTGCCACCTTAATATTAGCAAGCAGATAATACTTATAATGCAATCTTTAACTGGTGTAGATGCCAAAGCAAACTTCCATTCTGGAGTAGATTGAGTGAAATATGGCTGTGGATGCAGACACTGGAAAGCACGGGACAACACCACAGGGGAGCAGGCAAGATCTTGTAAGGATGCTGCATGGTCAGAGTCAACACTGCAGTCACTTAAATCACTTCACTGACTGGGGTAAACACCAGAGCACAATCACAGGCTCCCCATTCCCCATGCATGAAGGAAATTAGGCAACTACCAAAAAAGGAAGCTAACAAAAGTGAAGAGAGTTCACTACAGCCAAGCAGTTAAAAGTGCTTTGTGCAGTACATAATTCTTAGAAGTGCTTCCTCTCCCAGAGTTAGCTTTTCTGTCTTTTTTTTTTAATACAGAATTGGTACAGGCATCTCACTTGGTTACCCAGAGTTACCTCCCTCCAAGAGCTCATCAGTTAGGCCACCAGCCGTGGGAGAGCCAGGCTGCAGACCACAGTCTCTCTGAGGGATGGAGACAGCCTTTGCTGAGGGCTGCCACCTCACACAGGAGAGGCTGGGGTTCTGATCTTTGACCCAATTAATATTTAAGTATTTCTTATCCAACATTGATTGAAATAGGGACTAGAACTTGTTCCCTATTCCCATCTGAGTGGTTTAGCCTTTAGGCTACAGTCATTCTCATCAGCTTGCTCAAGTCCCACTCTCCCTGGCCCACAAAACACTATCTCCCAACAATGTGGAACAGCTTCACCTGCAGGAACAAAGAGCCTGCCAAACAACTGCTAGGGCACTTTCCTCAGAGAAAAAAGTAGATTCACAAATCCCAGGACAGAGAATAAACCGGAGCCCCAAACCCCACCACAATCACAGAACCAGAGAGTGGAAGGACATCACTGGGTGAGGTGGTCAGCTGGGAAACCTCTCCTCGGAAGATCCCAGTAGCTCCTACAGCAGTGCTCAACGTGCAGCAACAGGGCAGTGACAGACCTGAGGCCAAGCCAGACCTTTAGATGGACAGCAAATTTTACAAGAGGTAGAAATTGAAGCACGTAGTGTCCGCAGAAGCTTCCAGCAGTAGACGACAATTGAATGTACAAAGGATCTAAGGACATCCTACATTATACAGGATGCACTATGTACGCAAATCTAAAACCAAAGCAGCAAAACAAGAATCTGCAATTGGTGTGTCTGCCCTGGTTACACAATGACAGGTTATTGACCACATGTGTTCACATGTAAAGGTTTTAGGTTTTACTCAAAATTGTAAAACAAAAAGCCTAATTTTTCAGGGTGAAAAAATATAATTTCTAAATAGGAAACAGCAAGTCTTGATTTAAGCCACATTTAATATAGAAAGTCCAGTTCTTAATACATAATTTTTTAGATGAAAGTCAGCTTGAAGACAACAATTGTAAATTTTTTCTGTTTTCAAACATTAGTTCCCCTCAAAAAATTCCAGGCTACCATGCCCATACATTTTCTGATTAGCATGAAGTGCAAGATTTTTGTACTGCTGAAGTGAATAAACATTTAGCTATTATTTTCAAGGGCAGCAGGGCAGCACAACTTCACCACAGACATTTTTTCACCTGCTTTTGGCAAATAATACATCACAAATTTCTATTTTTCTCTCCACACACTCTGCTACTGCCCTCATGCCTGTTTTTGCCCTCCAGAAACCCAGGTGTGTGCTGCAGCCCATTAATATTGTCATCACATAAACCCCCTGTTCATCTTTTATGGGCTGCATGTACCCAGGTGCTGATTTCTTTCGGCAACACCGGCAGCTGCTGCAGTGGATTTTAGTAGAGAGTCTGAGTTTTAACCCTTTTTTTCCTGGCTTTCTCCTTTTCACTGGTCTTAATGGGAAGAAAAAGCTGATCCATACCTGCCAGCCCCCTCAGACAAAGACATCCACCTACCCACCCCAAACAATTCATCAGCCTAGTCTCATAATACCTACAAATCTTGAACTCTACCATCACTCTTCATCTCCATTTTCTACACTCTCACCTGCTTCATCTTTGCCTCATTCTCTTTCCCCTCCAGTTGCCACCTGTTTTGAGTCAGATGCCCAGCTCCAAGGTATTCAGCCTTCCCATGATGGAGGAGTATACACAGACATCACCTCTACACAGATATTTCCTGTCTGTGGGCATGGAGAACTTGCTCCAGCTTCTGAGCTGGGTCATCTGGGCTTTCATAACCACCTCTGCCAGTTATCAGCTTCACAAGGTAGTGATTTCATCTCTATACGCCAATAAAATACTTATGGTTATTATGAGAAGAGATTTTTTCACTGGCACAAAGGGAAAAAAGTTAGTCATCTCCCAACTATAAGTGAACAATGCTTTTTAAAAGGAAAAAAACAGACGCCAGAAAATTAGAAAAGGATAAAAGATTGTCTTGTAAAATACAGGGTTTTTAAAGAAAAGTATTTTTTTAAACATATATAATAAATGAGGGCAATTTATACACTGTTAGAGAAGGTTACATTGTCTAATAACCATAATGATCTCTCCATACAGAGAGGCCACCACCATAAACTGTGTGATGCCTAACATGCAGATTTTGTAAATCTAGTCTCTAACTGCTAAAATATTATATCTCTGGCCTCAGTTTTAAAATCTTTATAGTTTTGGTTCAAATTAAACAGCCTACATTCCCTATCTGAGGTCTTGGCAGGAGAAAAAAGAAAATCTACCAGCTTTCCAAAATGTTTATTTTATTTAGTTAGGTGATAGTTCATAAGATTCCTATCCAACACTCTAGGGATTTTTATTCCATCAAAAATAAAGCTGGTGGTGTTTTACTCCTTTAATAATTTTAACATGAAGTAGAAAACTATCTGTGTAGAGAGATTCCTGGTTCATTGTTCCCCATCAGGGTGAAGCATGATCAAGTTTTTCGAAAACAACCTTTTTTAAGATATGGGTACTGAAATCAGTTTGTTTGTTTCTGCAATTTGAGGTGCATAATCCTCCAGAGACCTCAGCCTGATACACTCCCTTTTTTAGCAAGGGAGACCCAGGTCAAGCTGCCCTGCAGACATCAGCTGTGACTGTAAGGCAGATACTTGCTAAAATGCATTAATTTTTAAACTCCAGGGCTATGGAATTCCCAGGATTGGTAAAAGTCATCAGCATTCATGTGAGTGTATTCTGATGGCTCACAAAATGCTCATACACATTCATATGACTATGGATTTCTGTGCTAATTCAGAGAGCAGAATTAATTAATCAGATAACTCCCACAACAGGCTGGAGAGTGGAGAAGCACTGAGTGTATTATTTAGGAATGTGATGCCAATAACGGGGTCATTTTCTGAAAACCTACCTATCAGTCTTCAATATCCCAAGTGGAAGAGTGCATGGAGAAACTACCATACATTTGTGTCATCCATGCAAAAACACTACTCCCAGAACCACACAGCAGTTGTTCAAACCTTTATATTAAGGCTGAAGGTGAAAGGAATGACTTTTCTTGGTTGTTTAGATTATAAGATGTCTTATTAAGGCCTAAAAAACAGCTATAAGGCATGTTTCTCTTGAGGGGAAGAGGTAGTGGGCAGGGAGGGGAAAAGACAGGATACAATCACGTAATTTACATTCCGAATCTGCCCATCTATCTTTACATCACTCAGTACAGAGGTCCACATGAAAATGATCTTGTTTCTTTCATTTTTTTCTCTAATTAGATTTCCAGATTTACTGCCTAAAGAGACAAATTGCTTCCTCATTGTAGCAATCCACCCACGGCAGCATCTAATTCTGGCTTTACCCCAAAACATACCAGACACTTCATACTCGAAATCCTGACAGCTACAAAGGTGAGGAAAAAAAAGTAAGTTTAGTCTGCTTTTCCCTACTTGCAGGAGGCAGAACCAAGCAGACAAATTTATAAACACAGCAGAAGGTCATCTCCTTTCAGCAGGCACTTGGACATCACAGCCATAGGACCAAGGGATACCAGGCTGGGCACAAGAGTGAGACTCCTTTGAGCACAAGGTGAAATACCAGCATAATTCAGTGTAAAAAGATAACAGAGTCTGAAGTAGGTGTCAATCACCCTCTGTCTCTTATTATTATTCAAGTAATTAATCATAATAGTGTGTAATCATAATGTGGTATAATGAACTGACTGCACTAATTCCATTTATGCTTAAGTACATTGATTGTAGTAACATAAAATAAAAGTTCCACATAGTCAAGGACTTGATACTCTAGATACAACATCATCTTAATAGTAACAATCAGTTTATCAGCCTTATTTTTATTCAAATAAATTCCTTTATTGCACTTTAATTAACTACTATGGCTTGATTCTATTGAGCATTAGAGCAGGAAATAATTGCAGCTGGCTTCACACTAGGGGTTACTATTACCTCCAAAGAAATGAGGACAATCAATATTCCAGGGAGGACAGGTACTGAAACTGCCTGCTGAACAAATTGCAGATCAATAATCATGATAGAAAATGGAAAGGAGATTTGCATTTGAAGGAATCCCAGAGGAAAAGAATGGAGTACAAAGACAAATGTGTATTTTCTCTAACTTGGTTGTTCATTTGTGTCTGAACCCCTAGTCATCAGGACCTGTGAGCTAAACCAAACAGGTAGGCCTGTCAGCAGCTGGTTGTCTGCCACCAAGAAGAGTTTAGGATAGGATTTTAGGACAAGTAGATCAAAAATAATTTAATGTATGTTTGATTTTCTTTTGTTAACCACTGCAACAGCAATTACAATCACATATTTTAATTGGAATACGTTAACAACTGGCATGTGTGTACTTCTTCCTGAAACCTTATCTGTATTATGGGCAAGTGAAGTACAACCATTAAATAAGAATTTTCAATGGGAGTAAAGGCCTCAGTTCCAGGCATACCCCATTCCAGGGCTTTCTGTTGGCTATAAGGATGCCATTGCATTCAGCCACAGAAAACATGGTAACCATTAATGTTAACAAATTAATGCACAGAATCACATGGAAAATATTTCCTTCAGCAGCTGGGCAGCAGGGAGAATCCCTCTAAGCATTTCCAGGGAATGCAGGGAAGATGTGGGCTTGTTTCCAAGTGCTGCCTTCCCCTGCATGTAGTTGTTCTGCTACGTTCCATAACTTCCAGATTCCAAGGGGAAAAAAGGCAAGTTATTAATTAATAATTACTTAATTCTCCATCAAAATTACTCAGTGTCTCATATGGTCAATAACTACATCTGACTTCCTTACTGTTACCCATTTTCTAAACATGATCATGTATTTTAATTTTGCTTTACAGTAGAAGAAAACCAGTGAAAGGTTAATTTAATTCTAGGCAGCCCAGAATACCTGAGAAACTATGTAAATGCTGAGAAAGAGTTGCATGAACACCAGAAGTGTGCAGAAAATGTGTTTGTGTAAAATTCATATAAAATACAACGCAAAATGCTAAGGGTGCTTAGGAAACTACAGCTTCTTGGATTGGGTTTTTTTATATTTGTAAGGTGGTGATGTTGTTTAAAAACAACAAAAGTTACATTTTCTCCTTTCTAAGTTGTAGCCTGCTCGGGTCACGAGGTTTCTGGGAAGATCACAGACCTGGAGGAGAGCATTTTCTTTTCCTGTAATATTTTGTTTACTCAGAGCCGTATTATCCGTGATAACTTAAGGAAATTCAGCCCCATTTACCTCTTTCAAGTCTTGCACAATAGCAGTGAGCCTCTCATTCTCTGCCTGAACGTTGGTGACCACAGCCCTGCTCTGCTTGAGCTCGTTCTGCATCTCCAGAATCTTGCCAAGGTAATAGGCTTCCTTTGACGCGGACTCCTGGAGAAGAGTCTCTTCCCGCGTTTCGCCATCTTCGGCCACTTTGCGGTGAACAGAGAAGGACTGTCCAAAAGCCTGCAAGGGGAAAACAGCACAGTGAAAACCCACTGAAGCCCTAGAGCAATTATCAACAGTACCGAGCAGCTGCACAGCCAGCAGGAATGGGATGGATCTGCAAATCCCAAACTCTGACCTATGAAGCACTGTCCCAGCAGCTGAGGGCCACCAGCCCACTGAGCTGAAATGAGGCCTCTTGAGGCTGCTCCCGTTTGCAGTCTGGATTTATGGCCCCCATCCAGTCGACCTCCACTGAGATCAGGATGGTGCTGTGCTAACTGGCCATTCATTAGTGCCAGTGTTTAATCCTCCTGCACAAGGGCAGCCCATAACTCATCAACTCCTTTCTTCTCTGGTTCCACAAAATAAACATGTGGTTTGGTTTGTTTTGGTTTAAAAAGCATAAACAGCTGGCAAATCTCACTGAATTGCTTTTCATTTCCAACAACCTTTTCTTATAGGAGCTCATGTCCTGGTATGGAAAAACGTTCCTATAACCTGGAAGAAAAATAAATGAGCTGAGAACCAAGCAGTGGCCATCTACATATCTGGGATGCTAAACACAGAGTATGTCAGCACCTTCATTTCATTTATACTCAGTGGTTTTTGCTTCTGTTGGATATTTAACTGTTTGAGAAGTGTTTAAATATAGAGATAATTTCAGTGCTTGTCTTCTTGTTACTGGCTTACACTGATCAATTTAATAAGACAGCATTTCTCAGTGACAATTTCTGATGTTATTTTTGACAGCTCTGGAGCAACCTGGAAGAAAGCAAAGTGCAATCCATGAGAGTAGACATGAGGAAGATATCATTTAACTATGAAAAACGGGAGGAAACCCAGCAATAATAAGATAACAAAAATGTAATAAAATAGACAAAACAGTAAAAACAGCAATAAGACAAAGTAAAATACAAGCAAAGATTTGAGTGTATCACCATTTTAAAAACAGACCCTTAGCTGAAAATGACAGGACCTGATTCCAGAGAAGGACAAAAGAGGGCTTCTAATATGAAGAATGTTTAGCCTAACACAGGCAGAAGTTCTCTCATGTATCTTAAGTCCAAGTGAACAGATCTAAAAGACCACCAATTTTATTTTTTTCTCCTAATACATGAGAGAAATTTGTGTCATGGTAACATGCTATTTCAGTGAAAAATTATCCCTAAAAGCCTTATTTCTACCCAGTGCTGTAGCATCACAGCACACATTTGTACCCACTGTAAGCTGATGCCTCCTTTGCCTTCCCATCGATAAGACTTGCCAAAATAAATCCATTATTTTACTGCTGCTATTTATAAACTTTCAGAACACGTTCTAAGCTTTACTGGCACTAGAACTCAAGCAACCCCTTAGAAACTTCAAAGTAAAACTCTCTTCAAAAACTTTCCAGCTTTTAGGTCTACTTCACTTGGAGAATCCTGTGAACTCAGCATTAAAGGATTCTAAAAATATTCAATAATGTATTAACCCAGCAGTCTTCGCAAAGAGTTGTAAGTTACTGAAATAGCAAGCATCAGCAACTTGCCAAATAGGTTTTTCCAAATACCAAGAAAGTCAGTTTAATGAAACTTAAGCACTGATATCTGTGAATTTAAGACAATTGTTTCAGGAACACTGCTAATAAATGATCTTCCTCTACATGCTTACATTCAGTGGCTCACTGTTCCTAGTTTGAGACTGAGCAACAAGCTGTCAAATAAAGACCCTACAGGACAAACGTAAAGGCCACTTATCCAGGGGTAAAATCAAAACACAGAAGAAGAGCAGGTAGGACTTGCAGAGGGTGGAGAAGCTCATGAATAAATGTTACCTGGAGCCCTGTCTACCAGAGAACTACAGTTAAACACCAGCACACAGCAATGACAGCCTTCCAGATGCATACCAGGTTTTCCTTGATGTACATTGAAGGTGCATTTTTAGCATGTGTGATGTTTCAGAACAGCTTTGAATACAGATTTTGGGGAGGGTACAAAACATAGTGGAAAAT
Organism: Promerops cafer; assembly: GCA_013398275.1. Taxonomy (NCBI): domain Eukaryota; kingdom Metazoa; phylum Chordata; class Aves; order Passeriformes; family Nectariniidae; genus Promerops; species Promerops cafer. The sequence goes on from VZSE01002737.1 coordinate 1,107,231, forward strand.
TACTGTGCACTCCACGTTTCCTTGTACCTATGACTACAGAAAATACATGAACTTTTTGTTTCTGATGAAAGCAGTTTGAATGTTACTGTATCACAGAATGGGTCAGGTTGGGAGGGACCACCATGGGTCATCTGGTCCAACCTCCCTGCTCAGGCAGGGTCATCCCTTAGCACATGGCACAGGATTGCCTCCTGATAGTCCTTGAATAGCTCCAATAAGGGAGACTCCATAAACACTGGGCAATCTGTCCCAGTGCTAAGTCACCTGTAGAGCAGAATTTCTTCCTCATTTCTTTGATGGCCAAGCCTGTCCCAACTCAACCATATCACAATATCTCTTTCTAAAACTGCTGTCAAGATGTTGAAAATCAGGGGCAGGAAAGCAAGCAAGCATGCTTGGATATTGATGGTAATTATGCAGATCAATGCAACAAGGAGATGAACATGAATTAATTATAAGCGAGCAAAAAGTTCTGCTTCTCTATTTCATAGCCTGTGCAGAACACCAAAAAGTTTAAAATTTCCAGACATGTCCACTTAGTCTTCCATGAGATTGATCACTTTTAAATTAAACCACATATCAATACTTTTCAGCTGGTAGCCAAATATTTGTTCTATTTTGATTTTATGTTCAATAATTTGCTTAATACATTTACTTATCCCTAAGACTTTATAACCCTGTTATGATGTGAAATATTTCAAGTATGTAAAATCACATGAGAAGGTGATGACCTGAACTGCAAGGTAAAGGAAGTTCACTTGCATCTAGGTCATGTGTTGGATACAAACTGGTTTGCTGAATAGATCTTATGGTACTGGATGTGAGGGAATACCAGCCTGCCACAGAAGCCTAAGTGGAGAAACAGCTTTCCTGTGATGTGACACGACACCGAGGGAGAGGAAGAAGTACACAAAAGCAAAGCAGATGTTCCCTGCATTCTCCAATGAATAAGATCTTGGTATTTTCATAGAATGGCCTCAGGTTCTCTGAGTAGGAGCTGTACAACACTGTGCAGGTGTATCAGTTAATGACCACTGCTCTTTTCAGCATGGCACTGCTTGGTGGGACTCCTCATTAAAACCACTTAGAAAACACTGTTGGTCCCTTGTTGGCTTTTGGTTTCAGTAATCACAGCATGGGGCTTTCCTGACATCTTCCAGATTTAAGTTTGGACTCAGAAGGAGCTGTGTAGCCCTTCAGGGCTTCTGTTCTTTGAGAAACTAGTCCCAGAGTAGACAATAGCTTAAATCAGCTACAAAGACTGAGGCAAGTTTACTGCTTGAACAAAGACTGTCCTAACAGAGAGCAGTCAGATTTTCACCTTACACTGGTCTCGTCACTTCTCTCAAGATTTTGTTTCAAAGGAGGCTCTTGATTGAGTTAGAAGACACTTTTTCTTAGAAATTGGTCCTGAAAGTCAGGTAAGAAGACACCATTAAACTACGTATACACACGTATCTCCCGAAACCTCAGAATTGTGTAACACTACCATGATTTTTCAAAGTCATCTTAAAATTTGAACTTAGAGAACAATAAAATTGTGATCACTATTTGAGGTCATGGTAAAGGATAGTAAAAGTGAGTGCACACAAGGAGGTCAATTTGATCATGCAGACAGTGTAACTTTGGAGGAAAAACACAATTTACTGTTGAACTCTAAGTAACCCCAGATGGAAATCCCAGTGTCAGAAGCAAACAAGTATGAGAGACAATGCTGTGAACAAAAGGGGCACAGATTTGCAAAGGAACAATAGAAAAATGACTGCTCCAGACATGTCATAATTATATGATAAATATAAACAGCAGTAGAAAGCTAATGTGCAGTGACATAAAATGATATCTAAAACAAAAATTCTATTTAGCACTTCAAGAAAGAAAGGAAAAAGAGAAGCTAGATTTCTAATTTAGGTGTAGAAAGCAGCACACATGTGAAAGATCAGTTTAAAATGTAAGTGGGTAATGAAGGCTGCTATTTCTGAATTTCACTTTTATTTTTACTAATGACCTCCTGGGGCTGGAATTCTGAAATGCTTCACAGAAATTCATTTTTCTACTCTGGAGTGATTAATGAGCAATAAACACAACCTGACTGCTATCAGGACAAGCAGGCAGCCTACCTTTATGACTTTGACACTGGCTGTAGTTTTTTTCTAATGCATAATGCAACAGCATTGGACTTGCTCAAATGATTACCTGTTTGAGCTGCTAACTTGCTGCAAAGCAGAATGTATTATGCATTAGTTACCTGTACATTCATAGCAGAAAAGCAGGAAAAAAACAGCCTGGATTATCCAAGAAGGCAGGATATTTCCTAGCCAAATGTCAGTGTGGCATCACAGGTGGAAATCTCTGCTCAGGACGCTACGGATTAATGCCTAAGGAACAAACCTTATTTTGTTGCACAACTTGAATGCCCTTTTATCACCAAATATTCCTTTAGTCACTTGCAATTCTGTGTCTCTCAGATGAGACTTTTTTATACGTTTACTATATACAGGGGTTTTTTTTTCAAAATTCATTGACAAAAGCTCAGGGTTCTTTGAAATTTTTCTGCTAAGGACCAATCAGTGACAGACAGAGGTCCATGAGAAAATCCCCTCTAGGGAAGGCTGAGCAGAGGAGCAGCATCTGAGCAGGATCTGCTGCTTCTCTCAAACTGAGTTGGTACAAGACTGTTTCCTCCATAACTTGTGATGTGGCACTGAATCCAAACCCAACATGCTTCTCAGCAGTGCAGCAGCAAAAAACACCCTTGCAGAGGTGACTGATGAGTTCTAGTCATATATCTCCTTTCTTAAAACTTTCTCAAGTTTTAGGCCTCCAAGTTTTGTCATAACAGACTAAATCTTTATGCAGCTGGCATGACCTTCTGATGTTCATTTAAGATGGCTGATACAGGTCAATAGTTTCCTTTTGGAAGCCAATACTGAAGTTATTAAAGCCCTCAAATGCAAATAATTGGCATATTGCAATCAAAACACAGGCAGATGCATGCTTAATGATGACAGAAGAAAAAAATTAATGGGCATTGTGTGGATAGTGCATGTGAGATGGACAGCACATGCAGGGAAGCAGATTGAAAACTCAAAAACAGATTGAGCACACAGCCTGAATCAGCATGGTCTTATAAGCAAGAAAACTGGATCATGAACTTCTGGGCTGACAGGCTAGCTGAAAACAGCTGATTGTCTGATTCCTCCTGTGTTCAGCAAAGCAGGATACTGAACTCTTCTGCAGAGGCAGAAGACTGAGCATTTATCTCATCACTAATTTAGCTTTCAGCTCAGAACACCAAGCAAGGTTCCTAGACTTAACCTGTTCCCCAGTCAAAAGGAATGAGATAATTGATCAAAATTCCATTGTACCCAAGCACCTGGCTAAGCACTGGTAGTTTCAAAATTTCCAGCCTCAAGATGATCAGTTTTATGCTCTATGGCACACAAGATGAATAGGATTTTTGTGTGTTTGAATTTCATTTTCTTAATGTAACAACATAGCTTTTACTTCATATGCCCCATCTTGCAGAAAAAAGTTAAATGTTTTGCAGTCAGTATGAAGCAAGCTAACAAACTGGGGGGTTTCTTATTTCTTCTCATGCAAGCAGTCTGCCTTTTGAAAATTGTGAAAATTAAACTTTAAAGGACAGGTTTTTTTCAATTCATGCTTTGCTTTAGATAATTGAGGAAGCTCAAGTTCCCATTTGAGAAGTGTAGAGGAGAGTATCTGCTGCTGAGTGAAAAGGATGTTAGAATAGATCCATTCATGATCTGAAATAAAAGATGCTATAGTTGTGACAGGACTGGAGGAAATCACCCCAAGCTGTGCCAGGGGAGGTTCATCTTGAACATCAAGAATTCCTTCACTGAAAGGGTGGTCAGGCATTGGAACAGGCTGCCCAGGGGGGTTGCGGAATCACCATCCCTGGAAGTGTATAAGAAATGACTGGACATGACACTCAATGCTATGGTTTAGTTGACATGGTGGTGTTCAGTCAAAGTTTGGATTTTATCTTAGAGGTCTTCTCCAACCTTAGTTACTCTGTAAGCATGGTACAGGCAACTGAGAAATCTATAAAGGACACTTGAAGAAGCTACCACCTAAAGGCAAAAAGCATTTAGCTTTATTTCCAAATGCCAACTTACTTAATTCAAGTCTCTTCAATAAAAATGCAAATGCTGTTGCAATGATAAGGTCACAGAAGTCAGTATCTGCATAAGAGATTTCACTTGCAAAAGGGACTCGCAAGCCAAGGTGATGGAGGTTTTACCTGTGCCAGAAATGCTAAGGAGATCAGATACATGGAAAACAGAACTAATCCTGAGTCTATTTACTGATGTAGAGCAGTAGGACAAATGTCAACAACTCATAGGCTTTTCCCCAAGGACAATTTGGGTAAAAGAGTGAACAACGCCGACGCTTCTGTTTGTTCTCAGTGGATCCCTTCAGTATCCACAGTCCTCTTGAAATTCATATATCAGATGCTAATCAACAAAGCCTTCAGACAACACAGAAATTTATATTCAGCTCAGCTACTGACAGCCATGCTTCTGCAGTCCCAGTACACAGTGTGCTGGTTTCCATCAATATGTGTGAGGCCTCCGGCAACCACTCTGCCTTTTTAGAAATAAGGAACAAAACCACTCCTAAATGTGATGGCTAGGAAATATTTATGGACAAGAAGAAAGCACTACCATGAAAATGAACATTCAATGCCAACACCCACTGTTCGTCTGCAATTCAGCAAAAGGGGGAGTGAATAAGAATTTCCATTTAATTGCCTTGAACTGCAGTGTAGATGGGGATTTCAATTCCCCAGCCTTGAGCATTCCCTCCAGGCATAGAAAACACAAGAAGGGGGAAGCTTGTAACAAAGAGCACCACTTATCTACAACACAACAAATTAGTTTCTTGCTGGTAATTTTAAAGCAGCTCTGTTCAAAATTCCTATGGCAAATAATTAAATTATTTCTATAAACAAAATAATTCATATCTTAATGAAACATAAGGTGGCTTACAATTTTGCACAAATTCCTATCAGACCAACATCCAGCTATTATAAAATTTCAATTCAATCCAATAGAAGCACTACCAGAACAAGCATGTAAGACTGTCAGAGATTTTTCATTTTTTTTCTTTACAGTCCCTGAAGGCAGAGATGAAACCAGCCTTTCATGGAGGCCCTGCTACACTTGCACTGAGCACCAAAACCCCATTTTTACAAAAACATTTTTTTCCTTTTCTGACCGATTTGCTTCTATTTTTCTAACTATGAAATGGCTGAAATAACTGCAATTCTCTCTCCTGTGCTTGCTTGAATAAAGCAGCAAAGAATTAATGCCAAAATCCAGTTCTTTAAGAGCTGCCAGCCTGCTGGGACATTGTAGTTATTTCACGTTAGCTCCCCATAGGTAAACTCAAATGCCATAGTCAGAGCACATTTATAGAGCATTTTAGGAATGGTCTAAGCAAAGTCATGTTGGTAGCGAATAATAAAAACAACCCAATTGCTTAGTGAATCACCTGAAGGGGGATAGAGTCAGACCCTTCTCAGCAGTGCACAGGAAAAGGGCAAGATAGGAGGTGATAGGAATGACAGATTTGTCTTCACAAACAAGCAGCAGGTCTGCTGATAGACAAGACTAGCACTGAGAGAGAAAAGAAACAATGGGAAGGATTCCACTGACTGATGAACAGAAAATATGATATTTGCCTTTACAAAGAAACTGTAGGTTTGCTGATAAATGAAATTGGATATTGAAAGATGAAAAACAATGGGGAAAACCCATAAATTCCGTAAGAATTAGAAATTAAAAGGGGGGTTATACATTAAAGGGGAATCTCAGGTATTAGGCCTTTCGGGAAGCCTGTACCTCTCAAGTACCTCAGCTAATGGGGAAAGACAGAGGGAAAATGCAGCAAGAAAATTAGGATAAATAGGAGGCTGCATCCTCCAAAACTTTGAGAGATCCCAGGGGAATGCCCCATGGCCTCTCCCTTTATTCAAATAAAGTAAAAGGACTCCTCTGAATCCTTTTTGGACATAAACCTCTGGTGTTTGTGGATTAATTTTCCTCACAAAGGTCACAATCTGAAACCAAGGAAATACACACAAAACAAAGGAAACCCACCCTGAGAGTGGCATGGCAGCAAAGCAAGTGCCCAGAGTGGCCATGTACCCTCCATCCTTGGAGAGTTTCAAAACTCATCTAGAAGACCCTAAACAACACTTAACTTAGAACTTCAGTCAGGTGATGGACAAAATCATGTTCAGGAACCTCTTGCAAACTAAATTCCATTATGATTCAGAGAGCAACTAACTCTGTGCTGGGAGGACTGGTAGACACTACACTTCTCATGGACCATGAAGCTGAAAGAGCCATGACTCATGGCTGGGCATTTTCTTAGGTATCTTCAACACCAGCCTAAAATTGAAGATGACCAAAAGCAAGACCAACATGATTTTACTGTAATAAACAAATCTGATTATTTAAATGGAGCATACAGAGACATGACGTTTCAATGCCAAGAGCACAAAGGGACCAGGATTTTTACCTATTTGTGCCACCAGCACTCTCAAACAGTTTTATTGCAGCAGTCATACCAATCTGACCCTAAAAGCAAGGCTCAGTCTAATCCAAATTCATAGCAACAAGACAACATGGTTCTTGGGCCTATAGCAGGGCAGAAAAAGGCTTTCCAAAATAAGAACTTCATGAACAGCTATACTTACAGAACACGTGTTTTCTGTATATCCTACTAAAGTAATCATGCTCGTTAAATTTAAAGCCTTAATTTGCCTAGCAACACTTATACTCCTATTTTCTGCAGTTCTTTATGTGAATTGCCAGCACAGCAGTTCTGATTACTCCATAGGCGACTAATCAGAATAAACTCTCTCCTTGTGATCACACGTGACTCGCTTAATGTCAGCATGTGGAAACGAGAGTTGCGTTTAGCAAGTACCTTGGACAATGGAATGCAGGGAAAGAGCTCCACATTCCACTTCCTGGAGATGGAGTATAAGCTGGCAGGAGGCACACATTAACTCTGAGAACAATTTTTTAAACCAAACTGTTGAAAGGAGAAAGATAATCCAGAGATTTCTGCTGCTTCAGGCCTTTATAGAAACTGCTAGAAAGTTAAGTTGGAAAAATCTCTAAAATAAAAGCATGCCCTTCAGAACAAGAGGCCAAAATTACAGACCTCTCACTTATTTTCAAAAAAAGGTTTAATTAGAGTGCTGCCAGCCACAGACTTACCATGGGGAACCTTATGCTTCCCTTGGCATTGATCAATGCAGCTGGGTGCTCTCTGCAAGCACTGGAAAATCTCATGTCTCCAGAGCAAGTGAGACTCTAAGGTATATGGTGGTACTAATAATCATGTTACAGCAACAATAGCTTGCCTACTCAACACCCCCAAAAAGAGTGAGGAGTGAGACTCGAAGAATGGGATTGCCATAAATTGTCCCACTGTGATCTTCAGAGAGCTTTAATTCATTTCACATAGGCTAAGAAAAACACCAAACAAACACAAAATACTCATTTCAAAAAAACCCTGCCAATTTATCCAACCAAAGCAGAGGCCATGATGAAAGGAACTTTTTGTACACACTGCTGGCCAGAAGATCTGTTCAGGAGGAGAGAGGGACATGTCTGACACAGGGGGCTGTGTGAGAAGGTAGATGGCCTGGCAACTCCTCCAAGCACTGCCACATCCACACATGTCTGTCTCAAGCCAACCCAACGAGAAATTGGAGAAGGCAGACCATGCCCCATGCTGTGCATTTGTACACCTACATGTCCAACTGCAGCAGGGCTCCAGACTGATCCCATTTGTCACCCCAACAGAAGCAAAAGGCAGTAGTCCAACAAAGATTTGGCTTTATAAGCAATAAATCTGCAACCCAAGCCCTGTGTCCCGCCACTGTCTTCCCCAGTGCTTTTGCTCAAGGGTTCAGCTCTCCCTCCACTACTTGCCTTTTCCCACATGAACACAGAGGAAGTCAGCTGTAGAGAGGATGGGATTTGAAAACCACACACAAAACAATGAGACCAGGAATCAAAGGCAACATCCAGGGCTGCAGGCATGTTTATAGGATGGACCTGTCTTAGCTCAACCAAAATCTTAAGGAGTTCCCAGCCTTGTTCCCTGACAGTGTCAAACACATGATACTGCCTGATGATGAAAACTCCCATTTGTGAAATACCTTGTCTCTCAGTAAGCAATTTGCAAAGGATAACAAGTTGAAGAGGATAATATGCTTTTACTTTGTCAGCATCTCTGTTTCAGGGTGACCTATCTTCCCAACTGTGAGACAACTGCAGAAGCCTGTGCCAATTGAGCATCCATGACTTATCTAGTTCTACTGAAAGAGTAACCAGATGTTTCAATGGCTTCAGCAAAGCCCAGATTTTAGCCTTGGGTATTTATTTCTGGATGATATTTCTGGATGAAACCTGTATTCCAGCTCCTGAATCACTATTTGCTCACGTGGAAGTTGCCAGCAAATTACAAACCGTTTCAACAACAAACTTTTGAAAATCAGCAAAACCAGTCACTCAGCTCTTTCAATAACCATCTTATTTTCACAGGGGCTTTCAAACCACTTCACCAGCATCACCAGGATTTCCCCTCTAGAACATTGCTTTTCAGAGCAACAGCTTTCATGAACTGGGAAGTCTTCTTTCCTCCCTTGACACCCAGCCACAGGAGTGCGGCCGGTGGCCCAGAGCACAGAGGATGAGCGGCACAGACAGGAGAACACCTCAGTCAGCAGCCAGCCAGGGAGTGCTTAGCTGGCTGCCTAAATCTGTCCCGGCACCGGATGCGGGAGCTGTCCCTTTCTTTTCCAGAAAGGAAGCTTTCACACGTCCCTGAACTCGATACTTAGCAAACCACGGAACGCATAGCAGCACGGGTTGATGGCCATTTGCACAACTGCAACAGCGGAATGAAAATATCAACGCTTCCCACAAACAAAGGTGGAGGGTTTTCTGCTTTTCCAGAGATATTTAAAGCAAAGCAATTAACATCAGTACCAATGAAGTACAAAAAAACATTTATACGTCTGCACACGTGCTCACACGCACACCACAGGGAACAGCAGAATAGGGGTTAAAAGAAAAGTGAGCAGTTATTTGCTTCAGTATCATAGATGTGATTTCATGTAAAAGGAAAGCTGACCCAAAGATAAGGTGTTAAGATAATGGAGTGGAGCCATAAAATATCCAGATAAAGACAACTGAAATTCACTCTTCTGGAAGAACGAAATGAAATATGAGGCACGATATCAAACCCACCATCCACTCCTAATGCACAAAACTAGTTTGTCATAACCAGTCAGTAAGACACATTCTAAGGACCCAATGTCCCCTGTCCCACATGACACAACTGCTCCTGATGTGACCACCTGTGCACACATACATGTCTTAGTTCTTGAGACTAAGAACGTATAAGAATCTGAAAGAATGAAATCTGTAAAAAAAAAAGGGCAGGTAGGTGGAAGTCAGACATCTGATTAATTCTGCAAAATAGCATCACCTACACACTCCACAAGGTCTCCAGAAGAACAGAGTTTGCCTCACTTGGGATATGACTTTTTTTTAATTTAGAAAAAGTCTACCACTCCAACCATAAAGACCCACTGTAAGACCTCTCCGTATTACCAGAACTACACTGGCTTACTGGGCAGGTAACAGTGGATACTTTGTCAAAAGCACACCTCAATTCACAAGTTTTAATTCATTCTGCAACATTGTAGTGAGTGCTGAAGCTGGAGAACTGTGGTCTGGAGTCAGTGACACACAACTTTGCTTCCTTTTCATCTGTGTGTGGTCCCTGTAGCACATCACACCAGCCTGCCACAGTAGACCAACCACCACTACTGCTCCTGTGCATGCCTCAGAGCTGTGTGGCTGCTCTACACAATATTATAATTAGAGCACACAAAATTCATGTGTATATGTACAATATATACTCAATTGTAAGTGTAACTGCATTGCCATGTCCTTGAAATATTATATGAACCTGTACAGGAGCTATCATTTTATTGATAGAAGACAGTGGAGCAAATCATCCAAGAGACTTTTCAAAGCAAAGCCCATCTTCTACTTGACGACTATCAGTGACTGATGAATATGTGTTATGATCTAAGAATTCCAGGTGAACAGAAAGGCTGGTGACACTCACCACGGATGGAAGGGACACAGGATGCTCTGTGCCATCCTGGGCTCACCCAGTGCCACAGCAGGCAGGGTCCCAGCATCAGGAGGGATGCAAGATAGCCATCACTCACTATAATTCCATCTGTCATTGGGTAACTTAGATACCCAATGGCTGTTTATATTTCTTACCCGGATCCCAAAAGAACCAGGATCACCTCAGTTCAAAATAAGCTGTAAGCAACTTCTATTTATTGTTAGCCTCTCATACTCTACATTATGAAACACTTCCATTACTGAAAAAGCACTTGTAATCTACATTTGCAATTTATACATAATCATATTTGATGATTCTTTAGATGAAAAAATACTATTACAACATGACACCTGACAGGGATGCAGCTTTGTTATAGGAATGCTCATTTTCAATTCATTGTTTTACAAAGAGACTTTTGAAAGTCAGACAAATCCACATTGGAAAGATATGTCAGTTAATTTAAGTATTTTACATTTGAAGGGGACAAAGTTCTCTATTGACTCCCACTTTGAGGCAAATCCTGAGAGATTCGATGGTTTCTGTTTGTCTTAAACTTGAATCTCTGAACTGCAGCACGTCTATGAGTTAATTTGTAGGGAACACACATTAAAAAAAGAAGCACTAAGTGAAAATACGGTGTCAAACAACATATTTCTTTTGCAATGCATTCATAGTTATTCCCTTGAGTCAAAATATAGTTGCAACAACCTTTACTGTTGGGAATCTGTAAGCCAGAGTTCTAAAAACAGTGGTAACTTCATACAAAAATCTGTGTAGATGACATTTCAGTCAAACTTCACTCAGCATAGCTTAGAAGAAAAAATAAAGGAAAGAAGAACAGAATAACTATTTTTCATGAATTACTAGTATAAGGTTATCATACATTTCTGCCCTAATGCAAATTTAAAAGGCTGTCAATATGGAGAACTCAGACTCTCAGTGCTTGATCTCTGAAAAGGAATGGATTAGGACAGAATTCCAAGAAAAAAAAAACTCAACACATCATGACTCTGCTGCTTAAGACAGAAATAGCACAAAGATCCTGTGCTGTGTAATTACATGCACATACACCTAGTTGCACACCAGATTTCAGAACACTCATTGCCAGATGAAGAATTGTTTGCCCCCGGTGGGTAAATACAACAATCACTTCGCAAAATCATTAGCCTGTGGAACCATACAATCAAAACTATGATAAACATTGACCAAGGAAAGGAGTAAAACTGCACCTCATTGATCTAAGGACCCACAAATTAATGAACTACACCAGTTAAGCCAACTTTTCTCCCAATTTGGAAAGCAGCACTGGGTTCATGGAGCTGTCAAAGTATAAATTCAGGGTGACCAGCCACCAGGAACCACTGGGGGGATCCCTGGGAAAAGGGAACACAGGTGCCAATGGGAGGAAATGTATGCTAATGACTCTGGGGAAATGGTTGTCATAGCAATGTTTCTTCTGGGAAAACCTATGAATAAGTATGTAAAAAACAATACAGGAACAGAGGCCTTTTCTATCCTCAGCATGCACAATATTACAGAGGAAATATCCCCTCATGCATCCAGCATTGAATAAAGAATTCCTGCTTCTTAATGCTACATTGGTGTTAAGGAGTCCTTCTTACCAATTAGTGGTAACTACTTTTTTTATTTAGGAGACTGTCCAAAATTCTAAAACTGCTTTGAAAATAGCAACTCATCGGGGGTTTTTTTAGGGTTACTCAATCCTTTTATACTACCATGCTCCAAGTGAATTCATGGAGGTCTATTTGGTAGGAGCATGTTACAGGTCAGCTGGGCCAGCACTGCCATTTCACAGCTGAGAACCACAAGCATGTGATGAAACCATGCCCAGAGACACCACAGGAACTGTCATAAAGGGGAGAGAAATCAAGAATCCAGAATCTCATCACAGCAATATCTAGTGTAAAGCCCACCACATATTCTAATGACAGAGATAATGGAAAATGGGCCAAAAAAAGAAATAATAATGTAGTATAACAGAAGATATTTGAATTCCTGCCTTTAAAAATCCTTCTAGATAATACCTGGCATGCTGCAATTTATGACTCTAAATTTCATGTAGATACTAAGAATCAAACTGAACACATACTAGGTTTATTAGGCTGTGATCAAAAATACTCCATCATGTGGGGGGATTAAAAGAGCAGCAAAATGCTCAAGTGTTTTAAATCTTACTTCTTGGAAATACAGCAAACAATCAAGACAGCTCTGCTGTCATAGCAGTATATTTATTCTGAAGCTAGTCCCAATGGGTGAAAAGGTTAAATGTCTGAGCCACTGTGAGAATTACAGGAGGCAGGAAACTATTTCATTAGATCCCAAGATAATCATGTTTCATTGCTGACCCTGGCAATGCAGCACAGAATCAAATATTAGAATGACAGCACACAGCAACCCTCACTGACAAAGAATAGGTGTATTTGGAGAAAAACAGGGATTTGAGCTTTTAACTTCAGTGAAATGTAAGAGGAAGGTCTAGGGTTTTGTCAAGGTCAGAGTAAGAAGCAATTTTCTGTAGAAACACTGTAATGCCATTTGTTGAATTCTCTGTTGGGCTGGGCTTCTCATACCAAAAAACACTGAAAACCACAGAAAAAGTGGCAAGACTTCATCTTGTGATACCAGCATAAAATTTGCTTCTATTCAGACTGAGATTATGTGCTCAACATAGAGCAAGGTTTTAGATGCCCCATGCTATGCAGAAGATTAAACCAAACTTTTTTAACTATTACTAAAAACTGAATTATTCTCAGTTGTAGCCTACGTTGCTGGAGTCATTCCTACATAAAAGATTTCAAATGGTGGCACAGAGAAGTGCATTTCTAATGAAAAAGTAACTTACTAGCTTTTAGAGAGGTCACCAGTGACAGCAAGCCTCTCTAGCAACAACTAATTCCTTGCTGTGGAAGAAAATAAATACCTGGGAACACATTCCTCACTTCATCTAAGAAACAGCAGCACTGCACATGAATTACCAGCCTGTTTCAGCAGGGACCTGGCCAAGTCCCTTAAATGGACTGTGGTGGTCACTCAGGTCCTGTGACTGGCCACCGTCTTTGTCCACCACACCTCCAAAAGAAACCCAAACTTTTCAACTGTATTGTGACTACCATTGTGTGAAAGAGGGGATTGGAAAAAAAAAACAACAAAGAAACAAATAAAGCAAAGCACATTTTTCATTTCTGCTTTGATAGAAGTAACTAGTTATAAACTTTTGCTTTCACTGTTTCACTGCAAGGTAGTTGGAAACATTCAAGTAATCTACATGATTGAGTGCTAAGAAATTACCCAGGGGATGGTGACATGACCAGACCAGTAACACCCTGAAAACGCAGATTGAAAGGTATCCATCCTTCCTCTTGTGGTCTCAAAAAGGGCAAAATAAATTCTCAGTTAGAAGCACAGCCACAGAAGTTGAAGGAAATTCAAAGAGCTAGAACAGCAACATCTAATGTACATCACACATCTTGCAGGACTTTACAGCATATATGCTCTCCCCACACACCACTGGAACAAATAACCCAAATGCAAAATCTTTGTGACAGAGCATATTATTAAATACAGAGAGCCAGGGATCATGAGCAAAGCCGAAATGAGCAAATTATTACTGAAATAAAATTAGATGCCAATCAAGTTAGAACTGTACTAAATTTTGTTAAGCATTTAAACAAGGAGCCATGAGTGATATGAAATGGAAGGGTAAAATACAGATCAAAATCAAATTGCTCAAGGAACCAGAATAATACATAACAGGGTTGGGCTCAATTCAGAAATGCAAGCTAATCTAATAACAAAAAATGAGCTAATAAGATGGACTTGATGAGTCCTGCAGTGCTTTAAAGGCTTGGCTATAATATCAAGATTGCCTTAATGCTGTACATCCCTCAGATCTCACATTTTCTTACTGCTCTTGACAAAAAAGTGACTGCTGGGAACTGTAGCTGCATTTGTGCTCAAGAAGAAGAGGGAACATAATTAAAATGAAGACAGCTTCAAACTAACAGTGTAAGAAGGATGAAGTCACCTTTTAAAGGTGACCATTACCCCAGCAGACATAAGGAGCTCTCTTGGGTGAACTTGCAGATAATTTGTGAAAGATTGAAACATTTTACAGGAAGACTGAGATGAACTTTTGCATGCATTTCTCAAAAGGATGAAGAAGAGCCTGTTCAATTGATAATCTATTATAATAGATACAATAGATTCTGTGATTTACTCAAATTGGGCAATAATAGTACCCAACCCAAAAGAAACAAAGGTGGGGGTGTCCAAGTGAATGTATTTATCACTGGTCAAGCCCCACAGTGCCACTACAGATAGCTAACAGAGCTGGAGGGACTGCAGTTTATTACAGAAAGCAGCTCAGGCAGCAGCTCTGCATCACACACAGCTCTGCAGTCTGGTCAGTGCTGCAGCAGGCAGGACATGGAATCCTAAATACACAGGATAGTCCCAAATCCAATCAGATAAACCCTAAACCTTTCCACTTCACAAACAGTTTCACTTGCAGCTAAATCACTATGACCACATTAGTCAGACATAAGCTTTTAAATTCGATAGAAAAAGATTACTATGAAATTTTGTTGGCTGTATTTAATAGCAAATTGAGAAAATTGATACAACAATCTCTTCCAGCCCACAGACTGCTTCATCTCTGAGCAGTCCTGGCCTTTTAAAAACATATCTGAATAAAGCTCATTACCCTTTCTCTTTTCATAAATTTAACACTGAAGAACCTACACTGGCAACTACTGAGTTGATTCCAGTTAAAACATAACAGTTTAATATAATTATTCTGACACTGTCACTATCCTCAAAAGCCTTTTAGCTGAGATATTAAGATAATTCAACAGCAAAGAATGCTTTCCTTGTAGAAATCAATTGTTTCACTGAAGAGAACTAAAAGTGAGACAGGAGTTACAAGTCAAGCAAAAAAGAAAATAATTACATTGTAAAAACTGGAAAACTTCCTCTGTAACCACACATTTTGTATCACCCCTCTGCATGCATCAGTCCTCTCCACTACTCACCTAAGTTAATTATTCATTAACTAACAAAAATTCTTCTTCCTCCTCAGATAGCTGAAGCTTACAGATACCACTTCAGTATGAATAAATTATAACATATTGACAGGAATATGGTGTTCATACCGTCAGGAGGATGGTGGAGATCGAGCAATGCCCAATTTATACACTAAATAGGTACCACAGCAATCGTGGCTTTATACATCACATCATTTTGATAATGCTTTTCAATACTAAGGTGAAGGCAATACCCAGCATTTTTCAAAGAGCAGCAAGTAGCTACTTTGTGCCTCAAAGGCCTTTGAATTTTAAAGGCCAGGCAGCCAGTGCTTTCTAAACATCAAGTCCTCTGGAACCTAGTTTCAAACTGGGCACTCATAAGTAATTCATTGCTGTTGTTATTTTGGAAGCTTCCTGGAAAGGTTAATGCTAGTTAATATTTCCCCTCAAAAAATGGAGCAGAAACCCTTCTCTATCTAGGACAGTTCATACTTTTAAACAAAAAAAAAACATACTAACCTTTCAGTTTGAAGTCTGGGATCTGATAAAGGGAAAAAATCCAAATCCTTTCTCCCCACTCATTTTGACCATCTGTGGCTGTGTAAACATTTCCTTAGTTCTCAAAAGAGGTGATACCATTATCATATACTTGGATTTTGTTGTTCAAATTATCAAGTAGGATACGGCAGGGTTAATGTTTTCAACCTAGCTGCTTAATTTGCTATGGAACTTCTGTTAAGGGCAGTCCCAAAACAGAAGTTTTTAGTCTGTTTTTAACTAGACTCGTGCTGCAACATTATTAATGGCAGTGACAGCAAACTACAAATGTTTACACACTAAAAGAATAGTTTTATGCTCTTTTAAAGTGAGATAGCAAAAACTACTTTCCTTAAAAAGAAAATAAGCCAGAAATTTTGTCTTCTCTCTAATCACAAAAATTTTACTTTGGAAGTAGTTTGTGTGTGTACATCATCAGTTGATGCTGCAATCGTGTATTTTTACTGACTTCTCAAAATGCTTCAGAAAAAAACACAAATCTTTGAGGGTAAATCACATCAAGAAAGACAGAAATGCTATTGTGATTCTCTGTTGAAACAGTTGTGGTCCCAGTAGGGGAAAAAAAAAGGCAGTAAAATTATACAGCCCATTTTAATGCTGCTGAAATAGCCTCACAATTTGCAGAAAAAATCCCTGATTTACCCCCAAAGTACTGTGCGTGTCATCTGTGACTATTACTCAAAACCTAAGGGTTAGTGCATTTCTGTACACTGAACTTAAATTGGCAAACCCCTACTACAGAGAGGGGTTCTGAGATAAACTAATTAGATTTTAAGCTGTTAAAACACTGACAGTGAGTGATGGCCGGGCTGCTTGCCCTATTATTTCTGCTGAACCAGAAAGAAACCTTTATATTAATAACAGTCCATTACTAGAAGTGTTTTAAGATAAGACACTACCTGTAATAAGGAGGTCCCATTAGAGTAATCTCAAAGTGCTTTACAAAGGACCCTAAAAAGATCAGCAGGCAACAGTGTGTGTTAAAAGCCAGCACTGGAGACATTCTCTCCATTCATTGTGAAGGACAGCTCTGAAATTATAAAGCTCCCCAAAAACTAGGCAGAAACAGGTAGAATAAGCAGAAATCAGCTTTCATCACTGATCTTTGGACATTATTCTATAAAGTAACAGTCTCTTTTTCACTAAATTTCTCTTGCATTAGATTGCTTTATTTTCAAGTAGTTCACCAAGAAGGCAATAGGCAATAGTCATGAGGAAAGCAGAATGGGGAAAAAATAAGTTATATTTCCTACTTAAATGTTTTATCACAAGTCTTTGCCATATCTTCAGTAGTCACAAAATGAGAGCCTAAAAATACTATCATTAGTTTAAATACTAAATAATGCTACTACAACACTATTTATATACACACACCCATATAAGTAAATTTATAGAAGGCAAAAAGATGTTAATGTCAGAAGCCTGAACCCATTAACAGGACAGAATTCCAGGGATGCCAGCTATAGACATGCCTCACTTTCTTCACTAGGATTGCAACTAAATAGTTTATTTTTTAAAATGGGCTACTTGGCTGAATATACACATTTTGACTGTTAGTTTCTACCTCTTCATGGACAAGGATCAATAGCATTGGCCCAAATTTCTTCCCAGCATATGTGACCATGGCAAAAGAACCCAGATCTCCTGGTCCCATGGGAAATTATCTGTATCAGTTGTAAGGCAGCAGGAAGGATAACAGACAAATCAGCAGGAAATGCTATGGGAGATGGAGGGAAGAGAAGAAATGAACCTCAGTACTGCAAGAGAGATCCTTTCAGATCCTTCACTTTCCCACTCCTGTGACAGCTGCTCTGAGCAAGACTAATCCTAATTCTGGAGTACACAAGATACACAGGGCTCTAAGAACCCCAAATGAGCTTTGACTTCTAAAGAAAGGTTCACTGAATTTACAGAGGCCAGGTGTCTGCCTTCCCCATTTTCTCAATAATAGCACATCTAATACCCATTTTGTGAGAGGAGCAAACTGCTTTTCCTGGATGCATAGACTATTCCATGGCAATAGCAATTAATCTCCTGGCAAGGCAGAGACAGCAGCATATTTGTGCATCCTAACACCCTGATCAATTTTATTGAACAAAGCTGCTGCCCCTTCTAAAACTGCATTTGAAGGAAATATCCTGAACTGCTTCTTTACGCCAGATCCCTTTTCAGCATAGGTTACTCATGATTTTTGAGGCGAAATAAGGAATGAGGCTCCAACATTTAAAGTCACATTTCTTCATCCCCAAAAGCATCCTCAACTCTTCAGAGAGATCAGAAACTAGGCAGCTTCTTAAAAGCACACAAGGTGCTGACACAAACAGCTAAAGGAAATTCAGTTTCAAGGCTGGTTAGGTTTCAACTTTCATT
The DNA here is from genome assembly GCA_013398275.1 of Promerops cafer. Taxonomy (NCBI): domain Eukaryota; kingdom Metazoa; phylum Chordata; class Aves; order Passeriformes; family Nectariniidae; genus Promerops; species Promerops cafer. The sequence continues at coordinate 1,125,404 of VZSE01002737.1, forward strand.
TTAGCCTACTGAAAAGCATTGAAGAACCACATTTCTGAAAACATACAAGAAGAAAAAAAATAAGGACAAAAACACTCAGTAATTCTAAGCACATTTCTAACAATTGCAGACCAGCTTTCTGCCTTTACTGATGAGATGCCACTCAATTCCCACATGCCAAGGACTTCATATGAAGCTGAAACTTAACCCTGGAATCTCACAGCACACTAGGTAAAATGAAAAGCTCCTACAATGATGATCATTCCCCTACATTAAAACTGCACCTGATATCTGGGTCAGCTGGAAGATGATCACATACAACATATGTCCACAGTGTCAGCATGGTGGGCAATTGAGCCTGCAATCTGTTGTTTTAACACTAAAAATCAGAACATCTTTGACAAAAATAAATCAGGTATTTTGCTTTCCACTTACTGTCCCTTCCTCCCTTGCTAGGAGCCAATTAGAGACCCATCAATTATATTTTCAAGCTGCTTTGTGATAAGTGTACTTTCACACCTAATTACTCTGCTTACTCTATCAGCCAGAAAACATCTCATTTCCTTTTGCAGGTACCCTCTGGGTTTATTCACAATATCTTCTATAATTGTCTGGGACTGAATTTATCTTCCCTGACTAAAGAAGCTGGTTTGAATTACCTATCCTTTTCTATCTATTATTTCAAAATGTCTTGCCTATTAATCCATGGAGGTCTCATGCCTGCACAGCCTGTATTTTCTGAGCACCAAGCTGACAGCATCAGATTCTTCAAGGTTTAGGGAATATTTTTTGTTTTTCTTGTATACATCAGCAGTATCCTAAAAAAAAAAACAAGCTGAAATGTCATAAATAGTTGCTTTATGACAATGGTAAGGAATACTTTTCAATATGCATAGATAGTACATATTCATGGATATGTATGCACATGCAACAATTATAAATAGGGATATTTACTGCAGTGAAAGCATGCAAACACATGTAAAGTAGTTGGATCTTGTCCTTCATTGAGATGGGGGAGGGAGGCAGGGGAGGGGCTGCTTTTAAGGACTCCCCTCCCTGCTTGGATTTTGTCCAAGTTGACAGCCTGTAATATAAAGTAGCCCAATGAAACACTAAAGATTATTTTCCACGCATATATTAAGCATGGAAAAGAAAAAAAGCCATACGGCTTATCTACAGAGCAACCATACCTGGATATTATATCTTGCACATTTCAAGCCCATTTTATAGTTGGTGCTGCTCACTCCTATAGTTATTTGCTTCACTATTTTAGAGAATACATTTTTCATTCAAGAAAAAAAAAAAGCCACAACAAAGAAGTGTTTTCCCTCCCACTCACTCCTCTACACAATTTATTCATTCAGCAGTCCTGGAAATTCAGTGGGGAATTACCAGCCTTCTGTTCAGCTACAGACCAGCTCTAGGGACACAAGTAGGAGGATAAAAAAAAAAGGCAGCTGTGAATTGCGGCTGCCATCAACACCAAACCTGACTGAATGACCTTTTTGATAAATTGCAGAAAAGACAAAAAAAGTTATTTTCCTTAGTGATAAGTGCTAAAGAAATGAGATGACAAAAACAACCTGATACTTCAGTGAATTAGGCAGTTTAATGAGCTCTGTACGACCTAGGAAATCAAACCAATTGCTCTGAATCCAAAATGCTACAAGTAACTACTGTACAGATCTTTGTGCTAAGGGAATAGAGGGCACAGCCTTACCTCTGCCAGGGGAGGAAGGCCAGCCTGGGATATTGGTCAGTCCCCTGTTTCTCAGCTGGTGCCTTGGCCATGGGTGGACTAAGAAGCACACAGAGAGAGGAGGGGGCCCTGGCTCAACTGCTTAGATCTCCCACAGGAAGTGTTTCTAGGAAGAACAAGCCACAGAACCCAAGGCAGCTCCGAGAGGTGCCTCCTCAGGTGGCCACAGGACAGCCATGGTCCAAGGAACAGACTGACCTGCTGGACTGGCAGAAGCTGCAGCTGCCAAGAACATTGTCCAGGCTCCAAGGGAAGAGTGAGCATGAAGTGCCACCCACAGATACAAGTCTGGCACAACATCAATATGCTCAAAGCACAGTTTCTTAGCCAGAAGAAAAGTCTGGGCAAAGAACACTTGCCTTTTTCTGCTTTGGGTTGGGTGTTTTGTTTGCTGTTGGTTCTGAGATGTTTATTTTTTTGTACATTATCCCAGAGATAAAAAGATAAAAGCTACCTTGTAAGCAACACAAAAGCCTTTCTTACAGCTCAAAGAGACAGGCTGTCCTGGTATCAGCCTCCACCAACAGGATGGGGTCCATGAGAATACCACTGACAGCACACAGCAAAGAGATATAAAACACTGTCCAGGGCCATACAGATGCACACAGTTAGCTGGTGCTAGCTCAGGCACCAAAATGAGTGTGAGCCTTGCTTGCTGTACTGTGCCCCCTCAAACTCTCAGATGTTTCCAGGTTCTTGGGTAAAGTAGGTTTCAAGTAAATGACAAATCCTACAGTTTTTCATACCTACAGCCTGCATTTACAGGACTCAGGGTAAGGAATATATAGATTTTGAGATGCCTAACCTTAGGAAAGGAAATGCATCTGCTCACCTGAAGTCATTGATGCTACAGAGCAGCTGTAAGGCAAGGAAAGAACAAGATGACTTCTAATGATGTCTCTAACAAAGCTTTCCCAACTCATTCCAGAAAGCCAAAACAGGAGGTGAGAATTAAGCTAGGCAACTGTTGTTCCTACATGAGAAAATATCCCTGCCAAAAAATGGATTGCATAGTCATATGAACTTTATCCAGCACAAGAAACTAGAATATCTGCCCATGTTACATGTTCATCATTTATTCAAGACTATTTTTACCATCCCTCATATATTGCTGTCTTAGAATACAGATTTATCCATAGGGTTCTGAGACTCCAGAGAATCTATTTAGTTAAGTGATCTCCTGCATTTCCCTTCTTCCAGGTACCTGTAAGAACTTTGCTGTGGAGTGAATTTAAGTCAATTGACATCAAGACTATACTTAGGTTAGTTACTCACTCACCCCTTAAGAGAAGTAATTTCAGAGGCATCCCTACATCATGCACTTAGAGCCACTCACAAGCACTCATTAAGGCAGCTGGATTATGTGAAACATTATTACACAAATCTTTAAGAGTTACAAAAATCCACAGATCTTACCTTGTTATGTTTTCCTTTAGGTCACAAAATAAAGTTTGACTGTGAATAATGGTTAAGGTCAGGTAACACAACTTAAAGAAGGATTAATTCTGTTCCAGAGGCAGGCTCTCCCAGCAGGGAAACATCACCTTGACCTCACCCCTTCCAAAAAAATCACTAACCACAAACAAATACACCTTCCCATCATACAACTTTCCATTAAAGGTGTTACAGAAATAGCTAACAGCCCCTATTCTATAGATATGAGCTACAAATACTTTTTTGTGATACAAAAACCTCATTCCTAAAGCAAGCCAAATGCAGTAATTACTATACTCGCTTAAATAAACACATTGATCAAAGCCTTTAGAGGAAGCTGGATTCATCAACGCCTTAGGCCCAGCATTAATCACAGGTGAGATCACATACCCTTCAGAAATCTTGACTAGTAACTCTCTTAATGCTTTGAATTTGCATAGTGAAGCAGATGCTCAACTCCCTAGCAGCTCAAGATGTAAGAATAAGTATATACACATTAATCTTGTAAAATGTTTTCCTGAAGAAGCATATTAGAAAACTTAAAGATTGTCTCTTTTCATCTGTCCCCTTTTCCTCTCCCCCAAATACAACTAATGTTTCTGTCAAACATGATTTCTACCTTAACCTGGACCTGGAGAATGACAACTATGTTCAAGCATCTCAGGACTAAAGTGGATTTTAGAAATTTCAATCCTATCAAACTCAAATGGAAGCTCACAACTCCTCAGCTGATGTTTTAAGATGCAGATTTACTCTCCCACCTGATAAAATAGACAAACTTAATGGCCACATGAAGTGGTAGTGATTTTATTCAGCATGTAAGGTGAATGTAAACATGAAAAAAGTTCCCCGCACTGACATTGTCAGGACTATCATTGTTCTTTAAGTGTAAGCAAAGCATTTCACCCTGAAAGGGTTGAAAAAAAACAGGAATCAGGTTCACTTCAAGTCACAAAGAACAATAAAAGCAGTGCAAAAAAGACCCAGCACTGAGCTGGGTCAAAAAAGACCCAGCACTGAGCAAAAGCAGCAGCACTGCAAAACCTGTTTTAGGAGCCAAAATGGAAACAAGATTGATCCAGTTGTTTTTTAAGTGGATTTTCAATAAAGATGCAAAAGAATTCTCAATCCAGGAAAGCACTTAAGCACGTGATGACCTTAGCATGTAAATAGGCCTCCAGGTTTCCATGGCACTAATAACAAAGAAGATGTTTCATTGGATTGGGATAAAACTCCTTATTTTCTCCTTGCAGCTTCTCAAGTAATTATTTCAGGCTGAATAAGGTCTGGGTTATTCACAGACAGATTCGCTTTTCAGATTCACTGAAAAAAAGATCAGTCAGATATACCAACCAATATATTATCCCAGGTGTTTTTCACAATCCTAAAACTGAAAATTTCTTAGTTATTACAGGGGATAACTAAGTTTTTAGGGAAACTCACATCACCTCTAAATACACCGGTAATACAGTATCATCTATAAACAACCTTTTTTCCCTAAGGTATTTTTAAAAAGGTGATGTAACAATTCTGAGTACTTCTATTATATTTAGTCTACCCTAAGCAGTATTTGGAAGAATCAGATAATGGTTGACTACTTTCAAAAGAGCCAATCTTCCAACTAGGTTTTAGAGACAGTAACATGCAATAATGAACATTTCACAGAAGAAATGGGTTCTTGGTCTGTTTCCCCCAGTGAAGCTTCATGTTCAGTTTAATACAGAGAGACAAACGCACGCCTGCTTTGTAACAAAACTCCATGCCATTAGCAAATTAGGGAACCATCTCAAAAGACTATAGGATCTTCTTGGACTAATTGAGTTTCATTTGCCATCTGCAGCAGTATCAAAAGCATAACTTAGCACAGCTCCAATGAAAAAAAAAGCTGAAGCCGTGTAAACATAAAAATTCAAAACAAGCTGATTTCTTTTCCTCCAGCAGCAGTAACAAATTTAGGAAATGTATAATTCTGAGCAAAACATGCACTCATTTCTACCCAGTCTGTCCTACTGTCCCATCACAGCCAAAGCCAAGCACTACTTCAGGGTCCTCACTCTGCCTACCAGCTCCAAATAATTTCCCACATGCATTTCTCTCCCAAAAAGCTACCCAGGAGCAGATATGCTAAATGGGAACAAAAGTGAAACAGACTTTCTTTAAAAAATTTATCATGAGGTGTGTCTAATTAGTTAAATAACATCGGACTGTTACTTTAGCTGGTTTTAATTTAGTTCTGTGTTGGCTGAAAGTCAATAGAAAACCCTGAGAAACTGCCTCACTGCACCTGCAGAAAGGAACTCCATGGACCCATACCCCTTAGAGAACTTAATAGCTGAAGAACAAAATTCAATCAAGAACTGTTTAATGGTTGTGCTATAACTAGAGATGAACTAGATATCATAGAACAAGAAAAATACCTGTAGAGAGTTAGAGTCAAAGGTCTATAGCACCCCAGAAAACTTGATTAATACACTGCAGGTACAGCAAGGGAGCCACTTCATAGGCTTGCACACCCCAGAAAACTTAATCAAGAGTAATTTCCTAACCAGGACAGTAAATTTAATAAAGCACTGCTTAGCTGGATAAAACTTGGGTTATCTATTAAATAAAGATAGATGAGATTCTGGTAGTAACTAAAAGAAACACCATGGTGCAATAAACTGGGCGGACTTTTGGGAGTGTCTATAAAATCTTGGATGTTGCAGTACATATAAATATCTGAAAATTGTTGTTTCTTTGAACATGGCAAATAAGCTCCCTCCATGTTGCCAATCTTGACTTAAAATTGTTATTAGGAATGTTCATCTGGCAGCTTTTTGCTGTTAGATTTAATCTAAACCAACTTCTCTACAAATGCACAAAAGGTTATTTTAACCTCCATACTTTAGTCTCAATAGAGGAGAGAGCAGCAAAAGAGTTGCTCTGTGGCTTCTTCCAGTAAAAAGAAAGGGAAGCATTTTTAAGCACTGTATGTAACAGAAACAATTGCAAACATTAACAAGAAAAGCTCTTAATGTGATTATTATGTATTTACTGAGGCCATCCAGAATACACCCCTAGAATAAAGCCACATCAATACAGCCAATGAATATTTTTTATTTCTAAAGTAAGCCAAACTTGTTTATCTCAGTGAAACTTCCTGTTTTCTGATCATAACCCGAAATCACTTCTCCTGTAATAAGGTACAGGATAAAATACATCAAGTTCCTCATTTTGGTACAATCATCTATTTACTCCTCCTACAGGCCAAACTGCAGCAGATTTAAAGAGAGCAATGTGGAAAACATAACAGCTCTATGAATCAATAAGGGTGAGTATAAAGGACAGCCACTGCCTGGAGATCGTGGTCAAGGATTCTTTCAGCTGCACCTCTCATTTACCTAACACCTTCCTGCGATGAGAGCTGTCCCTGAGCCAATTTATTCTTCTGTAATTTCTCTGGTGTTACAGTCAACTAAATTATAGAAATTGAGGCTATGAGAGAACTGCATGAGAAACATATTTTCATTGATTTCACTAATACACATCCAGCAGGATCAGAGAAAGCCTCTGGTCAGCTGGCAGAATGTTTCACTCACCTTGCATACTTTTGGCACAGGTCTACAATTCCCCTTCTCCCTCCTTGATTAAAAATGCAACAAAATACACAAGTGAAAACAATTTTTTTTGCAACTTTCTTCAGGAGAGAGGCAATATGTTTGACAGTTGCCCCATCTGAAAAGCTTTCACTTCAGAAAACACTTAATGAATCATCATCCCTCAATATTTCCAAGGAGGCATATGCAAAATAATTTGCATCTTGAATTCAGGAGTGTAGAGCATGTAACCCGAGAGTTGCAGTTTGCTGTCTATGCACCCATTTCTCTCATTTGGAACTCACATGTACTCCAAAAGCATCTATTACATTTCAAATACTCCTGTATACTTCACCATTCCAATTCACATGAACCACGTTAATCTGATTGCAAACATTTCATGCCCTCATTAACATAACTAATATTCATTGTATCACTGCTATGGCTCACAGAAGGGAAAGAAGTCTATACTGCTATTTTTAACCCATTTTTGAATTCTGACCTAAGGTTACAGCTAGCCAACTCCAGCAAAAGCACTGGGTTGGCCCCCAAGTCTGGCCACAGCCAAAAGTTGTAGGATAACATTGTCGAGGCATGTGAGCAACTGAGATCCTACTATTTGCTAGTAAACAGAAGAGAAGTTTGGGGGTTTTAAGGGATAGAATTAATTTCAAAGTCAAGAAGACAAGTTTTTTATTAACTCAAACATGATACGCATTTATATGGAACTAAAATCTTCTGTACTTTGAAACGATACACATCTGTATTAACAGCCAGTTTCAGAAACAAAAGAAAATTATGCACAGGTAGTCTTTGGAGGAAAATGCTAGTAACACACAAAAGCATCACAAAACAACACCCCCAGTGCCTACAATCTCTTTGTGGAGATATCATCCGTAAGACACACTTAGTTTGACACCTGTTGATTACAAGGAACAGAGATTCTTTTCCCTCAGTTACTTCATAAGAACAAAATTCAATTTCAATCAGAAAAAACACAGCAGCAAAGTGCCCTCTGCCTGTCAGCTTCCTTCTGTGACAAGTCTAAGCACTAGACAAAAAATAAGGATGAAAATATCATTCATTCTCACGAAGAAAAAGGATTTGGTTACTACCCAGAACTCTGTACCAGCTGTACACAAAGCTTGATTTAATTGGCAGAAGTGAAATATTTAAGTAGTCATAATTACAAGTACACAGAAACAAACTCCTAGGCAGTGCTTCTGTCTGGAAGAAAAAGGAGATAATACTCTGAATAATGAGCTTTTCTGTTACCGAGGTTTTGATGGTGAGATTGCCAAGGTTATTGCCTAGTCAGGTATTTAACAAAGTTAAGTGTCCAAACCCACAGATACCAAACAGGAGGGAAGCAGCGCAGTGAGGGTTTCACAGCACAGGTGAGGAACCTCGTGTTAGCCTGAGCCAGCACAAAACTGAGCACGCAAGGAAGAAGCCTTGCAGTCTTTGTGCAGGGGACAGATCTGCCACAGCTGGTGGAATGGCTGATCAATAGTTCCTTCTGGTAACTGGGATTCACATCTATAATGACAGCACTGATGGGCTCGTCTCACACATACTGTCTTGCATAAACTCCTGCCTTAAGTGGGTTGCAGCCCAATCTATCTTGAAGTTGGAAGACAGTCCTTGAATACTTAAGCTTGGAATAATGCAGATGAAAAAATAAAACAAGCTATTACTTTCTTGCACAAAAATCCCCCAAGTTACTCTTATTTCAGTTAGTTCATGGATGAAGAGCTGGGTATTTTATTCTTCCCCATTCTACATGCTTGAGGAGGTCATGACAATGGACTACACCTGAAGTTACTCTCAAAGCCTGTTGTTTTCTTAAACTGATTCTTTCCATCACAGTACAAACATTTTCAGTCTGTTTGTTGATGATGAAGCCCTCTCCCCCCTACCATTTTCCTCTTATGTCTAAGCTCTTAGTATTTCTAAAAAAATACAAACTATCCTAGCTGTAGCTCTGATAGCTCTGTCTTTCTCTCACCCAAAAGACAAAATTTGTATTTCCTTTTTATCCTTAGGATCCTCTCAGAACTGGTATTCCCAGTACCTTGACTGAGATACTCAAAGTAAAGGCTTTAGCAGAAGCTGCATGATTTTTCCATCTTGCAAACAGAGCTGATAAAAATCACATTTATTCAGAGAAAGAGCCACAGTACATGGATCATATTGGATGGATAACTCCCAGCATGACTGGAGTTTTCAGTAAACACAGCAAATGACATACTAATAAAGCAGATGATAGATTTGGCACTCAGAGGGCTTTTTTTTTTCACATCCCTTCTTCCTTCTCCCCTTCTTATTCCACTGGCAAAATTCCTCTAGAGCATATAGAAATCAGACTAAGGAAAGATAAAATGCCCTGCCAAGGGCTGTTCAATGACATGGGCAGGCTTCCACCTGGCTCTTCACTGATCCCTCAGCTAAAACATTCATTAGTTACAAACACCATCATGGAAAACCATCTTGAAGTCCAACCTAAAATCCAGCTGTTTTGTTCTTTAGGAAGTATTTTTATTTTTTCCTGCACCATCCTCCACATCCCAAGCCCCAGCCATCTTTGCATTCATAAAGACTGCAACCCTGCAATATCACTAAAGACAAAATGCCAACCCAATTTTAGCTGCTGAGGCTCTGCAGTGATGGCTTGTGACAAAGTAATCCAGGCATGGATTACTCACGGATATCAGGACCTTAGATCTGAGCTGGCAGCCCTGGGTCATGTAAGCTCTACTGCTCCAAGCACCCCCAGACAGAAGGACACAATCATCCCTTGGGTCCTTCCAGTCCTACACTGCTCATGCCTTCCCTTGCCCTTACCCTTCCTGGAGATGCCAATATCTCCTGCTTGCAAAACTGCATTTAGCTCCTGCCTGAGTTTGAACCCTGCCCTGCAAGTTTACCAATCCTCAGGACTTCTCTTGTCACAAGTGCACCTCAAGTGCTTCTGCTGTTTCAGGGATTGCTCCCAAAGACACTCTCAAGCCCTTTGTCCTCAGCCTGACCCTTTTGTCCTTCCTTTTGTCAAAGTGTCTGTGACTGAACTCAGGCAAAAATAATTTTTATTTAGAAAGGCAGGAGAGATGAAAATCAGCTCTTTGTACTCACTCATTTGTGTTTCAGCCCATTATTGGATTTTGATGATAATCTGTTTGCTTCTCTTTAGATCAAGAGATTACTTTTTCCTTTTCAGGCCATGGTAATGAAAATGTTTTCCCTTTCTTCTAACCATTTGAAGAACACTATCAAAAATTAAAATAATGGCTGAGCTATGAAACTTGTCTGTTCAATCTAAAAGCATTTTTAACTGGACCCCGATTCTTCAGTTTAAACAGTATTGAGACACGCAACAGTATCTGTGCTCATGTGCACATAAACACAAAAACCCAAATCTCAGCCATACAGAATAACCTGCACTCCAAAATGCCTCTGAAACAACTGATTTCACCTAAATCTAGTGTACATTATATACCACTTGCATATACCCTGATGAAGAGATTGTCTATGCCAGCAGGAACCTCTGGATTTACTTGGGAGGATCTTAACTCAGGCCTCAGTGCTGTCCTTGCAAATATCCTCATTTGCTGGCTCTGGCCAGCAGGTGAGCATGAAATGGAGAGATCTGGATATCAGATGACAAAATAAAAAAAATTATTCAGAATACACCAAAAAAAAAGGAATTTATTAATTCAAAAGAACATACACATGCAAAACATATATTCACCTGGTCTCCTGTAAGTCCCAGCTTCCCCTGAAAGAATAATTTCTATCTGCTTTAACAATGTCTGAGATCAAAGACTGGCTTGATTGCATCCTTTCAGCATGAGAACATTGCCACACACCTAAGTCAGAAAGTCAAAATGCATTTTAAGCTCAAGATAACTGTCCAACCACTAAATACTGAAAGGCAGCCTTGACCTCAGTCACATCACCTGAAGCTGTCCTCAGAGGTAGAGCCCATCAGCATGGTGGGTTGTCAAACTTCAGCCAAGCACTCCCACAGACAGCAGAGACAAAGGGAGGCAGGACTTTTGTTTCCCTACTTAACCATCTCAAAGTTATTTGAAGGCATGGGATAGCATTGTTATTGACTGTCCCAAAGGATAAATCATTCCACTCTTGACAGAAAAAAATTAATTCCCATTAATTTTATTATTTGCCATTATGGTTTTAAATCTAGGACTGTGTCATGGTTTAACCCCAGAGAGCAACAAAAACCCAAACTGCTGCTTTCTCACTCCTCTCCAGTGGGATGGGGGAGAGAATTTGAAGGATAAAAAGGGAAGAAAATTTTATCTCATGGGTTGAGATTAAAGACGGTTTAACAATTAAAGCAATATCCACATACACAAGCAAAGCAGAACAAGGAATTCATTCACCACTTCCCATGGGTGGCAGTGGTTCAGCCATCCTCAGGACAGCAGGGCCCCACCACACCTAACTGGCCTGGGAAGACAAATGTCATCACTCGAACATCCTCCCCCTCACATTGCTGCTTCTCCCCCCTAGTTTACACACAGAGCATGATGCCAAATGGTCTAGAAAACCCCTTGGGTCAGCTGTCCCAGTTGTGCCCATTCCCAACTCCTTGTGCAGCCCAGCCCACTCACCAGTGAGGCTGGGCAAGAAGCAAAAAAGGCTTTGACTGCGTGTCAGCCCTGCTCACCAATAGCCAAAACACCCCTGAGTTATCACCAGTGTTTTGGTCACAAATCCAAACAGCCCCAAAACAGCTACTATGAAGCAAAAAAACCTCTGTCCCAGCCCAAACCAGGACATTCTGTTTCTGCTTAAAAGGGAATTAAGGGCATGCATTAAGCTTACTAATAAAACAGTTAATTGCCAAGAATGATGCTAATGAACTCGACTACAGAGGAAAGAAGAGGAGAACAGAAGATTAACATTTTAAACCTTGTAATTGCAAGAACATTCTCCTGTTTAACTGAGGATACAAGGTTTGAAGTAGCAGTAGAACATCCTCATGAAGCTGAAATAACAACCAGACTTCCTCCAACCACATGGTACAGCACACTGATTATATCATAGATGGCAGAGAACCAAGAAGCTGCACCTCACCAGCAACACTTAAACAGATCCTTAAACAGGCTAAATGTCTCATTCTACTTCTCCCATTAATTGTATTCCTATACCTCCCCATCTTTCCACAGGACTCAAAGTACTACTTTAAGAAATGTATCAAACAGATCCTGACATTAAGTTCTTCACAACTTGCTTCTTGAATACGCTTGCCAAAATCAATTATCAATAAAAGTCAAGAAGATGCAAAAAGTCAAGAAGGTACAAACACAGAAATTTTCTGCTTATGAGATCCATTCTCCATTTGCTTTAGTGGATGCAGAACCAACCCTTATTTCCAGGAATCTCTTGCATTATTACAGTGAACCAGTTACAGACATATAGTACTGAAAATAAGCTGATCTATTTTTCTTAAATGATTTGCAGAACCATCTAGAAGCAGGCAAACCTTAAAAGTGCATGTTCCCAAGACCTATTATAATGCTAAACACAGATCTCCAGCAGTTTTGCATCTGTTTTTCCTCATCTTGCAGCATGTCACTTTTTTGCTGTTATAACATGATCAATAATAGAATTATTGGATCAACAATGTATTTCCTACATGATTTTTCTGTACTATTCAACAGAGGAAATGCTAGACAGTCTGTTAAATGGGAGACTACACAACAACCAATATCTTGCCTCAGTTCATCTGTAGGACTGGCCATTAAGACAGTGCCATCCCCAAATTTATACCAAAAATAACCCCCCCCACAGAACTATTCTTGCAGACTGCAGTGCCCATGACACACATGATGTCCTCCCTAGTCTTCCCAAGAAGAGATGAAGCACCACAAAGCCTGGAGAGCAATTCACATAAGAGAAGAAACACAATGAACAACAGGGCAAGGGCAGATGTAGGGAAACAGGTTCTTGCACACACAGAGCACCAGCCTGCCCTGCAGCCCTAATTAGGCAGGGCAGGAGTTAGATACACCTTCTCCCTTTCCACAACATCCTCTTGTTTTCTCAAGAAACAGCTTTATTTTACAGACCTTAAACAAAACACACACCTTTCCCCCACCTCAAAAATCACCAATTCACATCAGAGAGGCCAAAAAAGATGTGGCTAAAGAGAGCCAAAAGAGTGCAACCAGGAGGAGCAGACAACAGGTTATATTTCCTTTGACATGGCACTTGCAGCATTTAAGATCATCTTTAGAAACACAGATCAAAGAGCAAGAAAAATCCTGCAAAAGTCTTTCACTTCACCCTCCAAACTCACATAAGTTCTGAGCTATCATGATGTTTTTGAAGTATTATGCAAACTCCCTTTTTTACTGCAGTAGAAGCAAAAACAACAAAAGGGAGAAAAGCATACTGGTATCTTCCAGAAAACGTTATTTTCAATATTCCAAGTAAAAGTTTATCCAGCTGCTGAACACAGCATTCCATCCTCTGCATCAATGAACTCCAATTTAAGTTTTATTCCCTGTCTAACCAAGGAAGCAGAGCAAGACTACAGCATCATAGGTTCTTAGTCAAAGCATGCAGAGAGCTGTAATACCCACAATCATCTGAACTGAAGAGTGGAAACAGACTCCCACTAAAGCTGTCACTGAAGCACAATATATTAGGTGTTACTGTGAGTGGAGCGTACATCAAGAGAGTTTCATTTTATGACATGATAAACTTCCATCCTAGTGAATTAATATGGTGTTAAAAAGGTGTTATTAGAGCTCCTGCATCTGACCCTTTCCTGAAATTCATTTACAAAACCATCTGAACATCATCTGTAGCTAAGAAGAATGAAAAAAATATTCCAGCAAATAGATTTGCAGGCTTGGCAAAAGAAAATTATTACAAGGAAACAGTTTCTATTACTAACATTTCATCTGCTCCAATTCTGCATCTCAGAGAGCAATAAAAAGGAAACCAAGTACTTTCATTTTAACTGCTACACACAGTTACACATAGTAAGTGAAAGGAAACTTTGTTAACATTAAAAATTGCCCTTAATCAAACATTAGCCTGAAGATGCTGATACAAAATGTATCTTCAAATTAACCATATTGTGGTATACTGGCGTGGAGTCAACTTCCTTCACAGCAGCCCAGATGCTGCTGAGCTTTATACCTGTGGCTAAAACAGAGTTGGTGATTCCCCAGTGTTTTGGCAACTGCTGAGCAGTGTTTGTAGAGCACCAAGGTCGCCTTTCTTCCCCCCAGTTTCCCCCCTCAGTGAGTGGGGTGGGAAGGAATACAGTGGGACAGCTGGCCCCAACCACCCAAAGGAGTAACCCAGACCACAAAACACCAAACTGGGATTAAACTGGGGACAGTCTGCCTCAGGTAGCCACCGCTTATCAGTCTGATGGTGGGAGGTAGTGAGTGATTTCCTTTGCATCCCAGGTTTATTTTTCTCCTCCTAATCAGCACTCAGTAAATCAACATTCTTTCTCAATTTGTCTTCTGGTTTAGTCCTTGTGGCAGTGTACAAGAGGCCACAGAACTGTGTTGTGCCAAGGAATGGAAGAAACTCAAAGGGCAGCCAAACAGGAGCATCTCTCAACAACTCCTAGAACTGTGACCTAGGAAGTTAGGGAATATCCATTTTAGGAAACAAAATCTGTAATTTAAATCAGAGGAGCCAGCAGCTCATCTGCAGACAGAGTGAGTAGGGCTGCTGTAGTTCAGCAGTCCCAGCACAGGCTCTCCTGGACACACATCATGCTAAACCAATGAGAATTTGCCTTCAGACAAGGCTATCAAACAATTGTTTCAATCAGAACGTGAGTCAGACTGAGCTTCTACCTATTTCTAGTGCTCATCAAGCTGAAGCTTCCTAAGTGAATGAGACTGAAAATTCAGATTCCTTCCCAGCTCTGCCTCTGATCTGATCTAGCCATAAATTGGAAATCCATCAGACCATGACCAATTAGCAGAGCGAGCATGCACTGCCACAGCCCCACTGCTGGGTTCCACCTCCAGCACTGCACCACCTCCTCATGCAGGTGTGAAACTGCTAGGGCAGGCTTTAGGTCCCTGCTTGGCTACTACCAGCTATCAGATCCCCAGAGCACAGTACCATTCCCACCGATTTCATCTCTAAAGCCAGAAGTAGCAGAGTAACACATACTGCTCTCCAAAACCACAACATCAGGGTTTTTTTCTTTACTAACAGGCAATTCAAAACAAACAAACATCGTTTTTACTACAACAGAAAAGTGTTAGTAAACAATTGTTACCTCATATCAACACATCATGTTATATCCTGATTTTGGGAAGCTAATGCTTTTACCTACACAAATAAGTAATAAGCAAAGAACAGGAGAGTCCAGGTCTTCCATGTCTACTTCTCTGCCTTCAATTCACATTGTTTATTCTATTTCTGTCTTGAAGAGATTACTACATATTTTACACAGCACCATAATCTCACACAGATTCTAGGATACAACAAAAAATAAATGCAATATTAATAATAAAATGATAACAGAGTCAGAACAAGTCTTCATCTGAGCAGTTTTTTAACACTGCACAGGATTAAAACCTTCTATTCATTTATATACAGCATATGTATATACATATTTGCATTGTGTCTATATAAATACTTGTATATATACACCCCATACACATTTGACATATCTACAATTTTATAAATACTGCATATTAGAACTTAAAAAATTTACATAGATATACATATGCTTCATATATATTCTAGTGTATATAATGGTGACTGGTCACCTGCTTCCTCCAGACTGTTAAATCCATTTCTCTGCAGAGAAGCAATTCCTTTTTCCAAAGGAAAAAACACTGAGGGTGGTGCCAAAAGCAGAAAGTGACAGAAAAGTCCAGAAACTGAGAAGACCAACAAGCACACTTGCCAGCAGGAGGGCAGAAGCAGCAGGAGCAGAGGCCCAGGGCACTGAGGGCTGGGAAGTCTCTGTGGATACCACCACTGGACCTGGGAGCCTCAGCCCACACGCTCCCTGTGGAGGATGACAGCAGTGACTGGGAAGCCCATAGAGAATGTTCCAAACAGAACAGCAGGAAAGAGTCAAAAATGCACTGTTCCAGAACGGAAATTTTGCCTTAATAACCTTCCCATCAGCCTTATTACCTCCCTTTTCAACTTGCTGCTTTATATACCAGAGATGAGGCACTAAAATGGTGCATTTATGGACTTGGTGGTGCTGCATAAGCTTATAACTCAGCAGACTTTATGACTGCAAGTCATTTGTATTGATTTATTTACTTCATTAGTGAGGGGAAGATGTAATTCTGCACTGATGGAGAATCAAATTGAAGAAAGAATAGCTGATTAGGTATTTTAAAATCACATTTCGTAGTCAAGTTTTATAATGGCGCATCTAAAATTAAATACTAAGAGTATAAACAATCTAAATCTAAAGTCAGAAACTTAAATCATTGATCTGATCTGTAGACAAAAGAGTTATGCAGCTGCTTTACAAACTCTCTTACTTCCTCTACTTGACCAAGTTTTTCAAGATGTACTAATGTAATGATGAAAACTCTTTAATTGCAGGTTTTCACTCCTGGGCTTTGAAGGCACTTTGTTGATTGAGACCAACAGTTTGCTATAAACACAGCTGGGAAGTCCCTTCCTACCAGCCACTGTACACAATACAGTAAAAAACATTGCACCTTTGAATTCCAAACCATTTTGGCCTTTTCCTTTGATGCATGTTGGAATAATTATCATTAAAGCAATGATTTGGCAAGCATGAGACACCACCTTTAAGTGGGAAATGAATCTTCCCAGACTAGGAGATCTAAATATTTAATTCTAAGGAGCAAAAGAATGTGAGTCTATGAATAACAATACTCACCACCTTCCTGTTGGGCAACTCAAAGTAGCATAGAAGGATAAATAAGCAAGATTTTCTTGATTTACCTGCGGGGAAAGTTGAGTGCAAATTGCTCAAGGCCACAGAGATGTAACTAAGGAGCAAAGCTGAGGCTCTTTAGTCCCACTCCAGCATCCTGCTATTGCACCACACCTTACCATGCAAATAAGGGAGGCAACAACAGAGACATCCCCTGTCCTGCTGATGTCCACAGCATCACCCTTCCTCTGCTGGCTCTCTACAGACCTCCTCCCACCTACCTTACCCTTTTGGACAACTCAGCTGTCTGGCAAGGCCTGCCAGGAGCATCCCAGGCAGCACCATGGCCAGGGCAGTGCCAGGACACCCTCATGGCTGCAGCCTCCACAGAGATAACCAGGCAACAGCACTGGTGGGTACAGCACCGTGGGAGGAGCATCTCCTGAGAGACTGAACTGGTCAGCAGGGCTGAGTCAGTTCCATCACTACCTCATGGAGATCCAGGAATGGACATAACAAAACGATGTCAGCACTCAGAGAAAATAATCTGTCATACCAACCTAATGCAGCCTGAATCTTTAATGCGATATTGATTTCACTAATGCTCCTCCATGCTGCCATCTGGAAGCAAAATACTTTTTGTTCTATAGAAAACTGCACTCAGGGTCATGCAGGACAATAGCCAGTATCATTACGAAGAAGGTTTTGTTTTGTTGCTGGGGTTTTTTGAATTTTGTTGTTGCCTTTTTTTTAAGGAGCAAAGATAATTAAAATTCTGCATTCAAAGGCAGTCACTAACATTATTGGCACTAAGAGAAAAGCTGGTCATGTCCAATTCCAGTCATTTTGTCTCACATCAAAGGAAAAGACCTCCACATGGCAGGCAAGTCCTAAGAAAGGGGGCAAGGAAGGCCAGCAGAGCTGCAGCAGTTACAAAACAAGGTGCTGCAACACCAAATCAACATTTCAGTTCTCACTTCAAGGGCTCTTGTGGTCAGAATATTTGTGCTTTTTTCCCCATCTCTTCCCACTATGCAAGTTAAATACTACTTTTTCCATTGAAAGGCTCATCTTACATTTTAACATTGCCCAATTTAAATATGCTGAACATTCATCCTTTTCTACTGATCTGGGGAGAGGTGTGCTATTTCTGTTACCACACTGCAGGCATAGGAAGCCCAGAACTAATTGCAGAGATCCAGCAGATTCTGGTGGCAAAAGGTTTTGCTACTAAACTCCTCCACCAAAACCCAAACCCTTTTCTTCCCAATCCTCTGTAGGACAAGGACAACCTTGATTACAATTCCTTTCCCTCCCTCAAATCACAGCCAGCTCTCAGCCATCTTCTATCATCATTATTACACAGAATTATTTTTCTAATAAGGAAAAGAGAGGTAAAACTTTTTTTTTGGGTGCAACCCTATCAGGTGTCTAAACTGTCTTTTGTCTAGGTCTTAAAGACAGCAGCATTTGTGCTTTTCATCATCTTTGCCTTTCGTGCTGTAACTGCAGGCAAATGAGTTTTGGGGTTTCTGCTTAATCTCACATCTCATTATCATGTATTTGGTGCTGTTCCCTACTTCCTCCCCCACATTTGGTACATGCTGCCCCTCTCTGACTTTCTCAGCAAGCAGCAGAGACCACAGCAGGCTTGGAGCTATAACACACCCATGGTCCACCTGCCTCTTTCTTAAATCCAGAGCTGGCCCCAGAGCAGGATCCCACTTAAAGTGGGGCAACCATTTCTTTAAGTGCTGAGAAAAATCTTCATCTGGCAGACAGCTGTGATAATTCCTGTCAGTGAATAAATTATGAAACGCCTCTCAGAAAAGTGTTATAACTATAGTTAGAATATACAAGATGACTCAATGCTGAAAAATGATACCCCCATCTGTCAGATTCAAAAAGCCAGGAAACTTCATTTAGAAATCATACAACTTGCCTTCAACTTTGCTTTCCTTCCAAATCTTTTCTAAAATTGTAACCTGCCTTGTTCTACAGCTCAGAACACTATTTTTGGATGATGCCTCACCACAAATTCAGATTACTTTGTTTTCTTTATGCTTTACCTGGCTGCAAACAGGTAAAAGCCTGGGGAGTAAAAGTAATTATTAGTTATCAGTAGAGGGCCAAAATGAAGGATGCAGTGGGTTAAACACATTTCACCCCTGAGGGAAGTTAACTATGCTAATGTTCTTCTACTACTACTGCTGTGTACTTAAAAAAAACTGTGGCATTCCTAAGCTACCCTATTTTCTTCAGAACTTTTGAAGAATGATGATCAGGTACAGTAGAGTTTTAAAACATTCTCACATAGGACATGGATTTTTGGCTAACCACAGGGAAGTTTTCGATGGTTTTTCTCCTTGTTTTTAAAGGTGGCAAATGCTCTTAAGCATAGAAAGCCTTATGGACACCTTCCATAAGCTTCATTGCTCCCTGCTGTAAAAGCAATATTATTGACATGGTACACTTTAGGAAACACGTCAAAAAATAGCTACATTGCTGTTTAAATGCTATCCAAATGTTACATTATCACTGAACTGAAGATGCTGTAAAGAAGATGCATTTGGAAAAAGTTTATGCTGCAAGCATAAGATCTGCAATCTTAGGTATGCCAACCACAGATCTTCTGTCATGTTCAGAAAATTGATTTTATCGAACCATTGTACTCTTTTTTCTCAGAAGAATGATTTAAAATCTCAAAAACACCCTAATATTCACAAAGTACCATCTCTGCTTCCAGGATCTGCAGTGACCTGAAAATGGTTTAGTGCTTTGATTTGGGCTGGGTTTTGTCACAGCTGTGCAGGAGATACCACCAGCGAGTCCTCAGATGGCCTCTACCTCTCCATTTTAGTTAGGCCAGTCAGACTTGGTCCTCCTTTGTATCACAACTCAAGTGTTTCAAAGAGTCCATTTCTTTTTCGCTGAAGTGAGCACAGAAAAAGAAAAATAATTGGAATATTTTGTACAAAGGATTGTCTGGGTTATGACAGAGTCAGCACACCTAGAGGAAAAAAGTCACTCGTAAAACAAGAACCTTTATTCAAAAAAATTCTATAAACATATTCAATCCTTTATGATTTATGAAGCTGAGTCCCAGTGTTTCCATAGTAAAGGAAGTTTAAGTCTAACTTAGAAATTTTAAAAAAATAATCCATCTACTTCAGTATCAGCCTTCACTCTTGCTATTCAATTCCTCAGAGCTTCCATTGTTTCCAACCTTTCAATAGATCAGGTAGCTCCTGCCACACAGTACTTAGATTATTTTTTTTCCCCCCATTTTATATGCAACCAGATTAATGATAACTTTTTTAAAAATCCAAATTTCAAGGGGAAGCAAAAGG
This sequence comes from Promerops cafer, assembly GCA_013398275.1. Lineage (NCBI taxonomy): Eukaryota > Metazoa > Chordata > Aves > Passeriformes > Nectariniidae > Promerops > Promerops cafer. The sequence continues at coordinate 1,145,387 of VZSE01002737.1, forward strand.
CAAAACCTGAAAACATTTCTAGTAGTTTCACAGGACAACAAAAAAGGAGCAAGAGAGCTTGGATAGGCAGCAATGTCAGCAGTGTAATTCAATCAAGATGTACTTTGCAGCACAAGGAATGGGTTTCAGGGCACCTTGCAGTAGTAAGGGAACCCATGAGTTCATGGAAAGGGAAAGATCTCCCTCACATTTCAGCTCAACAATGTACAGAGCTTCACAGATCTTTGCTATGGGTAGAGGTGATAAAAGAAATTGAATTAGCTATGCTAGCTCAATTAAATACACACAAAATTGGGCTAGAAGAATTAGTGAAAAACCACTACAAAGCTGATTATGTGTTCAGCATTAGCTACTAAGAACATTAACATCATGAATTACTATTATGATTATTTTAAATCTGGATAATTAATATTTTCTTCTGTAGGTCTCCATTATTAGTACTACCTTTAAGTAGATGCTATCAGCATTTATACTTTAGTTGCAAAGTTCTGCTTTTGAAGAGATACATATTTTGAAATGTTTTCTTTTAAATACAAAATTTATGGTGATGAGGTTAGTTCAAAAATTTTAACATGTCCATTTTGCAGGTACATACTCTGTAACAGGTCAGTTTCCAGCACCCTAAATTTCCATGTGCCATATGAACAGGAAGAGACTTTTACCACGTGTTTGAGGGATGACAACATGCTTTTCAGAGCTGTACTGGAAAACACTTTGCTATAAAAACACATGATTTCATACATCACCATTCCTAATTAGCTGCTGGCAATATTGGCATTATTTAAATCTGCTTCACTGCTAAGCACTAAGAGGTTCAGCAAATCATGCAACTTTTCTTGAAGCTCACCACTGAACCTCCATTTCCCATCCTCAGATGAGCTTCTCTGCTTCCCAGCCACTTCACCCCCTGGGCCAAGAGGGAGATGCACTTTCACACCCCCATCCTCTCTGCAGCTGATACTCTGGGGCACCCAGAGTTACCCCAGGGCAGTGGGGAACATTGACCTATTCTGTATCTTCAGGCCTGTCTCTTCCTATGTTTCCTGCTACCAGCCTTCTTCTTCTGTTCTGCTCTGCAAACACCCAAAACAGAAATCATTTCAAGAGTCCAGCTCTTTAAACAGTTGCTAGGTCACATTCTCAATGAAAGGGCATGGAAGATTTCTAAAGATGTTTTCCTGAAGCTTCTGAGCCCTGTGGCAGTACAGACACAAAGTATTTGCAACCTAACTGAAAAATTACTTCTTTTAAAACTCCTGTTGTAAAACTGCTGCAAACCTCTTGTCATTAATTATAATTTGGGCTTTTTTAGCCATGTTTTAGAGATACTATTTGCTAATGTAAGCTAAGCCAGTAACCAACAGGTTCACATAAGTTTATGAAACTCTGCTTGTTATTTTATACCAGTTTTCAAAAACCAAAGCAATATTGATTGAATAAATACAACTTTTTGTACCCTCCACAAGCAGGCCAAGGTGTGCAGCTTAACAGAATAAGCCAAGCTCAATCTGTTTCCATGAAGAGCAGGTCCTACTCCCTCTCTTTCCCCTACCTTCCACAGCCCCATCATCAGAGGGATGCATGGAACTGTGCTGACTGCCAGATCAGGGATCCAAAAACCCAACCCAGTATGCAACTCAAAAAAACCCAAAGAAAAGCCTTAAATTCCCTTTTCAGTCACCAGTGATCCTGTCTACTAGTCCCTGAGGTCAAATAAGCTTGATCTAGAGCCCTACCTGCTTTACCTACAAAAGAAGTAGACCTCTCACCTGCTTCTTCCAAGGGAGCAGCTCTAAAAGTAGCCCTAGAAACATAAGTGATGAAGAGAGGATTTGTTGGCAATTACTACTGTAAACCACAAAATCTACAGAACTGCAGTGTAATTCACAGGTCTTTGTCACACATGCACTTGCTTTCTGTTTTCAGTGAGGGATGAAAGGCTGTACAAGCCAGGCAAGAACCTACTTTTGCTCTCCAACAGCCAGCAACAGCAGAGCCGCAGGGAATCTGCTCATAAAGAGGCAAAGCATGCACCACCATGTCCTCAGAACACACTCTAGCTGGTGAGGCTGGGGCTTTGAGCCAAAAATACCCTTCTCCTGTTCAACAGCCTTCAGTAGATGTGCCTGAAACCTACTGTGTCACTTTGTCAACCAGTGCAGAGGGCCATGTGGCAGCTACGCAGCCTAACCACACCGTGCAGAAAAGCATTTCCTTCCTGTGCTTTAAACCTGCAGCTGACCAGTTCCACTGGATGCTGCCAGCTCTTCTGCTGGAGAACACAGCAACACTCATTCCCCAGGTATCCCCTGCCCGACAGACCTCCATCATACCTCTGCCACTGCAGCTCCCTTCCAGCCTCAAGAACTACATTGTAGTTCATTGTTCCACTTTTAGAAGTCATTCTTGGCTTTAATCACCCTTGCTGCTCTTGTCAGCATCTCCTCCTGTGGCATTTTAGAGATGACCACACCTCTTGATTTCAGGTTTGGGGTGGGGTTTCTGACCACTACTGAGAGGCTGTTTTCATAAGAAGGTCTCTTACAATCGTAAGGCATTACTTCTGAAGGTAAACTGGCAGTCCAAATCAATACATGGATTTTCCCTTGACCTTCTGCTGCCCAGATGCTCACCCTCATAAAGCCTGTCTGCAGTTTCTCAGTCAGGTCCCAGTCTGACTACTCTGAACACTTGAGTGCCATCAGCAGCTCGTTCACTTCACTGTTCCCTGTCTTTTCCAAGTTACCCATCAATACATCGAGCTGCACAGGCTCCAGCAGAGAGCTCTGCTGTCCTTTACTGGTGGCTTGATTTCCACCATGAGATTTGCCTGTTTCTCTGATACCTGCATTCTGACATTTTTCAACCATTATTAATTCATTTGAAGATTTACCTTGCCGGTCCATTGCAGTGGTGGGGGGGTTTTTTTGTCTTTTTTTTTTTAATGAAGTGTGGTTGGTGATTTTGTCACCTACCTATGGAAAAATCCCAATATATCACCTCACCAGGCAATCATTTTTGTTCACATGTTTACCACGTGCTTCAAAGAACTCCAGTAAATAAACAGGGCAAGCCTTGCTGTTGCAAAAGCCATACTGACTATTCTGCTTTTATGTTAACCCAAAGGTGAATTCTATTATTAAAAATAAACTCAATCTCCCAGGTAAGGACAATGGGCTTTCTGGGCTTCCCTGGAAACTCTGCCTCCCTCTTGCCCTTTATCATCCTTTGAGTCTTCTGAAAGTGCAAAATCATATTAAGTGAATCATATTAAAGGGAGCAGTTACGTACTACAAGTAATTTTTTCTGTCCTTCAAGGCACACCACACTATAGTGATGGCATGTCAATCTATTTTAGTTATGTCATTCCTCCAGTCACCAAAACAAATCCTTTGGTACCTGCCTCCCTCATAGGGAAGATTTTGGGGCATTTAGAACTCCCACATTCTCCACTGGGATGGCAAAAGTGATAAAATAATGTGACTTTACTATTGCAATTTACTTCTTTGAATGTTTTTGAAAAAAAGAACAGATACACACATCACAGAACAGGGTATGTTAGATAAACTCCTTTCCTTGGAGTCTCCCGCCCTAGGTCTTTAAACCACCACAAAGATTTGACCCTTAACTACTCCTTTCAGTATTTGTTTAAAAAACCCAAAACAACCAGCCAAAAAAACAAACACTATGAACCAAAACCAACACCTGCAGCAAATATCCCAATTTTCTACTCTCTGAGTTGTCTTCAACTCCTGGAAGGGAGTCTTCTCACTTCTGTTGCCCCTGCAGAGATGCTGAATTTATGCACACTGTATCTACTACCAGAGAGCAGCTTTACTGTGACATTTTGAAATCGCTCTGCATGCTCAGGAACCAGATGCTGCCTTTCCCCTTATGAATCCCCTCCTTAGTTCATCTGTGCAGCTGCCACCGACAATGTTTAAAGCTTATTTGCAGCATCCCCTCCCTATATGACACAGCTGTTGCACCCCATCCCTTTACAGTCTCTCCCCTTTTCCTCCACAGCACTGATGGTAGTAACACAATCCTATTGCCATGTTTTTTCTTTTCTATGCCTAAATTCACTGGGATTTTTCTGTTACCTATAGCAGACTGCTGATCTGACTTGAGTTTGAACTTTAAAATACAGCACAGCTTCTCTGCCAGCTCAGCCTGCTCCAGCTCTCTCTGTACTTTGACACTGCATTATCCCAGCATTTGTCACCCTCCTGCCACATTTAAGATGTGTGTTATGTCAGTATCCTCTTTTAAAGACAAGCATTTCGTTGTGCATTTTAGTACTTCGGTTTCTGGGATTAATGCAGAAATACATATAAAATGTATCAAAATATCTTGAATTTTTCCTCTGTGCATGTTTAAGTAGCCTTTCATTGGGTTCCACCCTTCCCTTCTGTTGCCTACCTCGTTACTGACAAGGGAGAACACAGGACCTTCATAGAGCAGTGGTGAGGAGTTACTGCCTAAATTTAGCTTCCAGAATCTCTGGATTCACTGCACCATGGACACAGGCAAGATGCCTTACTTGAGTAACACAAGCTGGCTTTAATATTTTCCCCTTGATTCTTCCTCCTACTTCAAGGAGCCTGGGAATATATTTTCAGTGCAATGGCACATGTTACAAGGAGAAGAACTCACGATTACACTCAGTTGCCTCACCACCAAGTCACCACCCTCCTGCTGCTTTAGAGATAGGACTGGCAGCACTCAGCCCTGACATGTTCCTAAATGAGCTTCTCTGCCTCCTCCCCCCTTCCCTCAGCACCACCAGCACTGCTGACCCAAAAGCAACACCCCACCCCAGAAACAGCAGTGTCAGTGAGCCCCTCCATTCCCCAGCTTTGCTTCACATCAGCCACCCTTGGCTTAGGAGAGCTTTGCCTCCAAGAGCCCTGAGCTGTTCTGAGAAGCAAAGATAAACCATGTTTTGGAAAGTCAGAGCAGGAAACTGAGAAGCACAAACATGAAAGAGATTAAATATCCCTACTTCTGCCTGGCAGCAGATACTGCTAAATCCCCAATGACACTCTACACTAAGCCTTCCATAAAAATTACAGTGGCATTCCATTGTTGTGAACAACATGAAACCACCCTAAAACCATACAGCAACACATCCTCCACACATCATCCAGAGTAGAAATGTACAGACAACGTCAAGGTGCTGTGAGAGAAGCCACAACTCTCCAATGGCATCAGAATTTGGATGAACAGGAATGGGAGCAGACTTGACTTCACTGCCACTGCACTTGTGTCTCCACAACACTGCAATGTTGAAAGGAAGACATCACCTCTGTGCAAGCAATTTTGGGGTGCAGGAGGGAAGCCCAGCTACCACGAGTAGAAAGTTAATGTAAAGTAAGCTTTGAAAACAGTTCTTGATGACATGAACAAAGAACTAAATTATTCATGCTATTGAGTGCAGGAAGAGGTGCTGACACAGGTGATTGCTTGGATGAGAAGCTTTCCAGTCTGCACTAGCCACACTGAACCTCTGCTTTTAGATACATGCAAGAGGTCTTACCCTTGGATAGATGGTACATGAAGTGGTTACTTATCTACTCTATATCTAAATTGCTTACATTTTTTAACTCCTCCGAGACCCTTGTGTGCTTATCCAATAAAAACAGATTGCCAGTTGTTAGAGAGTTCTCTAGTTCATCTCTGAGACCCACTGACATCCCTCCAGGTACCAGCAGACACATGCATACTGGAGAAGTTTCCTTATTGATTTATCCCAGACCTCTGATCCAATAAGCCATTTATCACTGCCAAAAGGACAGGGACAAATACATTTAACATGATGTGTTAAACACAAAGGCTATAAAATGATTGAACCTCATTTTCCAAGGGGCTTCTGCTCAACCTAAGAAACATGGAAGCACCAGCTGCACCTGTATGACAGCCATACTACAGTTGCACCTATCACTTCTCCACACAGGAAGAAGTTGCAGGCACAGCACCAGAAATTATTTTAAAAAGAAAAAAACACATTTGGGTTAAAGTGTCTTGGTATTATGCTTCCAGTGTTGACATAAAGCCATTTTTTTCTGCGGTATATGGCTTTTTTGCAGGTGGCTGCAATACCCTTGGAAAGCCTAGGAACAGACCTAGTAACAAATTTGGGATTTCACAAGTTACATAGATTTGTGGCAGAAATGTAAACTAATGGAATTTTAAGACCTATCTTCTTGTCATCTCAAAAAGAAGAAAATTTTAAAACTTTTTAAATTTTTGAAAAAAAAACCAGAACATGAACTATGCTTTGCTCTCTGCCCAGGCTTTATTACGTGCTTGTAAGCAAGAATGCTTTCTTCTAGATCCTAGAAGCCCATTTTAAAAAGTCCCTATTCAGACCAATCATGGGGTTCCCCAATTAACTACATGTCTAACCATAACATATTACCCAATTCATCTATGGCCATCATAAAAATTGCAACAAGTCTAAATATACTCTGAAAACTTCCTAGGCATATTAGAATATTTAAATTTTTTTATTAAATGAAAGCAATTTAATAAACTGACATTCTTAAAAAGAATATTACATGGATTTCAGCTAACATCAAATTCAAGGCCACATGAAGGCAGTCTACAATAAAGAATAGAGCACAGCTTCTGATTTTGCCCAAACACTACAAAATATTGCCAGATGAAACAAGCATCTTTCTTGCCTTGAAAAGCTTCTTTACTTTGCACCACTTGTTCTTCTATTCTAATAAGAGTTATCACATTTCCTTCCTTACCTCACACTTCTTACTGCCTTACTAACGTAACCGTTACTTTGAAAACCTACTAAAAGTTCTAAAGCTCTTTTCTGCAGCTTCCAAATCCAATAATACTGCTGTGGTCAGGATATAAAGCACACACATGGCTAATGCCAGAAGTATAAGCATCAATCACTGTGGAATTACTTATTTTTTAAGACTACTTATAAAGTTCAGCTTCATAGTAGCAATTTCTTTGCCACACTTCCTGAAAATCAGAGGAATTCTATGAAGCTGCACTCAGCTTATTACAATTCTTAAATAATTGAACACGTGCACAAACAGATCACATCACCTGCTGTGAATCAACACTGCAGCAGGATGCTCTGCAATACTGATTAACATATTTTAGTCTAATCATTATCACAGTCAATTGAAATGACTTATATAAATGTATTTGATTTGCCATCCTTAATCTTGCAGGACAACTTTGTATAAATGTTCAATTATACTCCATAACTCTTCAGCTGTAAAACATTGACTCAGTCTGGAGCTAGGACTGGATCCAGCTGCACGCAGACAGCTCTGTGAGGAGGCAGTGTTGAGAAAGCAAAAGGGTCCTTCTGCACCTCATAACTCAGTGGGAGGTTCTCCCTGATGAACTTCTGAAACTCCCATTCTGCCAGCAACAGAAGGGTCCCCCAGACATCCATCCCCCAACCAAGCATTTGGGGTTACCACACACAGCTGCATTGAATGAAAACCATCAAGCCTCAGGCAGTTTGGACCAAGCCCTCCATCACTGACAAAATTACCCCACTCCATCTTAATTGGAAAAAAACACCACAACCACTTGCAAGAAAACAGGGAATAAGAAGCAGAGAAAGTTTTGCCATGGAAGGGGGTTTTTGGCTGATAACACAGGTAGCTCATTTGGGAAAGTCAATGCACAACTAAAACATTGTGCATTGTGCAAAAACTTTGGCATTTGTGTATGCCAAATCACAGTATAAAGCTTTAATTATTGTTTCCAAATATCTACTGCCTGTCAGAATGCTGTAAAGGTCACTTCAGAATAACCCAAACATGCAATACTTAGATGGATTAGTCACACCAGTATGGTCCAGATTCAGCATTAATTAGATTCCCCCTCTTAGTTCCTCATCATATTTACTGTCTTTTAGTTTAAAATGCCAGTGTACATCAAACCTTCAAATCCAAACTCCCAAATACTGCAGATATTCCTGTTTAGACAGCAAACTAAATCCCAGTGTGCCACCATCCCTAACCTTCCTTTCTTTTTTCTGATGAGCAGGTATTACATATTCCAGTCCAGAAAAGCAAACTCACTTCCCCAAGAAGAGCCAAGTGCAGATCAAAAATTCAAGAATTGTTTCCTCAGTTTATTTTATAGCCACAAGCAACAATTTACTTGTTGCAAAGGCACATTATATTAAAAATAATGGAAGAAAGAGCCATAAATGAGTTTTCAAAAGGCTCACTGCCTCAGGGCTTTTGGAAGAAGGAGCTGGGAAAAAGCTCAGGATGTTTTATTAATTGTTAGTAGCTGGATCACTGTAACACAAAAGCTCTTGCTGTGCTAGATACTCTTTTAAAATACTAAGCTACAAAGCATCCTGTGTTTCATTATGAATTTTCAAAAGATATATATAGGCTGACAGGGAGAATAAAGCAGCAATATTACATCCAAGAAGGATCATCAAATCTTCATCTTTAAACCAAACAATCTTTTCTGACCACTGAAGCCCACAAGTCTCCCCACTGCATGGAACAATACCAAATTTCAGACATACTGTTTCTTGCCTAAAACGACCATGAAAACACCTAAGAGCAAACCTGCCCTGCAAGAGCTGAGGTTTAACTATGGACAGAACACGATTAGAGTGGAAACCTTGGAAGCATCTTGAAGTGGCAATTCCTGGAGGTTTGTAAGAGATATTTCCAAAAGGCAGAGGATTCCCTGACAGCCAGCTTTCTCAAAGATGCATTTTCTAAACTAAGATGCATTTTCTGACAGAGCTGTATCTTCCCCCCCTGTCCTTTCAGCAAGGTTTGCAGGCTAAGAGCACAAAGGCAGCAAAAGCACTAAGCAATTAAGAATCCTCTTTAGAGCTAACAAGCATTCCAAGAGACCCTCGGAGCCTTTAAAACTGCTGAGTTCAGCTGAAGGTGGCTCAGGAGGGTTTACTTTGGCACATCTGAGATTGCTACAGAGCAGACAGAACTGAAGAGGGCTACAGGAGCAGCTGTGCAGCTCAAAGCACACTCCAGCACCTCCTCTGCAGCACCAGGCTCATCTCATGCACCACACACACAAGGAAACCCCAGATCAGGATGAGATCACACAATCCAAGTATCTGGAATTTTCCAGAGAACACAGGTGCTGTGCGGTCTGTGGGATTTTGAGGTTCTCTAACTCTTCTCTCCCTCTACAGGTGTTGTTATTATCAGCAGGTAGAGGATTCACCCTGCAGCCCTAAGGCAGGACTTGGAGGCAGAGGACCAAATCTCATACAGCCTTTTGCACTAGAGCTTGTAAATTTACAAATCTTGTAAACAACTCCAAGATGATTTAAAAATACACTGTGGATAACATTAAGCTCAAATTTTCAGCTCAACTTTCAGATACTAAGATCTGGTTTCCTTTCTTCAAAACCCTTATCAGAAAATTCCTGCAGCAATCAGGTGTTACTTGCAAACAACTTGGATTTTCACCTCCAGATCAGCCTGGATGATACAGGTGATATCAATTTTGGGTACAAACCATCATTATCTATCCCCCAGATCAGATATACAATAAAACATCTTAGGGGGAGACTAGAATTCAAACTATCTAGTATAACAGGCTTTTGCAGGGAATATGAACTAGAAGTGAGGATGAGCCATTCATTTCTGATATTGCTTAAAATTCTCCTAAAACATCACACAGTAAAGAATTCCTTATTGTAAAGGCTGATGTTGGAAAATTATCCAGCACTGTGGAAGAGCCAAAACTACTGAACAGCAAGCTACAGAAAAGCCCAGCTAATTAAGATGCTTCCTCTCTACCCTGTACTTCTGATTCAATTCTCCCGAAAGCATTGATCCCCAGAAATTCTATTTCCCATCAGTTCAAGGGACTCATTCTTCTGACTCCCTGTGCATCTGTCTCATTAGGACTTGGCCCATTTGTCCCTTGGCCTCTTATTTGGTAATAAGCAGCAAGTGCACACATCACCCACCCTGCCACAAGCATTCCTTTTTTTGCATTGAAGTAAAAACCAGAAAGCAAGCAGCTCTGCCTCTTCAGGCAGCTTTAGTGCAGGGAGCCAGGCTAAGAAGCAACATGCAGCCTTTGCCTCCCAGCCACCCTCCTCCAGGCTCACGGGGGCTCTGTCCCCAGACCCCATTTCTCCCTTCTGGGATCTGGATAACAACAAATTCCAGCAGACACTCCATGGTGCCTCCCTCTGCCTCCATAAGGACAGACAAGTTGGTTACAGCTGCACCAGCTGCTTTGATGGATACTGGGATTTTACTGTCATCCTTTGGGACCAAACATTCACTGGTATAACTACTTCTGGCAGAGTTCCAAAGCGCTGACAGGTCAAACAGGGGCTGACTTTGAAATAACTGAGCCCTTAAGATATTTACAAGTTCCCAACTCTGTTGCTGCAAACAAGTACTTACAGATATCCTGGCTGTATCTTCACAGCTCAGGCTTAAATTGTGTTTTGTCACTAAAACCAGGGTAAAGATTCAATTTAAAAGTAATAAATGAAAAAAACCTTCACTGATGCAAAACAGGGAACACAAAGATTTTCTTAAGAAAGGATGTTCTTTGATGTTTGATCTTTGCACACTTACAAGCCTAATCAACAAGAATGGAGATCTAAGCCATGAAACAGCAGCTAACAAGCAAGCTCCAAGTGACTTCCATGTGTTAGAAAAATAGATTACTTGTTGGAAGAATTGCCTTGTTCAAGTTTAGGGCTTGACATGCTTCAATGATCTCAGACCTAGGGGTAGGTTAACAAACCTTGGGAAGAAGGATGCCCACTGATAGTGGCCACGAAGCATGCAGAATCTATGGGCCACAAAGCATTTAGGCAGAATTCTCAAGATTAGGAAGAAACTGATAAACCCAAGAAAGTAACTGCTGAAATCAACTCCAACTGGGCAAAACATAATTCTAGCAGGGAGAGATCAGGACCCCCAACCCAAGGGGACTGAAAGACTGAGCATGTGGACTAATAAGCATAAGAAGCAAGAGAATCATTAACCAATAGATGACAGGAATTAGTGTTCATTGGCTACAAGTTACATAATTGTACTAATAATTACTATTCTCTCCTTGCTAAAAGGCATAAGTAGTAAACATTTTGATACCTGATGTGCTTGATTTGTGGAATTCCACCAAGCACCTTGGATTGCACAACTCTGAAATTATTGGCTTGTTCCACACCACAAATAAAACCCCACATATTTTTGCAGACAGTACCATCACTTAAGACTCTAAACACTTCTGGTAGTATCCATAATTTCAAACAAACAGGTTAGTTTCCCACTTGTCAATCATAAGTCACATCCAAATATTCATTACTTAATAACTAATTACAAGTTACCTAAAGTCTTCTATTCCTTCTTATGCGGATAAAGACACTTGAAATAGTGAAGAGAAAATCACGTATTTTGATAAACATGCAACAAAATCTCATTATTTCCCAAAATGACAGGTATGACATGAATCTTACACATGGATTTATGTAAGGACTTATGAGCTTCAGAAGTCCTCTGACTCCTCACTGCATCTGCCTCATTGGTATTCCAGCAATGCTGCACTGTCTGAAAACAGAAATACTAACACTTCAAGATAATAGCAGCAGATAATGTTGACATTTTAGTGTGGTAAACAAGTTTCAGCTGGACAATGTGGTTTGCATACATTCATCATCTTCCTTTAAGCAGCTTACTCACCAGATTGAGTCTAAATGGCTTAAACAACTGGAGACACAAATACTTTTTGGTAAGCTAAGAGCAAGGCAGTTACTGCTGAATTCTCCTCCTTTCCACAAGCCAGTCTGTAAAAAAGCAGAAGGCACGTGCTTCATGGAACACACCGCTGCCATGAGACAGAAGCTGCTTTTTTTCCTTCATGTAACCCTGTGACTGGCTCAACTGGCATCACAGGACCAAAGTAACTGCTCTATTCCAGACTAATGGAGCCATCCCTTTATCTGGCAAAGGCCTGCTGAAAGTGCAGGAAGCAAGGAGTCATCACGGAGGACTCCAGGGCCAGCAGGAAGCCACCACCACCACCACTCTGGTTAACTCTAAAGTGCTTGCTTAGGGTAGGGCTCCTCTCCAGAAACCGCTCAGCAAGAGGGCTGGATGCGGCTGGAATCAAAGTGGAAGCATTTTCAGGAAATCAGCTGTTTGGATGATGAGCAAAGAGACCCAGGCAGAGCTAGTTAATTATGTAGGAAACACAGAAATAGAAAACCCACTGCCAGGGTAGGCTGCCATGCCTGCTTTACCTTCCTCCTTTTCTGTAGCCTCACGCAGGTACACAGAACCACTGGCTCCAGCATCACACAACCATCTGCTGCTTGATTAAAGGAGCTGTAAGCAGATTTGTTCTCCCATGAATTCAGGCATTCCTCCTGACTTACCCCTCCAGCATCATTTGCATAGAAAGGGGGGGTGCTTCCACAGTGGAGATGAGAGAGAGCAACAGTCTTGGGGAGGAAGTGGAACAACGCAGCTATGCTGGAGAAATAAACCATCCATTCAAAGGTGTTTAGTGCAGAATAAATTACAATAAGAGATGAGATTTAACTGGCAGGGATTGATTCCACACACTCTTTTCCTCATCTCTTTCATATCTTGCTGGAAGGAAAAATTATATTTCAAAGAACAGCTGTTACAGATTCTGCCTTTTCCATAAGAAATCTGAAGCACTCAATTCCCATAATGATCCATTTAGCCAGTGTCTGACTGGAGATGTACTCACTAGAGCCCATTTCCTCTGCCTGGATGCATGAGGACTTCCAGCATAGAAATGATACAGTATCTCTCACACACACACACACAAAAGAGCAAAATTTTCACCTGTCTTGATTAAAGAAAAAAACTATTGACTAGTTAAAGCATTTATCACTCAGTCCTGTTGTCTTCCACTCAACTTCATTCACGCCACCCTTCAAAAAAGATGCCCTGCACAGCCTCACAGACCTGAGTCTTTTCTGGTGCTGACAAAGACTCTCACCTAAATGATGATGGCACGGGCCTCAAGGGCTAAAAAGCTTTGAGTTTGGCCAAAGCCTGAAGAAGGAAGGTCAGGAGTTATGTACAAACCTGGTAATTTAGATGCTGCCACCACCACCACACCTGAGGGTGATCCATTTTGTGATTCCCTCCTTTCACAGTACCAAAGTCTCCATTTGCTCTGCAGACTTTTTATTAACTTACAGTATAAAATCTGGCATGCAGTTGCTTTAATACTTGATTTTCATGACAGTTGATATTCTGCCTCAAGTTCATCCATCACAGATTTCAATAAAAGCCTACCTTTAAGCAGATAAACAGTCCCAACAGAACCTCCTACAAGAGCTTGCAGCTCTTTGTGGAGGTTTTGGCAATGCTACTGAATTCATTTTGTCAAAGAAGGGTAGCAAGAATAAGATCACAGTAGTTTTGCCTAACAAGTATTTGTAACAAACCTGGCAAATAACCAAGTTTTGTACTTAACTGCATAGTGGATTGCTTAATAAGCAACCAATGTCTCCATAAAAGAAAATTGAATGGAAAAATAATTATAAACAACATTGAAATTGCAGAAAAAATATAATCATGTGGTCCAGTGTTATCACTCTAATAGACTGTGCAATGCTATTAATCATTAAAATAACCATGTTATTTTAAGAGCACTACAGAAAGGTGCTTGTTAGTACTGGCAAGCCATTCCATCCCCCAAAATCAAAACCAAATTAAAATATTCTGAAGTTTCCAACCAGCCAAGGTGAAACCCCCTTTTGCTGCAGCTGAACCAAACAAAAACAGCAAACATGCTACTTCCATTTGAGATAATCTTAATTTAACAAGCTAACGCACCTCTTGTTTGTCACTACAAAGGAGTTACAAACATATCAATGCCTCCTGTTTGCATGGCCAGTGAAATCCTTTGAAGCTTTGTTGTACATCAAACTGCTTCACCAAAACCCACACACAAGAAGAGTACTTTTCCACTCAACATTAATTTTTTTTTCAATTAATGTATGCATACAGCACTCACCTGTAAAAGATATTTTAAAACAATGGACACACCAAGAACTACTGGTGGGAAAAGGTGTATCCTGAGTCACCTACATTTAATCTCCAGGACATCAGTGAGCGACCAAAACGCAGAGAAATAGCAGCACTCTGATTTCTTAACTGATCAACCACACATCAGACCAGAAACTAGTAACTAGTTAGTTTCCAATTAGACTGTTTACATCCTTACTGGAGGAAAACAGTTGCAATATTATATCTTGTTTCAGCAAATAACCATTTACAGGCTATAGAGAGCAGTGGTTCTAGTTAACGTGCTATGCTAAAATTTATCACAGATTTGAATGCTAGGTTTAAAAAAAGCAACCAAACAAAAAACCCCACAAAAATACACACAGGACAACATTTATGTGATTTAAATTATGGTCTGATTGCAAAGCTCATTAGCAACCAAGCTCAAAACATACCAGGGTTTCCACACTGTGTTAACAAATCAGGCTCTCTTTAGACTCACAGGCTAAATTGCACCTGCATATAAATCTAGTGGGTTGCACTGTCAAACCTGAGCTATCCCAGAGCAGAACTACCAGTACTCAAAGGGCTAAACAATCAGGGCTTCATAAACTCTACAGATTTATTTCTGCTTCTACCCCCTTCTACAGCTCAGGCAGGGAAGCAATTGCTCCTGTGCAAACAGTCACTTAGAAAAGATTCCCAAAGGGCTCTTGGCACTTTCCAATTAATTTTTCCATCCCAAGCCCCTTACAGGAAAATTCTCCTGGAATCTGAGCCAAATTATTCCTATCATTCCCTTCCAGCTGTGCAGTCCCTTGACAGAAAGCACAATGGAGTTGTTATGCCTTCATTTTATCCAAATGGGAATTCCATGAAGGCTGAGCTCATGGTCCCCTTCTCCAAGCACACTTACACCTTGACTAATGATGGCCACAAGACTTTTAACCTGGAAAATTGTCTTCTAAGGTTAGGAGAGAAGATTCCTCCTCTCATTCTTCCTTCTGCATCAGATTGCACAGCACATTTTTTTATTTGTAAGTTTTCTAAGTATCAAAGTAGATAGTACAAACTTACACACCCCTCTCTAGACAAAATTCCATGAAATAGGACAGAAGCTTCGATGAAATTCCTGTGATAACAAAAGAAAAACCACTTTCTGATGACCTGCAAGGACAGGTGATTCCCTGCAGCCCTCCATTCACTTCTTGGGAGAAAACAGTATGACTAGGGAAAGAGATGCTGGTGAGGGGTAAGCAGTGACACTGCAACTAAAATATCAGTTTGAAAAAGGTTTTTCAACAGAATTCCCACCCTAACACCTGTGTGCTTGCCAGTAAAAATATACTTATTCTGCTACTAAAGTCAAATGTATACTTGAATTTGTTTCCAAATGAAAACACATTTTTCGCTTTAAGTGAAATTCCTCTCAGCTTCCAGTTTATCCAACATTACAAAAACTATTTCAACCAAATTTAAGTGTTTTCATACAAAAAACCCGAGTCTTGTTACATTAACAGTTTCACCATTGGTTCATAGTTTGAAGAGCCACCCTGGTGAGGGCATACCTGGGAGATGGAACTGGGTGATCTTTAAAGTCCCAACTCAAACCATTCTGTGGTTTCAAGGACATGAATGATCTCCTAGTCCTGTGCCTGCACAGGGTTTAGATCAGTGAGGTGCAACTCACATGCTGGTAGCACCCTGACAATCACCTGAGTTACCATAACCATTAATTTGAAGTACCCAAGCTGGCCGTAGGTAAAATGAGAGGAAACTGAAAAGTTACATTGCACTGAAGGAGTTGAGTGCAAATACAGTACAAGTTGTGCTCCTGATCATCTCTTCTCAGAAAAATAGAAAATGGCTGCTTAAGAAAGTGTGATTCAATTACCATAATTTTTAACTTGGCAAGTTCAATTTGAAACAGATATGGTGCCAATGAAAAATTACTTTTGCATCTTAAGAGCACTGAGATGTCTGCTGTTGACAAAGTTGCTCATTAAAGAGCTGCCAGAACTTCTTTCAACCCTCAGCCCATCTCTTCTCTTCAGTAAAAGGTGATTCCCACCCCTAAAAAAACCACAAAAACACTACAAAAAAAAAGAAACAAAGAAAATGAAAGAGCAATGGCACTCTGCTTAATTTTGAAGTATAAGACTCCAGACCTTTCAGCTCACCTGGGAGTGATGAAACCATGATGGCATTGGCTCATTCGACATTTTCTCTCCCTGCTAAATAAATTTAACTGCTCAGAAAACTCAGATTTGTTCTGATTTAAGCTTCAGCATTCCCAAAATGGAAGTCTTCTAACCAAACAGCCCCAGATAATGTTCACTATTTTAGACTGACATTCAAACACATATGAACACACAGATTTAGATACACACCACCACCCCCATCTTAAAGGGGATTTGGTTAAGAAGTACATCAGTTCCCAAAGAGCTGTTCCTCCTCTTAGCTTAGTTAATTAACTTAGTGTGATACACTGTCAGTGATATAATGGTGTAGATAAATACACCACTATTTTGGAGGAGGTTACAGGGTTGGTTTGCATTTTGGTTTTTTTTTAATTCATTGTGTACTTCTACAAAAACTCTGCAACCTTGGAATTCTCTACAACATACAACCTTTTTACAGTACTATAAAAAAACCTAAAAATCATTATCTGCAGCTATGGAACAAGGAAGAATGAAGATATGAATCAGTATTTTTCATGCTACTCTTTGAAAGCATTTACTACAAGATTCATACCATTATATCTCAAAGATATGAAGCAATTATTTTCTTCATAATACATTCTTTTGAAGAACAATATAAAAATCATGGAAATGAGCTATCAAAAATCTTCATTTTTCCTCAATTTTACAGATTTGCCCAGGGAAATTTGCATAACTGCATGCAGATGATATACAAGAGAAGAAACACAGGGTCAAACATGCTTTTTCATTAAACTTTCACCACCATTTCCTATTGAAGACTACAGGCTGCAGAGACTGTTTCTAATTAACAAAGCACAGGTCTGGTGCTATTCAGTATTTTTATGAATAATGTCAGTAGCTGCAAAAGCTCTGAAGAGAAATGAGACATAGCAGAGGATGAGCAAGTCAGCACAAGTCTCTATATGATTGTCAGGAAAGAGCAAACATAATCTTCAGATGTATAGAAAGGAATTAGGAAGCAAGAAGGCAATTTTTATCCCCAAGTAAGGTATTAGCTACACAGATGTAGGATTAACCAGGAGTTCCAATAACTCACTTAAAAAGGACACCAAAACTCAGGAGATGATGCAGAGAATCACAATTCTGTCTCAAGGTTACATGAAAACTCAGCATTGAGGGTAAGGAGCTCACTGTTTCAGAGATGAAAGACAATAGCTGGGTGACAAGACTACAACATCTAATACAAAGAAAAAGGAAAGAAGAAAAGCACCTCTGGCAGAAATTTAAATGTCCTTGAGGCTTTTTATTCAAGCAAAGAAAAGCATATAAAATGGAAATTTTCAGCTATAATTTAAATTTAAAACCAAACACATAGAAATCTGAGATTAGGTCCAGAGTTTTTAACCAAAGGGAGTTAACAACTAAAGTTAATTGCCAAGGAAACAGTCAAGTCTGCCTTTTAATTTCTTCACATGCAGACTGGATGCCTTTTCACAAGATACCCACAAGACAAATGCAAACCATAGGGCTCAGCACATAGCTGAAGGAGAGTTAGACTCCAGCTTACTCCCCAGGTCAGACTACATAAGCCCCAAGCACTTTTTAACCCTTGCATTCCTTTAACTCATTCATCAAGCCAAGAGGAAATCTGAATGGTAAATACTTCAGATGGGATTTATCTTCCCCAACATGAAGTCATCTAAAGGTTTGCTGCCCACCCTAAACAAGCCAGGAGCTCCTCACAGCAGAAGCACTTCCAGAAGTGACCTCTTGCAGTCCAACTGTCTGTCCCTCCCTCTACATCCATTAGGTAAGGGCAGCCCCAAAGGCTACTCACTTAACATTTGGGTGGAAGAAGATGAGCAAGATGAACACTACTAAAGACAAAAGCATGAATTGGTTACTCATTTCATTCAGAGCTTGGTGAAAACAAAAATTTAAATACCCTTTACATACATAAAAATAGCTCGTGAAGAAACCTTTCCTCTTCTAAAACAATCCCATTAATTTACTTGCCTCTTAAATAGTCTCTGAATCCAAGCCAAAGAAATATTTTGGAAAACCTAAACAGCTGTGCATTATGTAGTTTTCCAAAGACTTACTCCAGACACTTGAGGAAGAAAATGGTAGTAACTGGAAAAAGAGGATAAAGCCCTAAAGACCAAGAAATAAGAGAGACTGAAGCAGCACAGCAGGGAGAAAGGACAGATAACACACATGCATCAACAATTATTTGTGATTTAAAACCATGCAAGAAGCATGTTTTATATGATCCTTAGAGATAACTTCAAAAGGCAGATACAGGGTATTACAAGTTTGAAAAAGAGCATGCTAGAAGTCTCTCTTTGGCCAGAGGAAGTTAAAGCGTCGTCTGAAACATGAAAATCAGTTATCCATTAAGCCCAGTTCTGTTAACAGTCCCATGGTTTTGAGGGCACATTTCTGCACCCATGCAGGGAAGGCTCTTTAATTCCAGTCCCTGAGCTTTGGGATACAGCTACAATTAAGGAAAAAAAAAAAATCAGGGAAAAAAACCCAGACGATCTCACACCCACAAAAACCCACACATTTCTTAGAGTCCTTGAAAATACATTTGTAGCTTGAAAAGAATGACAAGATGATAAGCTGACACTGAGCACACAAACTCTCCTCTCATCTTTTGAGAGGCAGCAAAAAATTCAGACAAGGCAGTAAACAACACTGAAATACCATCAAGCCAGAGATTAGAAAAATCGCCTGCTACCTGGTGTTTAGAAAAACCTGTTACAATATAAATTAAACCAGTATGAATTTACATTTAATTCATACCTCCAGTATTAATGGCCTCCATAGTGTCCCCTGACATTTAAACCTAAACAATAATTTGAAACAACAATTGCATCTTAGGTCTCTATTCTTTTGATCCATCCAGGCAAGTAGTAAAGACAAGACTAGAATTTCAAGCTTCCCTACAGACTCTTCTGAAACACAGGTCTAATTAATGGAAAATAAAACAAAACTATAACCTGGCAGTATAATTTCTACTAGGAATGCCCTGTCTTACCAAGAATTTTTTTAATAAAAATTATGTGTTAATGTGACTGCAGAAAAATCTTTCTTTTCAGCACAATTTCCATTTAATCAGAGCCACTAGCACGGAGATTTGCTGCTGGGCAATAACCCAAAACATTTGCAAGCATTCAACCCTGTTTTATTTCTCAGAAACCATCATAAACTTAACAGCCTGTGCTATCCTTCAAGCAAACCTTACATATTTAATATATACATGTAGGCAGAAAGAAATGGCACAGAACATAAAAGGCTGAGGCCTAAAAAACAGGTTACTTTATGTCTGTAACAAATTTCACACCCTAAACTATCAGTTAAAATCTCTTTGAAGACCATCCATGATGGACTGAGAGCAACTTTTTCAGGCAAGGAGAGGTACACAACACAAAACCCTTAACACTGACCTCAAATCCTCTGTCCAACCCATCCAGCACCTTACAGAGTACAGAAGCCTCGTCTATCAGATTAGGGAAGGAGAATGCAGGAGGGAAAGGAAACACCACCAAAATATTTAGTTTCATACAGTCACTCCTGTAGAGCAGGCTATAAATGTTCACATCCATGCACTGCCTGACACAGAAACATCACTAAATTGTCAGCTAACAAGCAGGAGAGTCAATTTCTATTTCAATTCTATCACATATCTGACACTTGGTTAGCCCAGGGGATCAACTCAGACTGCAGCCAAAATAAAAGCATAGTTTTGTGCTGAAATGACCAAGTATTCTCTATCACTTCTGTCTTTCTTTCCCTCAGAAAAGAAGATAAAAACTTTTGACATTTTAGGATTCTATGCTTAGAATTTTATGGGAGAGCTAACAAGAAAAAAATAAGACTTCTCTAAATACCATTCCCAACAAATAAGAAAGTCACAGAGTTCACCCCTTCCCACACAGCCTCAGAAAAAAAGGATTCCAGCAGCTCAGTTACCACCCCCAAGCTACAGCTCCACTGCTGAGCTACTAAAGCTGTAGAACAGAAGAAATACCATTATTTAAGACCTTACTTACCCAGCCAGGGCTGAGAATACTGATGTCTTTCAGGAGGCACCAGCAGAGGCAGCACATTTTACAGTCAAGACAGACACACAGCACAGCAAGGAGAAAGGCCATGCATGACTCGGCAGCTCCCACAGCCAGCACTCCTGACCACACGGAATGGGAAACAGCACAAAGCCAGGTAAACACACCTGATAAAAACGCAGCATTTCCTCCCAAGGTGAGCAGGGCTCACAGCCCTAAAGAGGCTCCCCAGACACCCCAGCACAGCTGAACCCCACTGCCCTGGCACTCACCAAGCAGAGGCCAGGCCAAGGACTCTCCTTGGGTGCTCTCCCTTCTCCTTCAGCAGGGAAACGGGGCTTCAAAGGACAGGCACAGCCAACCAACACAACCTCCCCAAGAGCCCAGCACTAAAAAGCTGGCGGCCCCAAGAGCCCTCCCCCTCAGACAGCAAAATTTACAGCCCCCTTCATTAGTGTGGACCACTTTCACCTGCAGCAAGAGCCAGGGCCCAGGAGTGCTGCTGCCTGCCATGGCGTCAGCACGGCGAGGCTGAAGTCAAGCACAGGAGCAGAGCAGGCAGCTGGGGAGATGGTCTGTCTCATTTCTGTACTGCAAACACGGCAGGCTTGTTTATTTATTTGTTTCAACCTCCCTGAAGCATCAAAAACCTTCAGAATAAGCATAGCAGACCCTGAGCCAAAGCTTAATCACAGCTCCTGTGCTGTCAGCTGGCCCTTGTTGAGCTGGCCCAGCCTTCAGGGACACACAGCTGAAGCAGACAGACTGCCTGAAGCTTTCAAAGCCAGCTGCTCTGTACTTTGCATGGCACTGAAAACATACAGATCAAAGCAGTAGCTACCAACTCTGGTGTGAAAACTAAGGCAGGGAAATAGTCCCTTGAATATCACTTAGGATCAGTCTGTAGCTTTTTAATCAGAATCCCCATGACTTCTCTGTTGTAACCACAGGACATCTCTGCCCCTCGAGACCTACCTCCTTTCCCTTCTCCTTTATAGCCTATTTTATTTCACAGCTGATCCTGTTGCTAAGCCATGCAATACAATAAAATAAAACAAAATAAAATAAAATTTAAAAATATCCCCTACATATCTCTTTTCCACACAATACTACTGAAATTTTTAGTTAAGGACTGGAGACTTTCCTTTTCACATGATTCTTCCAGAACTCCATTAAAGAACAGCCAGCAGTGGGCAATGAGGAAGACCTCCATAGGTAAGGGTCAGTAGGTAAACACTTATTTTGGTAAAATAAGTACTTACTAAAGTAAGTAATCCCTTATTTTGGTAAAACAACAGCAGGAATGATGTGTATGACTGCAGGCTTAATTATTCCTGTGCTCTCATGGTGGGACTTCAGGGAGAGTAAGACTACCTGGTCTCTTTGAATTGCTGTAAATTCATTCCTGTAAACGCCAAATGCGCAGAAAAACTGGGTCAGCCTGGTTTGCTTCAAACACTCCAAATCAGCCTCTTATCCTGAGGTGCTCTCCTTGGAAAAAATGCTGTCAAAATTCAACTCTCTTCAGTTATTTCTGCATGCAGAAGACGGGGGACCCAGCCCTAACAGCACACAAATGGCTTCACCTCCAGTAAGGCACCCAGCAATGCAGCAGAAGCCACCAGCAGATTTCATGCACCCATGTACACAAATTTGTACACAAATTTCATGTACCCATCTACACAAATTCTCCCGTCTCATGGCGTGTTTGGCACTCAAACTGTCACCTTAGTCAGTACTGAATCCCTGTGAATTCAAAATGAGCTTCTTCATGCCTGTGTATAGCTCTAATCAAAGATGTTATCACTCAGGACTTGTGGGAATGTCTGTGTCATTCATAAATTATGAACTAGACTTCTTTAAGCCGTGGTAATTACTACAGGTATGCAGCACTAGGCAGAAATGTGATGTTTACAGAGCAGTGCTCCACTAAAATGTCAATATTATAAAGCCTGTAACTGATTAGATTGTTCTGGACAAGAACCTTAGCAGATACGAAACAAACCAGCTTTTTTTGATGCAGACAGAGGCAGCACAATTTAACAACTGTAAATTACAGCTATTTTTCTGCTGCTTTCTTGTCCTCTGTTGCATCCATTACAGAGCATGATTACCTGCACATCTTACAAAGACTATTCCAGAAAATAGCCTTGCAATGCAGGTCACTTTCATTCACAACTCTCTAAAAGTGTTTAAAAACAGGAGAAATATTTTGGAAATGTGTTACATTATTATGGCTGAAATGAAACAAACAAACAAATAAAAACTGTTGCAGAAGATACAAATAATATTTTAATTTGAAATGAATACCTACTGCAACCTTTTCCCCACCCTGTTTTTCAAACTACTTTGTTCTGCTATTACAAAGAAGGTAGAAACCCACCGACTCTGAATGACATATATATGTACACAAAATTGATACAGCCGGGGAAGTAAAAAAAGCTTCCATTGGAATTTAAAGGCAAAACCACAATTTATATTAAATTGCTTTAAGCTTAATTTAGAAACTGTTTCATTTCAGTCAGTTACAGATGCAAGCCTAACTTGTAAATTTCGGCCAAAGTTATTGTGACCACAAATACAACAGCGATTGCTGCAAACTAAGATTTTTACATTTGTTTGAGATGCCATCTCATTCCAGTTCCTGCTGGCATTCATATATTTCCATAAATCAGTGTGCACAGAGGCAGAGAGGATAGGGGAGTTGCCTTTTATTTACTGTTGTTTGTTGAGGGAAGGAGAACCAACATTGTCCATTTTCTTTCTTGGTAGTTGTGGTTCACAGCCCTCCCAGAACAACCCAAACTACAGCCACGGCAGATCCAGCCCTGTGTACCTCAGGGGGAAGGATGTACATTTTAGGGAAATATATTTATATATACTGTATATATTTTTATATATTATATATTATATNATTCTATTATATATAATGCTCTTAATGCTGTAGGATAAGGAGGCCTGCATACATCCAAGTTTCCTATTTAGATTATTCTTATGACTGCATAATGAGGGAAAATGACACGCCCAGCACTCTCCATCAAAGATATGGTTAAACAAACCTTTAGCAGTGAGTTCATAAAAACAAAACCAATTAATTTACTGTGTTCATCTAACATCAGTATCCCAGTTCCAGCTAGTTCAGGAGGTCTTCCACAGCTATTAAAAGTTAATTCTGCTGGGGACAATCCAGTGTGCAGCTTTGTCTGGTGAGATGGTCCTTTTGTAAATCTGACCTCTTGTTCTACATTCCTTTATTTCACCTTTTTGGATGTGATGAGGGAATTCAAACAGAGAAGCAAAGCTCCTCCATGGATATCACATGTAAACAGTGAGTTTTGAAGCCACTTTTAAGAACTCCTTTACTTAGACTCACACCACGGTTGAAGAGGAAAGGACTTCTGGAGGTCATCTGCATTTCAGCATGGAAGGTGAGCCAAGTTCAGAAGAACAAATTCAGGCCTGACTATCCAGGGCAAACAAGGAGCAATTCTTACCCTGTTTCCTATGGAGTAACTTGAAACATCTTGATGGTAAATTATGACCAAATCTGACTAAAAGATATAGATTGCAAATGTGATTAATCTCTCCTACCAACTCTGTAAAAAACAGGCAGCCAACGGTAGCTATCTTGATATCAAATTTCAAAAAAAAAAAGCAGCAAGAATATTAATTTTCCTTTTCAAAAATTAATATGCAATAATTTCATGAATACAGAGGGGTTTATATCTCATAAAAACAACAAGAAAACCAAACTAGGAACCACACTGCCGGGACACCAGGTCATTTTTGACTCAGAAGGCAGAGCACTGTGCACTGAGTCACCAGTGCTTCCAGTCTGCTGCCAAGTCCTCCCATCAAAACACCTTACAGTTCTGGGAATGGCATAATGAAGTCACTGTCAGAGTTGTGTGCCTTGACACTATGAAGAACCAAGTTCTTTGCCAGCATAATTCTGTTGATTTTAGGAGAGGTGCTGCAGCAGAGAATTCAGATCATAATTCACAGTGCTGTCATGAAGTCCAATATTTTTATTGAAAAAGCAACCTGAAAAATATTCACTATAACTGGCTCTGCACACCTAGTGAGAACAGATAAAAATCACATTCTGTATTAGCACCAGTGCTTTTGGCTGCAGGCCACGATGTGATCTTTATAAATATAAACTGACCACCAGAAGAGGATTTTGGGCATGAATATGTTAAAACACAAAATTCTAGTGTAATCACTATGGTTACCAGAGTAGAAATAGAACATGAATTAAAAAAAAAAACAATTCAGGGACGAATATCCTCCTCATTAGATACAATCTACCAAGGATACTTGCATTCTTGCATTGCTTAGTGGGAGCCCAGTACTCTAAACCCCTGAATCACGATTGACATTGTGAGGTTCTCAGTCAGTCATCTTCACCACCCTGGCACCAGCTGTCAGCTTCCTGAAAATGTCAGGTTTGTGCTCATTGAAGGAAGAAGGTTCTTTTTAGTCATAGTAAAAAATTTGGAGGAATAACTTACCCTTGGATACCTAAATTTAAATTTCAGAGTCATTGCCATCTTGTTGGGCAGAGGTCTGGCGAGGAATAAAAAGAAAGTTGTGAAAGACATCTCTGAAGGCCTCTGCAGTTCAGCTTCCTTGACATCTGGGAAAGAAGACGGGCAGGAGGAGCCTTCAGACCTCGACGAGCCATGTGGACAGGAGGATCCGTGTCACAGTGCTCCTTGCACGGTGCTCCCACCACGCAGAAGCCCATCTCCGTGGCCAGATGCCACCCCTGCTGCCAAGGGGGTGAGGAACAGCTGTTGAAGGACGGTGATGTGACAAAGCAACCAAATGCTTTACCCCACCTTTCGGCCCCAGACAGCACATGGGTGAAGGCAGGGTTCAGATCTGCCACATCTGGAAACAAGAGCCTACCTCTTGCAGCTGCAGCAGCTGGATCACCCTAATCCAGCACAGCACAGCTGATTCTGTGTGTGCCACACATGAATCGGGTAAAGAGCAACCAGATCAGTAGTCTGCTTTGCTTCTTTTCACCTTATTAAAAATGTGGACAGTTGAAACCCACTTTTAGTGAGGAAAGTCTTTAATCAAACAGGAGTCCATTGCATAAGGGCTTGATGTTACAACAAAAGATGCACAAACCAGTGAACCATCCAACAATTTCATTTTGTGATTTTCCACCACTGCCTACACAAACAGAGCTAAAGGTTTGTGACAGCTGCTTGTGTTTCGATTATCTCTTTCAGACTCTCAAAGTTCAAAACCACATTCTAGAGAAGCAACTGGCATAAGGAAATTATTTCTAACAGCCCATCCACTGAAGAGGCACCATTTTATTATTAATTACTCATATTGTCATAGAACCTAATTGTCCCAGCCAAGAATAGAGGCTCACTGTGTTCATTCAGTACAAAGAGGAGGGCAAGGGCAGGCCTTGCCCCAAGGACCTCGCCCTCTACAAACTCCTAGTCCAAGCTCCACGTTAACCACTGCCAGCTCTTCAAGAAGCTTCATCTAGTGCTCAACACACCCCACGAGATTTCAGCCAGCCTGAATTCCCAAAGAACTGCAAAAGTCACACCTCACAGATTTAAATGAAGATTTCCCACATATTCCCGTTGTAAAGGTCATCCCACATGCTGGATGCCACTACAGTGAAGCCTGTCACTTAACTTTTCCCCATTCAGCGACAGGAGCAAGGGGTACTTTTTGGGGTGAGGCTACCCACAGACAGCAGGCAAGGAGAGGCGAGATGCATTCCTTGCAGGGAGAGGTGGCTGGAATTTGGTTTCTCCCACCAGCAATGAACAACTAGGTGTATGGAAAGAGCAAAGGAAACATTAAGCGTTTCAACCAGCTGCAGGGATTAGTAAATGCTGATGGGAAAATTTCAGTCCCGGCAGAGAAGAGCTGTGGTTCAGAAAGAGATAAGTGGGAAGGAGTAGGAAGACTGTAACAAACTGTGGGATGGCAGCCAGGAGCAGTCAGCTTCCAAAGGGGGAAAGAGCAAAGCAGAAAGGGCAGCTGAGGCTGAGAGATGGGGATGTATTCCGGGATCCCAGGTACTTTCCAAGTGCTCTGGATCAGCAGAGTATGAGGGAGAGGGACCACAAAGGGACCGTACAGGGTACTCTGATGAGGTGCTGATGATCTCTAAGGACAAGGGCTTTTGCTACTGAAACACTACCAAATAATGAACTGAGAAACAAAGAGTTTTATCTGAGTTTTTCATCCTCTTTTTCCTTTAGTTTTGATTGTGATAAAGTAGCAAAACTACCACAACCCCATTCCTAAATGGCCTTACTGGTCACCCTGGCACCAGTGGGAGACACTGCCAGTGCACACCCTGGTCAGTGAGGGGGAGTTTCTTGACCAGCTTTTTTAAATTGAAGGATTTGGAAGATAAATTATTGGACTTACTCTGAGGAAAATCTGTGTTTTCCTTGTGATTTACTCACAGATTTCCTTTGAAATCATGGCCGAACAACCTATCCCGCCACAGCTTCTGGACCTCTATTACTTATCTGTAAATTCCCCTTATTATTCCTTAATACCAACTCCCTGACAAAGTCCTATTTCCACAGTAAAATCTCTAATCTTCTATTTATACGCCTGCAACTCGTTGTGCCAGGCATCGCAGAGTCCCCAGGTGTTACTGTCATGCCATAAATAACAATTTCTCCCACCCTGCTGGGACTCAGTGGCCAAACTGCAGCTCACGGAACGAGCAGCACTCTGAATTTTCAGGCTGTTTCCACTTTCCTGGAGTGCACTCTGTGCTGTCACAGGGTAACAAAGAACTAGACCTGCTCACTAACAAAACTACCTTTGAACAACTACAACTGGCTTACGTTGATGTTTTCACTACTCTGTGTGCAAGTGACACCTTTCAGACACACACGAGCAGTGGTTAATTATTCCAGCGGATTTTATTTCACCAGAGTCTCTTCCCACTAAAGACCCCAACCAATGTCAGTGCCCCTGGAGGGCTGGATGTGAACCTCATCCCTCTGGCAGCAGCCAAGGTCATGCTGACTCACTCCCTCTGGCTTTTCCCTGCATCTATCCAGTGCCAGTGCTCTGGTAAGTGCTTGACTATTCATTACACTGGCACTTGCAAAGCTGCAATTCCTTTCTCCACAGACAGCACAAACCATCGGACTGCAGGCTCCTAAAAGTGTTGCTTATCAGATTCTGGATGCCTTTTCAAGGGGTAGATTACTTTCTGCTACAAAAATAACATGGCAGGAGAAGAATCTCTGCTGCAGGGTTTTGGGGCAGAATTCAGGATCCCCTTTCCCAAACCTACTTCTTCAGACTGGAATATTTTACAAGCACATCCTTGAGTAGTGGCAACAAAGCAGCAGCTCTCAGCAGCCAGCCCAGCATCACCTGGGGGTGCCTAACTCAAGCTCTCACTGGTTAAGAAACCAGGGCCCACATTTCAAGAAACATCTTGCAACTGACAGACCTTTATAGAATAAAAAGTGAGCACAGCACGGTCTTCACCTGCAACTCTGCCTGTTACACCCAGGGAAAGGGTTATTTATACCCAAACATGGCTCATTTTAGGTTTAAGTGTCTTCCCATCAGTCTAATCTGCTACAAAAGCAAACTCAACAACCATAAAAACACAGGCATGACTCTGAGTGTCTCAAACATCAGCCCAGGGAACAGTGATTAAAATACTTTTCAAACACAAGTGCTAGAACTATAATCAAGGTTATCACTGCATTTTCTGTTCTTGAATAAATACCTCTCCACAAGCAAGTAGACAGAAAATATTTTAATTACAAATCATGATTCAGTATTAAATAACTACAGCAAAAATATTTAAAGCCAGGAGCCTATGTGTGTATCACAACAATAACTCAGGTATGTGATCTGTAATTTCAAAGTATGTGAGCAAAAAGAAGTCATATAGGTTTCAATGGAAAGTTGCTCAGCCTGCTTAATAAAGCAAACCCAATGTTTTCCAATATAAATGAAATACAAACTTTGGGGACAAATTTCCAAATCTGATCTAACTTTGATAGTTCAGTTCTGTTACTTTAATATGGATTTTATTTTGTGAATAGAAAACATCTAAGAATCTACAGCATCACTGTAACATTAAACGCAGCACATTTGGAAAAAAATGTTGTCCCTCAACTGTGTTGTTACAGATTTGCTACTATTTTTACACAGCTGAGCTTACACCATCTTAAGTGAAAGTTTTGTTATTATCAGATGGCAATCATCAGACCTTATCTGGCAGAGAAATGAAAAGCTTACCTAATGCCCAGGAAATGGAATTACCTAATGCCCAAAGTAATGTACTCCTAACAATGCCACAAGACTCCATCTCCTTTATTGGTATACACAGACAATTATATTCCATCTAAATTCTGTTTCTCTTCTCTAATGTAATATATCATACACTTGATTTCACAGAGGAGTCCTTGGTACCATATCCTTACAATTTACTGTAAAATTTGTCACCAAGGACCCAGATTTACGACCACCATTTTATGGATTAGTAATTGATCTAGTGCACATTTTTAGTTTACTGCAGATGGAAGATCCATGTCAGCTGAAAACTCTTTCCTTCAGGTTTCTGCTGTGTTCTGTGTTTGGTTGTGGGGGTTTTTTCTCCTTGTTCTTACACATTTGGGGCTGGTCAAGTGCATGAACATGAGCAGCCACAGAAGCTCAGCAGAGTTACGACAACTCATTAAACTGCAAGAACAAGATCACATGCTTGAGACACAATAATTATAATTATGCCAGTTCTTCCCACTTTGGTGGGAAGAAATCAGAATTCTCAGTTTGTAACACATTTTATCACTTGCATCTCGATGACAGTGCTGTTTGCCAGCGGGTGGTAGGCAGAGATCCAACAATAAATCATTGCCCCCCTTTTATCTTTGACTTACCCATGAAGGCAGGACTTCAGCATCCGTCTTCAAGCCATACCTGCTGTAAATGACCCTTAGGCACAACCCTGAATAGAGGCTATGTTGTTAGAGATAGCATTCTTCACACGGGATGCTTAAATCCAACCTTTCCTAACTGTTTGTAGGTGGGAATTACAAGCAGTTATCAAAGAAAGAAAGGACAATGCAAATGTTCCCTTCAAGTAAACTCAAGTGAGCTCTGCATATTTGCCATTGCTGTGCAGTCACCTGGAATTATCCAGAACCGTGCAAACTTTTAATGCTTTGTAAAAACTCTATGAGGTATTCAGGGTATGAGCAAAACTTTTCCTACTCACCTAAAAAAAAAAGCCCCACAAGCTTGTCTTTATTAATACTATTTATTAAAGGAACTACAAGCTACTGAGAGCACATATACAGCTGTTAAGTATCTTGGCTTAGCCATCAAATTGAGAACCAGAGGCAACGAATACACAGACACTTCAACCCAATTGTCAACTCTCCATCTGCCTCCAGACCAAATGCTCCAGTTCTCTTAATACTCAAATGCCAAAAGGTTGAGAGTTCTACTTTTCTGGGCAGGGCCAGGATTCAGAGCAGTCTGGCATCCTGCACCTTGCCTTGTGGGTGTGAGTAGACAATACTCCAGTCCTGAGAAGACAAAATCCAAATCTTGCTGTGTTCATGTTTGGCCAAGAGCCAAGCTTTTATAAATTAATTATTTCACCAAGCCACCTGTTCCCTGTGCCTGACCCAAATTCCTATCTTTATCCTTAAAAGCTTGCTTTTGTCTTCTTATCTGAGCTTTACAACTACTAGGAGATGGGCTTCCCCCTCTAAGTATCCAAAACAGAAGTTAAAACTGCAGCTGTTAGCAGCTTCCAGCTTTCCTCCGTGGGAATTAGTCATTAGCCAGTGATGACAAACAGCACTTTGCAGTTCATTCTCAGTACACTGACATTTAAATCCATCCAGAGTGACTGAGGCATCCAAGGAAAGCCCATTTGGCACTGACAGACTTCCCAGAGTACAATCAAATGCACAGCACTGCCCCTGCTACCTGTGTGCCACCTGTGAGCTCTGAGAGATCACAGAAGAGAAAACAATCACAGACCAAAAAAAAACACCAAACCACCAGGAAGTGAAGTTATATAATTTAGCTGGAATGTCCCCAGAGGTGATTGACTGAAGTGGAAGGTGACTAACTCTGCTAACTGAGGATGTCTTTCATGCTTCTTGGCTCAGCACAATGTTGTCTCTACCACTGCTAGAGAACTACTCGCTGTGTAGATGGGTTGAAGACGGTGCAGAGGTAACTTAGGTGTGATTCAGGGGAGCAAGGGTGATGGACAAGGTATGGCAGCACCATGTGGGTAATGGGCCCCATTCCCAGTGCTGATCAAAAGGTCTGAGTGCATTATCTAACCTCACTGGGCATCAGTCATCTTGTCTGGGCTTAAACAAATAATTCCAGAAACCATACAATTTTTTATTTTTTTTTAAAGGGGGTTGAGTTTCCTAAAGCCTCATGGAAAAGTGTCTTCTTCCTTTGCATCCACACAGCCAATCTGATTTTAAAGCTGCCCTAAAAGTGATCTTTCCAAGGATGACTTTAATGGTGAGGCTGCTACAAAGCAGAGAAGACAAATCCTTGGTTGTTTCATTTTCAGTCCATGCTAAAACAATATTTCAAAGTATTTCTAGGAACCCCTCATGTCCTGACAATATCTGAACATAGTATGGAAGGTCTAATCTGCAAAAAAGGCCAGATTTCTTACATTCACACAATGACAAAAAGGCTCTTTGACATAAAAAAATCAGTAACACATCTTAGAGACCAGCAAATGAACACTAAGTAAGATATAGGATAAAGAGTAAAAAAAAAAAATTAAAAGTACATAAACCATCATGAGCAGGAGACAAGCACTGTACAAGACTGAGAATGAGGCTGCAGACAGAGAGGGAGGAACCCCAAGAGAGATGAAGAAAATGGGACTGGACGCATTTCAGTCTTAGTGAAAGCCTTTTGGTGTCTCATAGGTCTGTCCCAAAACCACGGATTTAGGACAGTAGCCTGCTCCTTCTTTTAACTACCAAGTTAATTAAAATTTGATAGTGAAAGAATTTCAGAAACGTAAGTATTATAATCTCAAAATTATTTTTAATACTACCCTCTGCAGAGAAGTAGAGACCCCAACAAAACACTAATCTGCAACCTAGCTTAATTTCTATCTGCCTACTTCAGCTTTAGGCACCTGCCTTTGCTCAGGCACATTTTTCACCTTCTGACTAGTCCCAGCTACTTCCATCTGTAGCTGGTCTGTACTCACAGACTGCATTCACAGTACAAAAAATTGCTGGTTTCCCCTCGTAATTATCTGCTGTGAGTGATGCAACTGATAAAGGGACAAAGGGCACATTCATGTCTCTGCATGCTGTATCAATTCCTCTAAATTAGGAAAATACTCTCTCTCCTCCCACATAAAATGAGTGTTTTTGATTTCTCAAGGAAATGAGGAAAGAAGAGGGCTATGAAAGTCACGGAACGAATGTAAGACACTTCAGCAGAAATTAATGTGTGCTTTTCAGTCTCTGCCATTGCAATTTAAAATCATCCCTCCCAAAAAAAAGTACAGTACAGAATTGTACTGAATTAAACATTATCCCCTCAGGTATCAGACAAAGAGGGAAGGGAAATCTATAACAGAGGCAAAGCTCTACAATGCAGCAGAGACATGAGTGAAGCAGGAGCAAGTGGTGATTCTGATTTTACTCTCACTGTCCATATGGAGAAAACACTGATGCAAAAACATAAGAGAGAATGAGGTACTGAAGAAAAAACACATTCAATCTCAAGAAGAAAGCTCTTCTTCTAGAAGCCCTCAATACAGCCAGAAAAACACATGATCTTGCATGTATTTTCCTCCAACTGCCAGTTGTATAAGGTATATAAAAGTTGCCCAGGTGCAAATTCACTCTATCTGACTTTGAGAATGCTCCTCATTTTACCATGATGAATGCTCACAAATTACTGTTTTATGCCAAATCTTATTTTCTCCACCATTGTTTTGCCCCTCTTGCACTTTCAATAAAGCCAGGTGTTCGCCCTGAATGCACACAGACCGCACACGCACACCCTGAGAAACAAAATCCAATAGGCAACACAGAACGGAAGGAAAAACGTTTCACCTAAAGGAAGGTGAAAAGATGGTAGCAAACTATTTCTTTTCTAATCCACTATAAAAAGGCCTAATTCCAAACAGATGTGGAGCTTCAGATTAAAATCTCTCCTCTGATCCCCAATGTTACATTTGTAAGCCTTACACGGGAAGTAGTTCATAATGATAATGTCTGGCTCACCCATTAACACCTCAATCAGTTATATTAGATTTGTTACTAATCCAATATTTCCTAGAAAATCTATGGAAAATTTACTTTTCTATGACATAAAATCCAGCTGTAACTTCCATTTATCTCTGAGGAGTTCAACCCAGATGACAGATTCAATCAGAATCGCTCAGATTAGAGAGAGATTTATTTGATGAAAGACTAAAATGAAAAAAATAATTTAACTACTGGGAGAAAACAAACTGCAGTCTCTTTAGATTTATTTTCTGAATATGTGAGACCCCAGTGTTGAAAGCTGACCATCCCTGCTAAAGGGCTGGTTATTATAGGAGGACTAACACTGCATGTTCATCTGTACTGGGTGCTAAGGATACAACACAATCACTGAGAGCAACTGGGAATACAGGTTCCTGGAAAAATACCCAAAAGCTTCATCGACATTTTTCTTTGCGCGCTGCCAAAGCTCCAGCAATAGTCCTAATTTCTCCTAACATGATTCCAGCTGCTTATGTTTTCTGTAGGCTAATGCACAGGATTCATTTCCTCTTGGAGGAAGCAATCCTGATGTAATTTGATGAGCATCTCTCTTAACATCAGTATCCACTTTAGCAGCTCATGCTGTCCCCCTCTTCCCTCAGCATTCATTCCTCTCCTCGTGCTGACTTTTAGGCAAAGGTAGAACAGTTCACTGGGAGGTATTGAGAATCAGATGATGAAACCAAAATCTGGGTTATAGACAGCAACAACCCCTCCTCGGTTATTTTTAGCTGAGGTTAGTTTCCTACCCTGCTGTGATAGTACGAACAGTTGCACAGCTGAGAGCCACAACAGGGGCAGGAATGGCAGGGGGAGAGGTAGGATTGTCTTGCTGGAGATGAGCACATCAAACTCCATCCTTAGTAACCCCATGTCACTGCAGACTTAATAGCAAGCAAGAGAAAATTAAATTCAAGCACAAAGGGAGGCTGTGGGCCTTGTTTCCAGGCAGGACATTACTGTGTGCAGGGTAACTCACAGCAACTCGCCACTCAAATTTAACTATGCACAGTGGGCAACCTTAAGAGACTTTGCACTGTTCAAGGCCCCTTGCTGTCTGCCCCCTTTCTCCCCTAGTGCAACCTCCTCTGACAGCAGGACCAGCTCTACACTCAGACCAGGTTCCTGAGGGCTGTATCCAGTTGGGGCTTGAAAAGTTCCACAGAAAGAGACTGCATGACCTCTCTGGGCAACCTGCGGGACTGCCAGTGCTCACGGGGAAACAGATCTACCTTAAATTCAGTCTGAACCTCTGTAGTTTCAATTTCTGTCAGTTACCTCGTCTTCCCACCCTTCACAGAATCACAGAATGGCTGCAGTTGGAAGGCACTGCTGGAGGTCAGCTAGTCCAACCTCCCTTCCTCCAGGGAAGGAGATTCCACAACCATTCTGGGCAACCTCTTCCAGTGCTCGGTCACTCACACTGTAAAGAAGTTCTCCCCCATGTTAAGGTGGAATTTGCTGTGCAACAATTTCTGCTCGTTGCCTCTTGTCCTACTGCTCAGCACCACCAGGAAGAACCTGGTCCATCCCCTTGACACCCTCCCTTTAGATACTATTGACATCAATAAGGTCCCCTCTCATTTGTCTCTTCTCAAGGCTGAACAGATCCAGCTCCCTCAGCCTGTCCTTGCAAGAGAGATGCTCCTGTCCCTTCATCTTTGTCACCCTCTGCTGGACCACCTCCAGGAGCTCTGTGTCTGTCTTGTCCTGAGGATCCCAGAACTGGACACTGCACTCCAGATGTGCCTCACCTGGACTCTCCCTCAGCCTGCAGGCAATGCTCTTCCCAATGCACCCCAGGACACTACTGGCCTTCTTTGCCACAAGGACACTTGTCTGGCTCATGGACAGCTTGTTGTCCAGCAGGACCCCCAGGTCCTTCTCTACAGAACTGCTTCCCAGCAGAGGTCAGCACCCAGCCAGGTGCATGGGGTCATCCCTCCCCAGGTATGTGATCCTTCACTTGCCTTTTCTGAGTTTCAGAAGGTTCTTCTGTGCCCATCTTTCCCATCTCTCTCGAGGTCCTTCTGAAGGGCTCACAGCCCTCTGAGGTATTGGCCACTCCTCCCAGCTTTGTGCCAGCAGTGAACTTGCTGAGGAGGCATCTGCCCCTTCATCCAAGTCACTGATGAATAGGTTAAAACAATACTGGACCCAGTACTAACCCTTGGGAGACACCACTACTGACAAACCTCCAACTAGAGGTAGAGGGCACTTCTGCAAAAAGCCTGGCTCTGACATCTCAATACACTTTGTGTACACTTTGTGTACACTTCGTGTACACTTCGTGTATGGACAGGCTGATGCTGGGTCCCACACAGTCCTCTCTTTTCCAGGCTGAACAAGCTCAGCCCCCTCAGCCTCTCCTCACAAGGCAAGTGCTTCAGCTCTTGACCAGCTTGGTGGTCCTTTGCTGAATGCAGTCCAGCGTATCCATGGCTGTCTAATATTAAGGGAGCCCAAACTGGATGCTGTTTTCTAGATGTGGTTTAACAACTGCCAGTTTGAAAGTGATAACCACTTCTCTCAATTTACCAGCTCTGCTTCTGCTACTAAAGGTCCAGGATGCTGTTAGAATTCTCAGGGTCAGAACACACCGCTGTCCAACATTCAGCTTACTGAGCTCG
Organism: Promerops cafer; assembly: GCA_013398275.1. NCBI lineage: Eukaryota > Metazoa > Chordata > Aves > Passeriformes > Nectariniidae > Promerops > Promerops cafer. Next base: position 1,180,551 of record VZSE01002737.1, read on the forward strand.
AGGATTCCCAAATGCTTTGCCACAGACCTGATCCCCAGTCAGTCAGTCAGTCAGTCAGACCTCAGCCTGTAATAAGTGAATGTCCCCATCTCTGAGCTGGGTGCTGGGCAGCACGGCCTTTCTGAGTGACACAACACGAGCAGGCGCCAAGGACAAAGTGGTGAGATCAGGATGAGATGCCGAAAATGTTTCGCCTCATCCGACACAAGCCCACAGACGCTGTCGCTGGAAGGAGGTGTAAAGACATACTGAGATGGCATCAGTTCACAGCTCCCAAGATCTGTATTTGGAACACGTTCAGCTTTGGGGAGAATTTAGAACATCTCAGTGGGATTTATGAGCCGCTTCACACTTTCCTAAGCATCCTGTGATGTAGACGGGTGTGTATAAGAATCCACACTTAAGAGGGCTGTATTTGGGATACTTTTTGGGAGGAGTCTCCCCCTCCTCCAGCCTTTTTGGATCCAGAGAAGTCCCACCAAATGTACACTTCAAAGATGGAAGAGGCAGAGGTGATTCATGTAGCAGGAGGGCGAGTGGTTTTGGAGAACAGTGGGGGAGCTGGAGGGGCAGCGTCACTTCAGAAGAGAGGAGAGATGGAGATTGAGTCACCTGTGCTGAAACAGTGCTAGGAAGAGCAGAACAGAGAAGAAGCTGCCAGAGAGACTGTCAGCTCTACTCCTCATAAAATCCTTTCAGAGACAGACCAAGAATTACTTCTGGAAGCCCTGTTAGTAAAGCCAGCAAGCACTTCATAATCATTGATACAACATTTCTGTGAGGTAAAGAAAACAAACAGGGCTACTCACCACTAGGCTGGTTTCCAATCACTTACCATGGATAACTTGCTTTTAAGTAAAGCAAGCACCAAACTGCCTGGAGATCAGATGTGCAACCCAGCAGAAGAGTTTGTCTCCATAGAATGAAATACATAAAAGCCAAGAAGCCAAGTGAGATATTGCCTAAATTAGTCAGTCAGAGAGGGAGTCGAGGAGTGGAACAGCTGCCATGTTCACAATTTGATTCCCAAAGAGAAATCTCTGCTAGGATTTCCCAGGCATAACTCCTGGACACCAAAGCCTTCCATCCCCATTTAATCATGAGCAGATGTGACTGATATTTCTCTGCTTTAAAAACTTTACGGACCACCAGTGCTCAGTGGCTGATCAGAGAATCATGGAATGGCTGAGGTTGGAAGGAACCCCACGCTAAAGCAGGGACAGACAGCTACAGTAAACAGGCAAGAAGATCAATATGAAGCCATTTTACACTTCCATTAAAAGAAATAGAACTAACAACACAAATTCTTCTTACAGCAAATGCAATGTGAACAAGTAAGACCAGATATAATAAAACCACTGGAAGATGTTTTACATAAATTATGATGGTAATTAAACTCCCAACTCAGCAAGACAATGAAAACAAGCTACCTTCAATCCCATGGCCAATAGCAACAAGTCCTAGTCTCTGAATTTTTATGGACTGAAGGTTAAAAGGTACATCAGCTAAAGTAACATTCGTAACAGGGGCCCTAAAACTATAGTGTTTCACCAAAGATCCAAAATTTTACTAGATTGAGATGTAGTTGACTGGAGAAACATCATTTTCAGGCTGAAAAGAAAAACCCAACCCAAACCCTATGTAAATTAATAAAGTTTTAAATAATAATAGTGGTTTTGCAACATAAATTTATCTCATGGCCCAAAACATCAAAATCTTGGGCTAAAGCAGAGACCTCTGAACACAGCAGAAGAAACATCAGAGGCTACTAAAACAATTCATATTGCAGGGTGGATAGCATATATCCTGTATACAAGTATTAATATTTAATGTAATATATTGTAATTTGCTTTTACCTCAACATCCTATAATGGACTAAGAGTAAGGAGTTTCCCATTTCACTCTCCAGTGATGGAAATTATTGTATAGCTGAGGTATTGCCATTTATATGGAAAAGGACTGCTGAAGTCTACTGGAGTTTTGGATTGCTGAGGAGGATGGGAGAAGACTTCAGATCCCAGTCTGCCAAACCATGGCTGAGTAGTTAAAGAAAAGCAGCTCTTCAACTAAGTAAGAAACACGAGGTCCTAACAACAGAACACAAGAAATCAATAATAAACTTAAAAAATAAGACTTGCCTCAAAAAAAAGTCGACCCCAGTAACTGAATCTGTTCAGAGAAGGTCTGACAACTTGCCTGAACTACCTGAATTCTGCCTCACTGGTGGTGTTGGAGGCACCATTTGCTTGTGTCCCACCATTACAGGTCTGACTTGTGCTGAGGGAACTGTCATAATGGAGGTGCTAACACAGAAGTAGAAAACAGATTACAGCAACAGGAAGGGCTAAGAGAAAATTCTCCTTTGCAGGGTGCATATGCTGTAAGAATCAGTGTGGTTTCTGCTATAAAGGTTAAAAGCAAGAAAAAAATTGCTTGCAGCCCAGGTGGGGGACGGAAATGCCCTACCTGCTGCTAAGGAGACTTCTGGAATTGAGAGCCCTGGGTCTGGATTGGAAAGTGGAGAAGCTCCACTCTTGCCTGGCATCAGGCAAGCTACGGGATGTCTCCTGTTCCTCTCTCTGTGAATATGCCCTCAGCATCCATGCTGTGGCTGGCACAGCATGAAGGCATGGCCCCACGGGAGATATTCTGGGCTGCAGAGCATGTAATCCCACCGACTTCAAGGGGAGGTAAACAGAAAGAGAGTTTGTGCTCATCTTTGATTTCAATTAATTGTGTTGACTAATCCCTCTAGTTTCATAATTTCACCTCGATTCTTTGCACTCTCTCTTCTATCTGTGGCCATGTGCACTCATGTGTCATCCTGGCTTCTCATCAGTCTTCTTTTGTACATGATTATGGTGGGATAACAGCTAGCTGCAGCTTTGCTTATTTCCTTCTTCGTCTTCTTCTTCTTCTTTTTTTCCCTAGAAACTGCAATGCACTTTCCCCTTTTAATTCTGTTCCTCTGTTACTGTCAGGTCATTTCAAACAGCACTGCCTTCATGCCAGTGCCAAGTTATGTATCTCTACCCCTCACTCTGTGATTACTGGTTTCAAAAGTCCTGAGCCTATTCCAGAGGTTCAGGGGGGCAGGAAGGCAGAGATCAAGTTTAAGGAGATCAATAGGTTTTTCTGAAAAACAGCTTTATTCTTCGTATTGAAAATAAAATGTTCTCAACTCTTCTGGACACTGAACCAAGTCTGTAGCATAACTCATTTACCTGCAAGTAAAATGAAACCCTTATTTTATTAAAAATACTTCTAAAAGGGCATCAGTTAGTATTCTAAAGAAAATAAACATAAATAATCTAAGTTTTTTAAGTGGATTCCCTCCATATGGAATCTGTTCATTGTTTCTAATAGAAATGTCAATAATTCTAACAGAATTTCTGCACATTCTATATATCAGGGGGTTTTTTATTTTGTTTTGTGGTTTTTTGTAGAACAAAAAGATACATTCTAAATTTGGGAGAGTATCTGTTTGATGCTTTACCTTCTGTTTACAGAACCTAGTCAGTTACATTCTGAGATGGTATAAAAACAGCATGAAGTGCAGAGCTGTGAGTGCTGCATACGTGTGCACACACAGCTCTTCGTTCGTGCACTGTGATCAGTCTCAAGTTACTTCCCTTAAGGATGAACATAGGGAGGATGATGATTTTTCAGAGTCAGAGTAATGTTTAGCAGAGCTGAAAGGTAAGGTGTAACACCCACCTACTTCATACTTTGAGTGTTACAAAAATACATTTGAAAGATAACCCCAAATCACTCCTCCAATGAAATATTTCATCTTTTCAGCATGACGCAGAAGTTTAATTTCCACTGATGGGTGACCTCGACACTGTTGTATACCCCCCCCCCCCCATGGCAGCGGTTCCCCTCACTGGCAGAATAAAGCGGGTCTATAAATAACTTCAAAAGGAATTGTCTCTCTCCTCACGCACTGCAGACAGCTGTTTACAGAGATCCCGACTCCTTATGCACTGCGTTGGCCCAGCTCTCATCCTACTGTTCCATTTGCTCTTCCTAAAAAAGCCTTGGGCGAAGCGGTGCGGGTAGGGCCGGGGGGACCCTCCACTGCCGCAAACGCCTGTTCCCACAAGTTGCGGCTGCCGGCGGCCGGAGCCGGAGCGCGGCCCCGGGGAAATTTCTCAGGGCAAGGGGGTTGCGGTCTCGTGTAATCCACGTCCTTAAGCTCCACGGTCCCGGCTGATCCTCGGCCCCGGGAAGCCCCTCCTCCCCAGCCGCGGAGCCCGCAGCCGCTCCGGGGCCCGCGCATCGCATCCCCGCTCGCCCACCTGCAGGGGCTGGCGCGGGGCCGCGCAGGGACACGCGTGGGGCGCCCCGCACCTGCCCGCAGCCCCCGGCGGCGGGGGAGACAAAAGCCCGGGCTGGCTCTCCTCCTTC